>JAPMOR010010748.1:114226-166335 GCA_026543865.1 Argiope aurantia | reverse complement strand
AGAAGGTTGCACGGGCCCAGAAACTGGCTTGGCAGACTCTTGCTTTGATCGAGAAGGTTGCACGGGCCCAGAAACTGGCCTGGCAGACTCTTGCTTTGGCCTAACAGGTTGCACGGGCCTAGAAACTGGCCTGGCAGACTCTTGCTTTGGCCTAACAGGTTGCACGGGCCTAGAAACTGGCCTGGCAGACTCTTGCTTTGGCCTAACAGGTTGCACGGGCCTAGAAACTGGCTTGGCAGACTCTTGCTTTGGCCTAGCAGGTTGCACGGGCACAGACTCTTGCTTTGGTCTAGAAGGTTGCACAGGCACAGACTCTTGCTTTGGCCAAGTTGAAGAAACAAATGCTGCGGGAAAAGATGACAATAGAGGAAACTCTGAATCATCAAAAGAAAAACCGGAGTTGGAACACTGAGTCTTTACAATCTGTGAAAATAGAACAAAAACCAATTATAAATCATCCACTTCAGGCTTGCATGAATTTTTTTAAAACTCATTGGGAAAAAAAAAATGTTTTTATGCATACCTTTTTAGATGCTATATCTGCTGAAATGCATCCTGTTAAGGATGCAAGAAAACAACCTGCAAGCAGCTTATTACCCCATTTATTTAAATGCAAGCCATCTCTTGCAAGATAATTTTTCTAAGATGGCTGGTAAGAGCTGCAAAAGAAAAACGTTTGAAAATAACAGTTCTTTGAGTGCACAGTTTATGGCTCGAATCTTATAGTTTAGTGTTTGTAAATAATACTCCGATTCCTTATACTCCTTTCTGTGGAAATCAAAATTTCTTGGAACAATACTCGAGAAAATTATTCTTGCACCTGGGTTATGAAGTAATACCTCAGTGGCCAAAACTCTATATTTTTTAAGTATTACTTCAATAGTATCCAAAGATGCATTATTTGTGCCAACATGCACTAAGACCCAGTCATAATTTTTGTGTACAGAAATACTGCTAGCTAATCTTTCAATAGTTGCACCAGGATAGGAAACAATGTCCAAATGAAAGCCAAGTGATTGAACAGATATATACTTATGCAAGTATTTGATCATGGAATCGCCAATAAAGAGAGCCCTCATTGTAAAACAGTGAGATAAAATGGAATTCTTTCAAAAGCTAGTAATAGTAACAAAATTCTGCACAAACTGCCAAAAAACACAGAGCAAAACAGAAAAAAATTATAAGATTCAATATACAGAAGATGTTCCAAGATTTTTAGTAGATACCACAAATAAATTTAAAACTATCAAGTTCAATATACCACTGAACAATGAGAAAATTGAAATAATACACAAATTAAATGTAAAAAAACAATCAATTTCCCAAGTTAGCACTAACCTGGAAATTAAAATCTTTCAGATTATAGATAATAATAAGATCTAACTAATCTAAGGAAAAACAAATAGTAAAATTAAATATAAAAGTTTATAATATAAACTACAAGCACAAAAAAACTTTTTGTTACCTAGCTAACCCTAATTAGTATGTTCAGTGATACTAATTCTAAATAAGTTAAGTAAAGTAAGAAAACCCTAAATAATATGAATAAATAATGAAAGATAAATAAACAATATAGATTAATAATATATAAATGAACAAAAAGAATTCTTATCTCCACATGCAAATAAAAGGTGTAAGAGATTCAATACACACGTCTCACGTACAGCAGAGCAAAAAGAAAAAGGATTAGTCACTAAATATTGCTAGATAAAGCGCGCGCTAAATGACCAGTATGACGTCAACAATGAGTAACGTCACATCCGATGAACTTTGGTTCATATCCGGTTAGAATCAGGGGTACACATCCGGTGGCAACGACTTACTCCCATCTGTAAAATCCCTTGAATTGGGATGCGGATGAGGGTTTTGGCAACACTGAATTAGTGATACAATAAAACATAACTATGTTACCTTTGTTTGTCAATAAGACTAAAATTTATTTATGCTCTCAGATTGAGATTGTAATCGTTTCACACACAATAAAATTTTCAGTTTATCTTTAATGTATATGTATGGCAATACCATCCAGCATTAAAATAATTTAGGGAAGTGATTATCAGAGTATTGCGCAAGCGCATTTTTAGTTGAGTCATCGTTAATCTATTGAGATTTATATTTTGTTGAATTTATTTGAATTCTTACTCAATAGAAAATATATTACAGAATAAAAAATTACACTTAATTGCATCACTGAAATGTTAAAAGAAAAATAAATGATTGAATATCAAGTAAAAGAAAAAAAAATGATTAGATTACGCATGCGCAGACATCCAATACTAACTTTTCAAATGTGTTGGTACATGTATTATTTGTAATCCCTATTGTAAATTGTGGTTCGGTCTACGCCATTTTGTCCTTTAGTTGTCTATTTCTTTGTAATATTATTATGGCTGATGTTGAACAGAACATTTCTAAGAAAAAAATTGGTGATTTACGTGTTATAGATTTGAGATCTGAGCTTGAGAAAAGAGGATTGGATAAGAATGGAGTCAAAACTGCGCTAGTTGAAAGACTCACAAAAGTAAGTGATTATTTCTAGAACATACGTATATAAATACTGAATATTGTGACCATGAATATGATTTATATTATGCATTTCAGTTGATATTCTTTTATAGGATTATTATCATCTTAAATATTATGATAAATTTTATAATTTTTTATGCTAATCTAAATTTGTAATCCGATGAAAAAATAGCATTGCTTTGCATTGCAATTTATTCTGTTGCAATGAATATTATAAAATAATATTCAGTTGTCACTTATATAAATATTGTGTTATTCTTTGCAGTTTATATGTTGAAAATACCCCCGAATCTTTTGCACTTGCATTTTGATCTCTGTATTGGTTAATTTGTATGAGGCTTACTCCGTTGTATTCACTAGTTTTGATTTTTATACTAGGCAATACAAGACGAAGGTTTGGATCCTGGGGAGTATTTATTTGATGTAGCTGCTGAAAAAACACCTACTAAACCAGTGAAGCGCTCAAGCAGTAAGCATATTTTTACAATATGAATTTTTATGATTTCGTTTTACTTAAGTAATAATTAGTTCCGTAATTGTGACTTCTCTGGGTAAAATCGAATTTTTTTTTAAATAATTTGAATCGTAAGGGTTATATATGAAAATTTTTTATTTGTATTTTTATTCTTTTAATAAGCATATGAAGATAAATTAACCTTATCTAATATTGATCAAACATACGTGTTTCTAAACAATTAGTAATTTTTTAAAGAAAACTGTTGGATGTACTGCAGTATTTTTGATAAATGTTTTTCATTTAAAATAATCAATTAAAAAATTCTTTTATTATTGCTTATTGCTAACTAATATTACTTTTAAAATTAATGACATTCGAGGAATTATCTTGATTTCCTTGAATATGCTGTGTAGATTTTTTTAGAAATTTCATGCATAAACTAGATTGCACATCGTTTTTAATTCTTTTTGTGGTACTTCTATTAAATTAATTTTTCAGTCTAGGATTTTTTAGATGTAGTATATAGTTATATAGCTTATATCCTCATTTTTTAAAAGTTTCTTTTGGTAAAAGTGAATTTTAGTGTGCACCCAGCTGTGCCAACAATGCCAAGTCACCAATAAAGATGGCGGACAAAATAAACAAATACTTCTGCGGAACAGTTACGGTTACCATTTCCCGCCATCTAATTATGACTTTTTACTGATAAGTATTGTTTTATTTTTCATACTGCCCGGTGCCTTCTACAGATGCCGAAGGCATCGGGCAGAATTTTTTGACTTAAAAAAACAGCCTACAGCTTCGCTAACAACGGAAGCGGGAACCTAGTAGCTTCGCTATCACATTGAACATAAGGATTGTGTGGATAACGTGAACTGTACATAATCAATTGAAAAGAAAGAATGAAGGATGTTGTACAAACGGATTTCAGAGGGAATTCTGCCCGGTGCCTTCTACAGATGGCGAAGGCACCGGTCAGAATTTTTTAACTTAAAAAAAAAAACATCCTACGGCTTCGCTAGCAGCGGGAGCAAGAACCTAGGAGCTTCGCTAGCACATTGAACATAAAGACTGTGTGGATAACAGAAATAGTACATAACCAAGAAAAAAGAAAAAATGGAGAAATAAGCAATCGGAACATTCTCCATACAAAATTTCAAACAAACATACTTTTCCCACCTTCATCAACTCGTAAAAAAATATATTCCACTCACCCTTCATCCATTCTGCCGGTTTGATATCAAACCATTCTCAATACAAAATTTCAAACAAGCATCCTTTTTTAACTTCATCAGCTCGTAATTTCTATATATATATGTATATTTAACTCGCCCTTCATCCATTCTACAGGTTCGAAATACTCCCGACATAGCAAATTATGAAAGGAACCAACCGTTATAACACCAAAAGATTATGACTTTTGGAACTGCGAAGAATTCCATTGCAGCTGTCTTTTAAAGTGAGAATGCAGACGATTTTTTTAAAGCGCATACTGACAATTAAAAATTGCAAAAGAATAAATATTTTCTGTTCGTATTCACATTAAAAAAAAGAAAGAAGAAAATAACTTTTAATTATAAGCTTAACTTTCTTTATTTAATAAATTTTAATTATAATAAAGAACAAAATTAAAATCTTTAATCAATATTTTTTTAATTTAACATTTTTCATAATGTAATTGTAGTTTATGTACAACTCAACCATTGCAAAAAGTAGAAAACAAAACCGCAGTACGGTTGCTATAAGAGGCATCCAATGGGTTGCAATATTGGCGACAAGCAGCTGGTGCACACTAATCTTCACTTAGGCCTTTCTTTGTTGCCTTTTCACCTTATTTAAATATTATTTTAGCTTAAATTCTAAATTTTATTAGATGAACTTTAATGTTATAAATTCTTAACTGTTGAAACATTCTGTATGATTCATTGATTATGTTACTAATAACTATGTAGTGTCAGAGCAATAACAGAACATTGGAAGACTGTAAACACTTCTTATAGTAATAATTTTTCTAAAAACATGTGTTTTTGAAAATAATCTTCCTTAATGTGTATTTGTTGAAAATTTTTAGGATATGTTTATTTTTTTATGTGTTAAATGTTTGTTTTTTCCATCTATAGATAAAAGCAGTGTAATAAACATGAATGTTTAAGACAATCTGTTTATGATGTTTATTATTCTGTTTAAATGAAAGAAATTTGTCACCGTTCAAAGTATTAATATATTTTCAGGATTCTGTCATTTTTCATGACTTTAATTTTTGTTAGTTGACATTAAAGATAAATGAATTCTTCAGCTAAAACTATGGATATGAATTGTATTCATATTCAATTTTATTTATTTTTCCATCTTATATGAAAATGTTTTTTCAAGTATTGTGAGTAGTTTTGATTTTACTTCTTAATTTCTTATTTAAGTGATCTTTCCATTATTTCTTAGTAAAGCTTTTTGTTAAGAGTGACAAGATTTAAATCTAATTAATTTAATGTTTTAGGAAAAACCAAGGAAAGTGATTCAGAAGTTGTAAATGAAGATGAAGAAGATGATGATGATAAGCAGGTAAGATTTTAATAAACCAAGTTCATTTTACTACTATATATTTATATAGAGTGTATTGGAAGGTCATTTACAAGTTTAACAATATTTGTGGTATACAAAAGCTGGTTACTTTTGTTATAGAATGTGAAGTTGGACACACAAAGAGTATTTTTGTAAAGGGCTTATTGTTGAACCCTTCAGCACATGTACATTGTCATTTTGATTGCAAATTGTCAAGCACTTACACCATCTTTCACTTAATAATTGTGTACAATATGGTCTAAGTATATGAATATATTTTCATGTAGGTATGTTCTATTTATGAAATAGAAATGATTTTTAATTAGAAAAACTAAAATTGAACTTAGCCCTTTTTTTCCCTTACTTTTTCTGCATTCATTTCTTTTCCTTTCTTTCCATTAATATAAAACATTATTTTTAAAGTAAGTAGGATTTTTTTCAGAGGGGGGAGGGTATTAAAATATTGAAAGAATAAGAAAAAGTATTTTGCATAAAGTTTGCTCTTGAATTTTTTTTTTTTCCAAAAATGCTTAAACATACAACTTTAAGAATTTACAAAAAAAAGTCTTTTATTTTTATATACATTATATATTATAGTAAAGTGAATGATAAGATGTGTAGTTTGCTTCAAGCAAGATATTGGATGGAATCTAATTAAAAATGTAAATTGTGCAATATTAGTCTCTATATTGATCTGCATTTTGAGATTTTACATACTCTTTGGAAGTATTGATTATTTCAATTTTCCTGAAATATTTCAAAATGTTAAATATAAATATTTCGTTTTCTTATATTTTTATAATTTGCATCAATATTTTGATGTTTTAAGTACAAACAATCATAATAAAATTCACTATTTTTAAAAATTAATTAAATTAATTTTTTAAGTCATTTTTGAGAATATATCTATTGTCATATATTTGAAAATTCTTTTATTTCTATGTTAAGGGTATAGAAATGAAAGAATTTTTCAAGTTTTTCTCAAAATGCAAAACATTCATTAAGTGAAACTTTTTTATATGAATCTAACAAAATAGGACAGTACATTCCATTCCTCCCATAGCACTTAAACAAATTTATAATAATGTAATTTATTATTTATAATAAATGCTCTTTTTATAAGAAATTTCTCTTCTGACATTTGTCTTTGGCTATGCTTCAAATTTAGCAGAAATGTGACGTAGCATTATTGATAAATGACTTAGTAGCATGCATAGCTACTGCCATATCAGGATGATGCTTTTCATCATATGTTGCAATAATTCCCCGTGCTTTCAGCATTTCATTTATTTCATTGGAAGGTTGTGCCTTTGTTACATCTACTTTTTCCTATTTTCATTATGAAATCTCCCCTACAGCGTTTTGCTGTGACACAAAATTAAAACCCGAAAAGTTCTTTGTCAGTTCAGGGTATGTTCTTCCACCAACTTGTTGATGCCATCACTTTCCACCTCTGTTCCGTAATCTTGCTAGAAACAAAATTTTGTTTATTAAGGCTCCATAGCAGTTGCTCGTACTTCTTGGAGTCATATTTGACAATGTTACTTAGCCCCAACTACTTTCATATATGTGTAAGGTTTCTCTTCATATAAACACTCAATAGAGGTTGATGTAAGGCAATCCAATGTGTGGTATCACGGTGTCTTCTCACCGCTCATTCTATGAAACATTGCTCATTAAGCGAATCACTTCTTTGCATCTTATTTTGCTTGCTAAGCAAGGTTTGGCGGTACATTTTTCTGAAATATAATGCATGCTTAATAGAGAAACTGCTGAGATTTGTAAGGACATTCGCTTGCTAGATCCTGACCTGTGGGAGCACTTCTTCCCACAATCATCTGTTCCAGAAAAGTTAAAAAGATCTCTTGTAGCAATTTCAGTATTAAAATTTAATATTTCATCAAAGATTCTTGTCCTCTATTAAAAAAAAATTACATAATGGTCATATTTATTGAACTGTATTCTGAAATGACATTGCACTGATTGTAACTAAACTAAACGGGAACACATATAAAACAAAATAGATGCTTTTATTTAAATTGGATACTCTTTAGAGGAGAGCTCCCTCTTTACATGAAACTTATAGGTAGGTGTGCTTATTTCTATGAGAAAAATTGAAATTATTAGACAGAAATCATTCCTATATACTTTTTAAATATACTGAATACCTTTCTAGATATCAGTTTTTTTCAAAGACATATACCAGACAATATAGGATGATTCTAGATGGATACTGCCATATCTTCAAAGATTGCAGATTTTATCCACTAATTAAAATTCAATATCTTGTGTGCAAAGGTTTTTTAAATTTCTCCTTTCTCCTCACTTCCTGTAAATAAATTTAATCTTTAGTCACCATTTGCTGCATGTTTCTAAACTAATTGTGATATCTACTGCATGTCACAAGTACACTTATTTGGGCTATAACCTAAGCTGTTACTAATTTTTGATTAGTGGTAAAAAAACAAAACAAAAAAAATCTGTGTTTTATTTAAATGTTTTAAAAATTTCGATGAAAACAATCTAAAATTTCAAATAATTTGGTTAGAGAAGTAGACTTGCTGCTTAATAATAGTAAACAGAAACTTCGAGCATCTAGAGAGTCATTGTTGTACAGAATCTGTACAAAAATCCTATTTCAGTATTTTTCTGAAATAAAATGTTGACTTTATTCAAACAATTTTAAATTATTTGCTTTATCTTTACTAGATTGTCTAAATTTTATTAAGTTTCCAATGTGAATCCTTTCTGAAATTTTGAGGTTCAGAAATCATGTAATGAATCTGCTAATTTAAAAATTTTATGGAAATATTAAAATTATACTTCAAAATTTTGGAATGTAAGGTTAACATTGCTAGTGGTTTGCAATAGAGAATGTCTATTGCAATGCACTATTATTTAATAACACTTTAAAAATCTTGAAAAGGGATTAAAAAGTTTCAGTCGTTCTTATTTTTTAAGTTTTATATGACTCCTCTTTTCATCTCGCATCCCTCAAAATTTAGAAATAAATTCTGTATTTAAGAAACTAACAACTTCGACAGGTTCTATAATTCTAGTTCTAAATATATCAGGAAACAAATATTTTGTATTAGAAATGCATATTTAGCATATGCTGAAATATGTAGTTATCCAAATTTGTTTTCTTTCAAGGTCATCACATTTTGATTATCTTTATGTAGAGTATACTTTTTTTTGTGTGTTTGTCAAATTGACATTTTTATTTTATTGGTAGTGTTTCTTTCTGAAAAGGACTGTTATACCTTTCTAGTTTTGATAATTGGAAAACTGTAGGGTTCCAACTCGTAGCCAATATTACTGTGCTGCTTACAAAATATGTAAATGCATGCATATATCCATTCACAAGTAATGCTAGTTGTGTATGATTTTCTCAAATTAAATATGTGAACGCAGTATGTATTTGCATTCCACAAGTCAATTTTTTTTTTTTTTTTTTTTTTTATCTTACTCTGCAGTGCTGTATGGAGTTTGGAATGAAAAATTTATCTTCGTGTAATTTTAGTTTTATATCATCAATGAATATTTGATTTTTTAAAGACTGTATTGCTGTGCAAAACAACCATCATAAATGAAGAGTTTTTTGACACAGAATTAAATTCTGATATAGTATTCTATGAAGTCAGTGATAAAATTGGAGGAAGGAACAACTAAAGTGAACATGATTTTATCAATCTGAACTTGGAAGACAAAATTGACATGGACACTGCTGATGTACTTAATGTTGAATCCAGTGTGAGTGAAAATTCTGTTGATGGGATACAATAAATACTAGATGAAGGTGAAGATAGAGGAGGCTGCTAGATTATTGCAATTTTCAAAAATGCATCAGGCCCAACTGCATATGTTAAGAGAAATATTATTCTCCGTAATCTAAGAAATGCAATTCAGCTTATAATTCATGTAAGCATGGTAAATACTATTAGAAGTTGTACTGAAATAGAGACACATAATTTTTGTTAAAAGTAGACCAAGCCAGCCATAATTGCAACCTATCAATTCATAGGCCTGAAAAGAATGAGAAAAAATGATTGGAGGAATGATGTATCAGCTTTTTCACGAAATTTATGGGAATCTTTCCATTTATATGATTTTGCAAAAGAAATGAGAAAAATCAGCATTTGGAGATGGACAAACATGTTCTGTATCTAAAATGTGAAATAAATTTATTGAAATTAATTAGAGTTGCTATAAACTAGATATGTATATAATAATGAACAATTTTTTCCAATTATGTTAAGATGCTGCTTCACTCAGCATGTCTTAAGAAATATTTGGTTGATAAAATGTTTCTCAAATGGGGTATCAAAACTAGAAATGAGTTTTTTCTGTGCTCTTATGCTTTTTTTTTAAGTAAGGGAGGAATTTTTTTTTTTTAGCTGATTTAACTAAAAAAAACCCTGTAATTTACCATTATTGGAATTTTTTTTCCATGGTGAGAAAGTAGAAGTTCTTTCTTGCTTGTTGGTATCCTCAAATCTACAACATTATTGTCACTTTTTCAAGATGGCAAGAGTTTTCCTCTGGCAAAATTTCAACAGTTGTGAGGGTTAACTTGCCCATTGAGGCAAAAGTGAGCAAAATCCTCTGCAAATGAAATGTAAAAGTTTTACAAAGCTCTTTAGTCCTTGCCCTGCAATAGGTGTACGTTTCATTATGTTTGGATTAAATTGCAAAATCCTTTAAGGTTTTTCATGCAGTGGGACATAGAAATAGTTGGCACATTCATGCTACCATGCTGTTTTCTCACACTCAATGCTCACAACACACACTTTATTAAACACTCTCTCTGCCAATGGCTACAAAAAACTCGCAAGATGGCGTTGGCTTCGCAACATACTGCCCGCCTTGAAATATTACATTTCAAAATAATGACACTGAACATCAATACTAAATATATCACACCAAAAAAAAATAATTATAATACAAATTACATTAAATCACTATACAATATCACACTGATTAAATTCTATTATCCATAGGTAATTTACACAATTTTGAAATAGCTCTTTTGAAAACACCAGTCTGTGCTTTCACATCACAAACTCTTACGTTACCATCCTTACCGTGGTAAATAGTCAAAATGCGACCAATGGCCCATTTGGTACTCGGTAAATTTTCCTCTTTCAACAGTACAAAATCACCTATCTTGACATTGGTCTTAATTATTTGCCATTTCGTGCGATTTTGTAAATTGCTTAAATAGGTCATATGCCAACGTTTCCAAATAAGTTGTACGATTTTCGTTACTCTTTGCCACAATTGTAACCTATTAGTGTCTATACTTGTAATATCTGGTTCAATTATTGCATTGATAGGCCTGCCTATTAAAAAATGTGCCGGGGCCGACACCTTTAAGTCATCTATATCTGAGGACAATGGTGATAATGGTCTGGAATTTAGAATTTCTTCTATTTGATTTGTAACTGTCAAAAATTCCTCATAAGTTAACCTAGCGTTACCTACTACATGTTTCAGATGGTACTTAAAGGACTTCACTCTGACCTCCCAAAGGCCTCCAAAATTGGGTGAACGGGGTGGAATAAATTTCCATTCAACGTAACAAAATATAATGCAGTTACATTAGTTTAAATGAAGATTAATAAGAAGTTAAATAAATTTAATACAATAACTAAACCAAACTATGAAATATTATTCAGTTTTAACACCAAAATCACTGAGTGATGGAGGTTACGAAATTTTAAATTGACTTAAAATGGATATAAACAGAACATGTTTATTGTACATATCTGTGAAATGATACAGGACTATCCATAGAAGCTTTTTCTTTGCATCCAATTGCACAGCAATAGTTAACCATGGCTTAAATAAGCTTTAAAATCCAACAGTTAAAAGCGAGAAAAAATCTGCCATTGAAATATAATGGGGAACGGAGAATGCGGTTACAGTGAACACAAATTCTGACCATAAGTCATGTGATTTTATCTTGTCCTACACCAAAGTAGGGTTACACTCCCTCTATAAGTATCTCAGCTCTATGGTTTTACTCTTTTCATTTTTGTTTATGGCGAATACACAAGGGCGATTTATGAGCATATTCGGAATATCTGGCGTCTGTAAAGTTGAGGAGACGAGGGTAAGAGGGGTGAAATACTTATGCATTCACATTAAGCGATGATCCTGAACTATTGGTTGTCTCTATTTGATGCACAGTAATAGAATCACTTTCTTTTTGATGATTTATTTTATGTCTCGGGAAATGAAGAATATGATGCTTCTGGTTGCGTAATTTACAAGTTCTTGCCTTACATCTTATAGCTGAACATTTTTCTTTTAAACAAAGAAAGCAAAGGCACTGTTTTTTAACTATCTCAACTCTTTCTTCAACAGGAAGTTGTTTAAATTTTGCACAAAAGGGCATTATGTGATTATCAAAACAGAATGAACACTTTGACTCATTAACATCGGACAAAACAACACTTGTAACATTTTTATGATACTTTTTTCAAATCTGTTTTTAATTCATTTGTTTTGTTTAAAATTTGAATTTGACTCATTTTTATTCAAACCTTTTGAGGATACGAACAAATCTAACTCACGACCTAAATTTTGTGGTCTGTACCAATCTTCTCCTTGTTTAATGCTGATATAACTCATTAATTCCTGATCAAGGGAATTAAATATTTGATCTGATACTATTAATTGGCACAAATCATTAAATTCACTTACGTTTCTCAATTGACAATAGTATTCGAACATAAAGGCAACTCTAGATGCAAATTGAACATAGTTTTCTGTCACTACTTTTTGAGCTTTTCGAAATTGATATAGACACTTATGAGGAGTAGGTTGAAATTGCTTTAACACTAACTCTTTAATCTTTTCATAATTTTCCAGTTCCTCCTCCTTGACGTAAACCATTAAATTTCCTACTCTTTCTCCCAAAATATTTAATAAAATTTCGGCTTTAAATTCTTCTGCGACATTTTTAGTTTTAAAAGCCTTTACTATTGATTGAAAGAACAAATTGAATGCTTCTGTTTTAGAAGGGACAGGTATAGTTAAAGTTTTTACACTTTTAATTAAGTTTTCTAAACTAAAAGACTCGATATCTATCTTTTTTACTTGTTCAGGGGCCATTTTACTCTTAGCATTTGTTAGCTCAAGCTCTTTATTAAGCTGCTCTAGCTTAACTTTTTCAAATTCTAATTTAAGTTTTTCTTGTTCAATTTTAGATTTTTTAGAATTACACTTTGAATCAATTCTTTATTGGCTTTGAAAACGTCACTACTCTCAATTATTGTTTTTAAATCTAAAATTTTTGAATTCGCTGGTACCTCTAATCCTAACTCTTGAGCGTCAAGTGCAAGCTCGTCTTCTTTAAGATTTTTAATTAAAGCCATTTTACAAGTACATTAGTTTGGAAACGAAGCTTCGAACCAAGGGAACTGCTCTCACCTGGAAGTGGACACTGCACTCTTGATTGGCACTCGTAATCACTCAAAAACACAATTCTTCAGCAAATAAACCTCTGGTTTAGATTATACTCGCACTTTTTACATTTGGAAAGAACCATCGTTCTTACGCACATAGAACACACACTTTTTTCGCTCCAGCTCGGAGTGGCCATGTTTTCTCACACTTAACGCTCACAACACACACTTTATTAAACACTCTCTCTGCCGATAGCTACAAAAAACTCACAAGATGGCGTTGGCGTCGCAACACATGCAATGACTGATTGCTGGTTTTAGTGACTGCAATAATAACGTTTCTAGTGCTAGCAAACAGAATCTGCTTTCATCCTCTACCTAGAAGAAAGTTTCTACCTAATTGTTTCAAATTTCTGTAACATGGGTAAAGCACGTGGATACATTGGACCATTTTGTGTCTGCTACATATGATGGAATTCTTTTATAGCTGCAATGCCTTTCTGCTGGTCCTTGTAGAACTATTTTACCAATAGTATTTTTTCTTGTAGCATTTTCATTATGTTCATGCACTAGCATTAGTTACTTCTCTATCTAATATTTGTGGGGAACCTACCATTTTATAATAGGTACATAGGCATGCGCTGTTATATAAATGCATTTTTAATTTATGCAGATAAAAATCAATTATGTCATAGCATTATCGGTTGGTGAATAAGTGTCTTTTAGAAAATCATATGCTATTGATTTCTTTTTTATATAAAAATTTGGAATATAAAATTCATTTGAGCTGTAATGTTTTAACAATTTTTTTTCTGCACACTGACTGTTTAGTTCTCATTTTTTTGTATGTTTTTTCTTCACTTGTTGTTTCACATCTCATTTTGATTTCCGCATTTTTGATTAGTTACATCTCTGCTAAAACAAATATCTCGTAACTGTTTTTCCATATTCAGATAAAGATGTCTGATTGTCCAATATATCTGATTGATTTCGTCTTCTCACACTTATGGGTCCATATTTAGACTGCAGAAAAAATGTAACTAGTGACATTTTTTTACAAGCTCTCCACTTGCGATATAAACAACTTTAATTGGTGCTGTACATGCAAACAAGAGACACTACTTGTGAAAATCATGTACTCACAATTTACAAGTACAAACAAAAGAAGATACTATTATTCCATTCAGAATATAAATTAATTGGAATTGGGAAAAAAAGAAACAGCTGTTTTGTTTTGTGTACTAATAATAAAGATGAATGTGTGTGTGTGGTGGTGCTTGACAGACCAGAATGTTTAAAATACAATATGGAATTCTGCAAGTTTATACCTTAGTGATAGTGGGAATGTGTGTGCACTTTAGTGGGTTTTTTTTTTAATATTAATAAAAATTAAGCTAAATCTTGACGTTTTTTCATAATGACTTCCAAAAATATTATTATGCAAAAATTAATTTTACACCATTTAAAAAAAAAATTTTAAATCTCAAATTTATAGAACATTGTCTTTTTAATGATAATTTCTAACGATAGATTACATCGTTGCCCAGAAATTCAATCTGTTTTCATTGTTTCTCAAATATTTAATAGTCTAGTTTTCTTCCATTGTTGAAAGTCCAAGAATTCTGTGTAGTTTACTAGAGAGATAAAACAGTGAAGTTGCTAGTTTACAAATATTTGAAGATGGACTAATTAGATATTTACATTTTTTATAAGGTTTTCATGTCAAGAGACTGATCTCCAATAGAAATGTTTATGTGCACAATAAACAGAACTTGGGTAATGCATTTAAAACACTATTTTAATGTCAAATATTTTGGTAGAATCATGGACATGAAATTATAATTGAATGATGTATTTGATATCAAATGCTCCAATATTACTCCAAATCAAATGCTCCAATACGAAGGTGACTAATTTATAATAAAACCAAATATGGAATGGGTATTATTCACCACACAAAATGATAGGAAAGCTAATTCTCATAGATAGCCTTAAGACATTGCATTTATTTGCTATTAGTGTATATTGTATAAAAAAACTTTTAAAATAATTATATAACAAGAATTTTTTTTAACTTGGCTATAAAATGAGGAAATGGTAATGAAAGGTATACCTAAAGTTATTCCAATTCACAATTAGACAAAAAAAAAAAAAAAACTGCCAAAATTGTGTTTATGAAAAGGGATAAAATAATATTTATATCAAGTTTAACAAATGTTTGTGGAAAATGGCATGTGTATATAAAAATTGTGATGAATAAATCTTGTTTAATAATTCCTTTAATTAATGAGCCTTATTCTTCTAATGAGCTACTCTTTAAAAATGAGCTCTATCCTTTTGTATTGTAGTGTTTCTAGATTTGATTAGATGACATCAAAAATATGATTTTTTTTTTTTTTTGTATTAAAAGCGAAGAAATGCATAGATAATGCAACATTATTCTAATGTGTTTTATTTTGTTTTAGGATGAAGAGGATGAGAAAAAAGGTGAGTCTTTTTCAGTTGTAAATATTTTGTATTTCAAAAAAATGTACTCTTAGCTCAACATACATTTAAAAAATTCTTAAGTTAATACCTAAATTCATTCATTCTTTCTTTTTACATAAAATTTCTTAGCTAATTCATGTGGTTTGTCCTTCCAATTTCGATATTTTTTTCCATGGGATGTTGTTGTCGGTAATTAATGACTCTCTATTTAATAACCCTACCATTGAATTTTAAAACTAGAAATAAACAAGGAAGACTCCAAAGATGTTGAAAAGGCAGAAGAGAAAACTACAACCGATTCAGAAGAACAGAAAAGTGTTCAGTTGAATGGAAGCGATTGCAAAGAAGATAGCAGTAAATGTGCATCAATTAACTCTCGTCTATCACCACCAAAGCCTGAAACTGCACCTGTTGTAGTTCCTCTTACTGTAGAAGATGTTATCAAATTAGATACTTCAATTAAGATAAAAGCAAGTGACAATGACTCATTGATTGTAAATCCTGATGATACTCAAAGTGACATGGACTCTTCAGTGAATGAGAGAGATTCCATCAATGAGGACCCAACTGCTGATGAGGGAGCTGAGAATTCCGAACATGCAGGATCTGAATCTGCAGAAAAGAATGATCTGTCTCAAGAAAATGATATTGAAATGAAGGATGCAGCTATAAAGGACTCAAATTCAACAGTTGACATTTCAAAAGACAATAATAAACCTTCTGGAAATGATAAACCAACCTCAGAACAAAGTGATGACGCTTCTTCAACCGTCACAACAAAGAGGTTCGTTTTTTAATTCAGAATACATTTTTACTTAAGTTTCAAGCTTCACATATAATGTTTAATTTCTGTAGCATCAATATTCAAGCAATTTTTTTCCATATTATAATCAAATGTCTTAAAGGATGTTTGGGAGAAGAGGTAACTCTTTAAGCTGTAAAGAATGATCAGTGCAAGTAAAAGTTTAATACATGCTTTCGTGCAAGTTTTAATTTTTTCATATTTCTAGTTTGTCGTTATCAGTATTTCAAATGGGGGTCAGCATTCAACAAACTTTATCTTCTGAGAATTATATTGCCATAAGTAGGGAATAAAGCATAAAATTTAAATTAATATGATTTGTTGTTATTAGCTTTCATCTAAAAAATTTTTGGGTAGTATATTTTGAATTTGCCTGCCTTTTTTCTTTGGTTCAGATTCTTCATTTCTTGATGAGGTTTTCAGTGGTTGAATTGCATAAATATTTTGGACTTGTTATATATATAAATGGAATTGGCCTGGAAAATTTTCAGAAATTATTTTCTGATGGTAGTTCTATTGATAAAATTGTAATTATATGTTGTAACTTTATGATGCTAACTCTTAATTTACTTTAAATATGTGATAATTCTGTTGAAATGGTTGGAAGTAGAAAAGATTCTTTGTTCCTGTCTGTATTTGCTTTATATCTATCTATACATTATTTTTGAAAAGGAAACAGCTTTTATGACTATTTCTTCAAGTTATATTTTAAAATACGTTGAATTTTTTTTGGTTGCTTAATGTTCTGTCGTTTTTTTTAGTGCTATAACTGAAGAAAATTTGGTGTATTGTCAAATCATCTGTTATCAGCAATGTTATATTCAATAAAGTGCATAAAAAGTGTGCATAATTTTAATTTGGGAATTCTATAAGTCTGGTTATAAGAGGGTATAGGCTTTTATATCAATTTTTATTTAATTATCCAGTTGTAACTAGGTTTCTAATTCTTTTAATTGCTTTTGCTTCTGTTATATTTCTTATGCATCATTGGTGACAAAATCGCACTTTAATGTTTAAAAAATTTGTCGTTTAGATTTATTTTTTCTAGATTTCCCAATACATAAGCTTTTCTTTTTTTAATTAAGAAAAGAATGTATATTATTGACAGGAGTCTTGAAGGTCTTATATACATGAATTTAAGTTTGCAAGATTTGTTATTTTAACTTCGTGAAATTACCCTGCATTATATTACAAAAATTGTGAATAATTTACATACCAACGCATCTTCAATTAGTATCACTTTTTTTTTTTCTGTGACTGAAGTATTCTGAAAATTAATAATTGCTTTTATTTCAGATTATTGTTTTGTACTGTTATTAATTTAGAATACTGAATATTTTTAGTGCTAATTTTTTTTATTTATTTTTTCTCTTCTTCGCAGTTCTGAAAAAAGAACAAAATCAACTGCTGATAAAGGTTTGTATAGGTTATTTGTACAAAAATAACATAAGGTAATCCTAAACATAATTTGCGCTTTCCATGCATATAATATATTTGAGTTAACCTCATAATAAATATAATTTAGAAATTTTTAATTTTAAGAAAGAAAGTCGTATTGATTTGATAAATACAATTTAGTTTAATTCTTAGATTAGGTTTTACATTCATATATAATATAAATTTGAAAAGTCAACTGTATAAATTCAATGTCATATATTGCATTTTTCATTTTATTATTTTAGATTTAAATATTTATGATTCTTTGATTTAATGTATGCATGTAAAATGCAACTAGTTTATTCTATAAAAATTTTATAGATGAACATATTAAAAGAGTTACTGCAAGTAGTAAAAATTTATGGGTGAGTGGATTAGCTGAGAAGACTAGAGCCAAAGATCTAAAAGCTTTGTTTAGCAAATTTGGAAAGGTAAATTTTCTTTAAAACTTTTTTTGTGAATTTCTTTTAATAAATTATTTTTGCATGATGAGTTTTCATAGAATGTTTTTTATATTCAAAAAAATGTTTTTAGATTTCTATTTGATTAAAAAAAAATTTTGTCCTCTGAATTTTTAGGTATCAGGAGCAAAAATTGTCACAAATGCAAGGACGCCAGGGTCACGATGTTATGGATTTATTACTATGGCTAGTAGTGAAGAAGCTCTCATTTGTGTTGACAAATTGAATCATACAGAATTACATGGCAAGATTATTACTGTTGAAAAAGTTAGTATTTAAACAAAAATTGAAGTATTCAGGCTTTTTTAAATTATTATATTTTCATTATTATTATTAAACTTAAAAGCTGATAGCTTCATGCTCCTGCTTTCTTTTCAAATCTTCTTGGGGTTATCTTTAAATACTATCTACGGAACAAGAACATTGAATTGTGACTATTTTATTTTTAAAAACATCAAATGCTTTTGAGTAAACTAATTATTTTCTGAATGAATTTATGAACTGATTGAAGCAAAAGATTATATTTATAAAATGATCATAAATTTTGTTTGCTTTCTTTGAAACTTTAGACTCTTGCAGTCATAGATTAGGCTTCCATTTTACGGATTCTTCTTGGTGCACACAGATTTTCATTAAAATTACTTGATATACTTCTATTCAAATCATAAATATTATTTTAGTATTAACTTACAATAAATAAAACTTGCCCAATTTCGTAAAAGTTACTCTGTGTATTGTAAAAGATTTTGTCTGCACTTAGAAAAATAAATGATTTAAAGACAATCAGATTCTTGAAATGAATGCTAGATCTTTTGGAGATTATTTTTAATCCTTCTTTCCATAAGGAATTTGAGCTAGGAGAAGAAATTGATTGTAAAAAAATTATTACAGTTAATGCTAGTTTCTAGTTTGAGTAGTTTTTCCACTTTCACGTTGCATATTGGTGTAAATAATTAGATTACAAGTAGTCATTTGTACAATCTTATTTAGACAACTCGAGAGCCTTCTGGAACAATTAAAAGAGCTGACTTTAAGGCAATTAAAACCAAGGTTAGTCAAAAGAAACCTACCGATTCTACTAATACTGAAAGTTCAAGTGGTAAGTAAATATATATATTGATATAAACTAACAAAACTGTATAATTAGCTAACACTTTTTCATCCCTTCCAAGCAACTTAATAAATGCTTTTGGGGTTATGCGCAAATGTTATGGCATTGTATCTAAATTCAAATTATATTAAGGTATTGATAATGACTTAATAAAGTCATTGTAGCTATTTATGTATGTATTTTCTACATCTATTAAACCCTTGGACAGAATTCAGTTAAACACTCGCTAATAATTTTGTATAAGAAAGAATTGCCATATTTTCAACATTAAAAAGTTAATTAAGTATTAATTTAACTAGCAATTTTGCCATTTTTCTGTAGTAGCTGCAAGGAAAATTATCCAATAAGAAAATGTAATATTGTCTTATAGTGTAAGGTTTTATCTTTTGAATGATATCAATTGTTTCCATGTAATTTTTTCAATTTTTATTATTTGTTAAAATTTAATAAATAATTCAATAGATGCTCACAAATTTAAAATAAAAGAAATTTATAAACTTTTGCTGCACTTTTATTTGTTGATATTTTTATTTTATTCTTTAAATGTTTTTTAACTGCATTACATATTGATTTAAAAAGATTTCTTATTGATTGAAATAAAATCATAGACAATAAAAATATTTTTTATACTATATGTATATATACAGTCAAATCTAATTGAATGAGTGCTGCACATAACAAATGACGAGTGATATTTTGCAGAACAAGTGTCGAGAAGACACTACGACATCACATGCTGGGTTGGCTTCTATGAGTTTGTGTTGAGCATGTGTTTCAAGCTTATTTGTAATCCCTTATACTTACATACAAAAATATTGTCAAATGCGATTCCGAAAGGGGTTTTAACAAGTTTTTAAGAGGCTTTTTGAGGAGATTTTGTCTCGTTAAGGTTTTGGGGCTAGAGCTTAACAGGAAAGATATTAATGAGCTGGTATGAGAACACAGCCAGAATGGATCTATTTTCTGTGTTACAGCAAATAATATACTGTATAGAGCATTTTTTTCAAGGAGATTTGGTGAGGAGAAAAGAAAATTCTAAATTCAACAGAGCAACAGCCTTTCAGTGAAATAAGAAAGATACTGAAATATGGAAAATTATTGCATTTTATGCCGAGAAGCAATAACCCTGATAAGGTATTAGTTACGTGTGCTGTAAATTTATTTAATGATAATGCTGTGCCTCTTTCTCCCCATATTTTGAAGCAAAGGAAACAGGTTTCTTTGGACAATTTTCTTGTAAAAAAAGCATGCATTATAAAATTATTATAAATTTGTTTGAGCTTTAGATTATTAGGAAATGTTTTTAACAATTCTAACTTTTTCACATATAAATTATTGGGGAAAAAAGCATTTATTAATGGATCTATTTGGATTTTATTGAGTACTGGTATTTAATAGCTTCTTACTTTTTCACATATGATGAATAGTTGCAGTTTTGCTTGCCAATATTGTAACATAAGTTGAATTATTATGAAATTTTTTGTAGCAATTTCAATTAACAGTTATTTTAAAAAAACAATAAAAAACATAGAAATTGCATCTTGAGCAATGCTGGGTATTTCAGATAGTTCTCAAATTATATTTGAAGTGTGCAATGTTTTAATTAATAAGCAACATTTTTACATAAGATATATATATGAAATAGAGTATTTTCTTCAGATCTTCTGAAATATAAATTTGGCAGAAAATATTGCAGTAGAATGTTTTGTAAGCTTTATTCAAATAAAAGAAATTGAGTAATTTTTAAATTGTTTAAATTATTCGATGCTTCTGGTATATAGTATCGATTCTGTTTTATTCAAAGTCCGTTTAACTGTAGTATACATTAATGATAATATTTTTTTATAACCTTTCTTAATGCTAAAGTGAGAAAAAAAATTTTTTAGCTAGCATTACAGCTTGAAATTTGCATTAAGTTATAGGTTCTTAAAAATGGAAGAACTTATTGTAATTTTATTCATTTATTAATTTTTTGAGACAATAATGCACACTCACAAATGAAGATTTTTTTAAAATAATTATTTTATCAATAATATTGATGGTTGGGAAACATTTATTTAGTTGAGGCTTTTATATCTCCCCTATTGATTTTCATTCCTTTACTATTAAAAAAATGGTATCCTTATATATATATTTAAAATGTTTGTATGTAATAAATTTTTGTAATTATTTACAGCTGTATTAATGGTGAAAGATCAATATTTATTTAGAGCTGGTATATCAATATTTAATTCTTTAGACAATAAACAGTGATATTATGTTAAAATATTGTTCTCTGTGTGATTTTAACTGTCTATTATTTTAAAGACAAAACTGATTTAATTGGAAAAACTGATGAAAAAGAAGAATCTAAATCTGGTGAGCGATCAAAATTTGAAAAGTCAAAATCTTCAGACAAAGCTAAATCTTCAGATAAAAATAAATCAACTGAAAAAACTTCTGATAAAGAAAGTGAAAGTGAAAAGACTAAAGATGGTGATGGTAAGTATTTTATATTTCTACTTAAAAAATTATTAATTGCAAAAATATATTTGATTATAAAAAAATATTAAGATTTGTAATGGGTAAATGGAAGAATAGATATGAGAACAAATTTCTTCTGTTGTATCTAAACTTCACAAATAATGTGCCTTATTTTCAAATGGGAGCAATTTGGAATTTCATTATTGTATTTCTTTAAATACAAATGACCCTATTTCTGCCAAGAGAAAAGGCTCATTCCTTGCATATTTTAAATTTTGTCTGTTATTGAGAAATATTTTGTCGCTAATAACAGAAGCAACTAATATAATGGATTTGATTTGCCAGCATAACCTTTTCCTATGCATGCTATATGGCTTATGTTATTTCAAGCTTTATTATGGTAATCACTTCAGGATCCCTTCCGTGCATTAAGATTACATTTTCTAATTTTGGGTTATCTTGCTTCTTGTGCATCTCATTATAGCATGAGTTATCATTCCCCATCCCTACTCCACATATATTCAAATTCCTGTTCTCCGTTTAACATAATAGCAATTAGGCTGTTTTCCAAAATCTATCCAGATGCTTTTTTAATTCTGAAACTAATTATTCTACTATGAAACTATAAACACTTGTCACTGTAGAAATATGTAGTATGTAATTTTAAGAATGTAAGGCATCATTATATTCATATTCACATCTAATAAAATTCAATTTTTTCAAATGGCAATGCTGAAGTTCAAATACATATTCAAAATCTCTAATGTAACTTGAATACAAATATCATTTTGTGGAGAGCTATTTTTTTTTTTTTTTTTTTTGCTTTTAAGATGTAATAAACCTTTGACAATAGTTCTTATCTTAAAACACGGAATAAAAAAACAAAAATTGTCTTTTTAAAAACGTAATTCTTTGTTTCAGTTTTATTTTTTTAATTAAAAAAAATGTATATCAATTAAAGTAGCTCACCTAAAACATTGCTATTTCAAATTTTGTCTGTTTCCACCAAATAATTTTTGTTAATATGCAGCAATATTCTTTCAAAACAGTACAGTTTTTGCTTTCAACAATTTTACAATGTTTGCTTTGAAGGTTGAGGTATACATCTCAACTCAACTTTGCAAATAAGTACTTGGGAATTTATAAAAAAAATGTTGAAATAGAATGGGAAGTTAAGAAATGTATTTATTTTTAAAAGAAATATAAGGGTAGGTATAGGAAATTGATATATGCAACGGATATTAAGACGTATGTAAACCGATTACAGTTGTAGAAATGATTTTTCAAGTGTTTGATTAATTAAAAAGAAAATCAGAGGTGAAATTTTATGCAGTGTGAATTTATATGATTTTTAATGTATGCATATGATGGATAAAATCAACTTCTGATGAGATAATCCAGTATCACTAGATTTTTGACTAATTTCTAAATTATTTTTAGTTTATTAATAATAAATGTCTGTTAATTTATTTTGAATAACAAAAGTATTTATTTTAATTAATATTCTTTGGAAATATATATATCCTTCAATAATTTGTTGATTCTATTTTATATGTAATATATTGGTAAGAAGTGCTAGTGATGTCTGGGTAACCAATGCAGGTAGTTAATAATAAATCAATATATTTAAACTAATTAGATTTTTCAAAGATTGCAGGAAAAAAGTGCTTTAATCTGTTTTTGTATTGAAATAGTTTTTTTTTAATAACTCTTATTTAGGGAATGCTTTGGACATCTTACGTTTGTTTTTTCTCTAACTTTTGGTTTTGATACTTTATGTTTCATTATATAGTTTTTATAAGCTAACTAAAGTTCTAAAGTTTAAGTGAATGATCAATTGTATTTGAAGAAAAATTAAAAAGATTTTGCCTCCTTGGATTTAAAATGAATTACATTTCCTTGAAATTCAATTTTTTTTTATATATATTATTACTTGTCATTCTGTAACATTTATTGAACTTTTTTTTTTGAATTAGTTTTATAGTACATTAGTCGCTATTCTTTTCACTGAATTATTCATTTAGTGTAAACTCACTTTTTCAGGGAGTGAAGAGAAAAAGGATAAAAAACGAACAAAGGATGATGATAGGCATAGTCGTGATAAATCTCGAGACAGAAAAAGGTCGCGTGATAGAAGATCTAGTAGAACTCGAAGCAGGAGTCGTGGAAGAATTGGTTTCAGGGGTGGTTTCTTTAGAAGAGGTTATACCCGAGGGTTTGGTGCAAGAAGACCATACATATCTGGAAGAAGTTTTGTGAGTATACTTTAGAGAAACTTAACATAATGATGAGGGGGGGGGTCCAATTTTCAACTATATTTTTATGGCAAAATGTTTTCTAACATTTTTCTTTAAATTTTTTAATTATTTATTGGATTATTTATGAATATATTAAAACCAGTATCTAAAGTAGAACTTGTGGTAGTGAACTTAATGTTTTTGTAGTTCTTGTGCATCTGACTGACTTTATTATTTTTTTTTACATATGAGCTAACTTCTTGGGTAATAATATTGATATAGTAAATCAAATTTCACTTTGAAACTTTTTTCTTTGCATAAATTTAATTTATATAAATATATACATTTCAACTATAATCCATGCTCAATTTTAAAATAAGTTTCTGGTTGTGTATGTATTTCTAAGTGACATTTGATGCAATTTTTTTTTTTAATATATCAGGCAATTCTGCTCAATTGGCCAAGAGTAATTTTTTTTTATTAAGTATGAATAAAGAATTATTAAAAAAATTGTGAATATAAATATTTTATTTTAATTTTTTAGTATGTAATTTTATTTCTAATTAGATTTAATACCTTATTGATTAACAGGTTACCTGTAATATCTCTACCAATGTAATTGCAACTGATATTCTTGAAGTATGATTTTTTGTTCATTTGTAGATTTGCTCTATAAATTGTAACTTAAATTTTAAAATTCAGATATAAATTTTGTAGATACAATGAAATCTAAACAACTTTCTGTTTGTTAATATTAAAAAAGAAATCTGCAATGATTGACACTGAATCTAGAAGCCTGATTCTTTTATGTGTGTTATCTTTGAAATAAAAATTTTTTTAAACTATGGAGAAAAAAAAATGCCTTTAATGTGCTATTTTTTTTCTCCCCTTAAATTAATCACTAATAAACTTAAAAAATAATATAGGCATATACAGCAAAAGTGTTGGTCATATTTCAATGCTTTAAATTAATTATGTATAAAGTTATGAATTACAATCAAATTATTTGAAATTTGCATTGCTAATGATATATATATATATATTTGTTTAGATTGATCGATATCGAGAACATGATAGGCAGAGGGATCGTGATTTGGACCGAAGGAGGTTTTCAGAGCTTGAAAGACAAAGAGAAATTGAAAGAAAAAATAGAGAAGAGTCTATTCGGCTTGAAAGAGAAAGGGAAAGACTAAGGTAAGATTGCGGTAGCTTTTTCAAACAATTTTCTAATTTTTCTTCAAAACAATTTTCTAAATTTTGTTAATGGGCATTAAATAATTTTATTGATTTTAATAGGATTGAAAGAGAGAAACTTGAAAGAGAAAGAGCTGAAGTCTTAAGATTAGAAAGAGAAAAGCAAAGGTTTGAACGAGAAAGGTTAGAAAGAGAGAAAGCAGAACTAAGAAAAAGAACACAAATGACGTAAGCTTTTAGTTATTGATTTAATCATTTAAAGGTATAATTTTAAATGAAAGCTGTAAAATATAGATTGGGAAGTTTCATATTTTCTCATTTATCTGCGTTTCTATAAGACATTTCTTATGCATAATAAAAACATCAAATATTTTTTAAATTGTAAAAAAGCTAATTGCATAAAAGTTAGTTTCATAAAAATTATGGACTAGGGGCAACTCTTTGTCATTAATCTTTTTTTTTTTTTTTGTATTTAATGTAAAGTTCTGTTTTCATCAGATTGCGAGAATTGAATCAATACCTTAAATCACTTTTTATTAGGCCTGAAAAATGTTTTTTAATATTTTCTTAATAAGAATTTTGTTTAAGTACATTATCTTATTCTCATAAAATATAATTCATCTTCTCTCACATAGGTTTTTTTTTCCCCCGAAAGGTTTTTAATTTTGTTTTTCCAGTTGCCAACTTTATTTTCTGGTCAAATTCTTCTAATTTAATACAGCAAACCATTGATTTTCTGCCGTGAAGTTAGTATACATAATATATCATGCTTTTGTAGGCGTTTATTTTTTCATTCATATGGAAATTAGACCTGATAGCTGAATTTTTTTATTTTTTTTTTATTCCCTTCCCTTTCTGATGTTTATAATTCTCAGAAATTGTATGGCACCATAGACCATAATTCAAGGGATTTATTTTTAAATATTATTTATTCTGTCTTGTATCTCCTTTTTTAATAAATAACAACATTAGCATTAAACTTTCTAAAACATATTTTATAAAATGTGTGATGAAATAAAAAATGAAGATCAAATTATTAATAACCTGTTATCAGGAGTGTCAGAACAAAAATAAGATCATAAATATTTTACTCGAGGAGACCAGTTCTGAAGAATGTTTTTAGTTATGAATTCTTTCTCAGTTTATTGAATAAGTAATTTTGAATATTTTAGAATTCCTTATTCATGTGGAAAATACATTTGTGTTATTTCTGAATTATTTTTTTAATTAGAGATGTACGATTTAATATCTTTTTGCTTTCTGTGTTAAAAATTATGAAGTAGTTTTCTATATATTAAGTTTATATAATTAATATATTTGTTTAGGTATTTTTAATTTAGGGAATATGATTGAAACAATAGGATGTTGTTTTATCTCTTTGAAGATGATTGGATTTTTAAAATATATTGAAAAACATAAAGATATATTATTCAACATTTTATACTTTTTATATTTCAATAGGCTTGAAGAAAGAAGAGGTATCAAAAGAGGTTTTGAAGGCCCTCGGAAGGAAGAACCATTTTGGGATGACAGAAAACGCCATGCAGGTCCACGCAGAGAATCATCACTGGAACCACATCCAAGGTAAAAAGCATATAATTAGTGTGATTTGTTATGAATCACGATCTTAAACAATTTTCATGTTAAAACTAGCATGTATAATGCATGTTTAGTTATTTTTGTTAGAACTCTTAAAATCCATTTACTTTTCTATATAGGAATTTTAATACCCCCCCCCCCCCCCCACACAAACTCTTTGAAATTTGATATGATGTGCATTATTCAATTACTTCCTACAATTCATAAATTAACACTACATCTAAGCATGTAATCTATTTTAATTGTAACTAAGTAATGCAAGATTCTTAAGATTCAAATAGCATCTGTAGGTATAATAAATAACTAATAACTGACAATAATAAATAATAACTAACAATTAAATAATACCAATAAAAGATGATGATAAAAGGTAAAGATTCTTAAATAAAGATGATGATACCAATATGCAATTATATCTATACTTAAAGTATCAAAACAAAATGTAAATAAAAATGACAGAAAATTTGAGTAAGTAAAATGAGTTTGAATGTTATTCAGATATAAAAACACATTACCACACACTGATGTGGAATATATTTATGAACATATAGTTGAATCTTAACATCTTTGTATAAGACTGTTGATAAATTCAATCATTTTAAGTCTTAAACGTAGTATCAATTTGACCTGAAATATTTTCTTTTTGTTATTTTACCTTGTCATGTGCTTTTTGTCTTCTCTGGAGGGACTGCACTGTATGGTGGTTAAGTCTCAAATTTAAAACTAATTTGTGTAATCTGATTTTACTAAAAATTCAGTGTGTACGTACGTCTGGCATGCAGTACTCTTCATCTGGTCACACGTCAAAATCATGAGTCATTATTCCAAAATAGACCTTGCATTGCTTCTGAATGAAGTGCTGATATAACTAAACTAACACATCTTTTGAAAAAGTTTTCTTATATCTGAAGTTAAAAACTACTTAGAATAAACATTAAAGTTTTACATATTTATATGGAAAATTCTCTTCTGATTTGTGAATCACAATAAATAGATTTATTCTGGAAATTTCATTTGTGTATTGTTATTGTGAGTATTTAATATATACTATTAGCTGGTATGGCAATCAGCTAATTCCCTGTTAATATGATTGTATTTACTTTCAACATCAAAGTATTGCAAATGAAAAACTGAGTTATTTTAATAACCTTATTTATTCCTAGTCTATTAATTATGTATAAGAATCAAGCAGTGTGCTATTAAAAATGTAACTGTCGAGGTAATCTATCGTTGTAACTTCCACATTTACTGCTCTGCTTTTTCTTATTCTTCATGTAAACTTACATTGGCGTTGAACAAAAAAAAAAGTTCTTTTCAACCATGGTTGTTGGGGGGGGGGGGGGACCATGATGTTCCATCTTCTGGCTTAAAAATAATTTTTGAATAAATTTGTCTTATTCAGTACTTGTTTTCTTCAGTTGCGTAGAAAATGAAGGGAAAGTATTTAGTAGTCGAGGTTTAATTAAAAAAAATTTAAATTACTCCCATTTTTTTTTATTCTAAAGTATATTTGTGCCAAATTTTGTAGCTCTAGATCAAGCAATATGTCCAACATTTACAAATACACATATTCTTTTATTATTAGAGTTTTATTTTCATTTGATAATTTATTAAAGTTTAAGAAGTTATCTTTTAGTGAGATATTTTAAAATTGATTGCGATAAAGGCTCATTGAATGCATGGAACTCCCAACAGGTTTTTGTGGGGGAATGGATTTTCTTAATTTTATAAATCATTACTGGGAACAGATGGTATAATGTTTCAAATTAAAATGTGATAAATTTATCTTATTGTCGAAATGAATAGTTAATAAATTGTAAATTTTCTATAAAATGGCATATTACATAAAACTGACTTTTATTATTTTTGATGATAATATTGAAATCAATTTCCTAGAACACATCAAGTCTTTTGTGATCTCCCTTCTCACTTTGCATCTGTTGTTAAATGTGTAGCTGATTGGTAATGTTATTTATCTATCTCAAATATGGCTCCTCAATTAAATTGTTTAATCAGATTTTATTTCAGTAGACTTTTAAATTATCTAAATCAATATTTTTTTTAAAGAAATCTTATTTCTTAATGTTTCTTCTTAAATTATTTGGGTGTTTGAAAGAATTGCTCATCAGTATTGCATAATTGAGATTTTCTTTCAGGTAATTGTTGTCTTGTGTTTCGTAATGATTTTTGTTTTTGAGTGTAAAATAAGAATAAATATTTTAATAATTTATATCTAATGTATATAAAAGTGTAAACATGTATGTTGCTTGTGAATGTTTTGATTCAGAATCTCTTGCTTAAATTTGCTAACGTTGTTTACATTTCTTTCATAGTTTTATTGATTTTGGAAGAGATCGTGGTAGTTTTCCTGACAGGCGTGCTGAGAGGTTTGAACGATCTAAAGGTGGTGATATCTCTCCTACTTTTAACTCATCAGTTCGAAGAGATGTAAGGCATGAACCTGATGAACGACTTCCATTTCATAGAGGTAGGAGTGGGCGTGAAATTCCTGAAAGAGGTCGTGAAGAGTGGAAAGGAAAGCCAAATCGAGATCGTAGTTTTGAACGATCTGCTCGTAACACTTTTAATGATAGGGGTCGAAATTTTGAAAGGCCTCATCCTTGGGGAGAGGGAGCTCCTGAACGTGATCAAAATAAATTTGGCAATGGCGCAGAGATGAGCAATTCACAATGGGCTCCTGTAAATAAAACTCCTGAAAACTGGGGCCGAATGGATCAACCACAAGAGAGATGGGCTACTATGGAACACTCCCGCGGCCAACCTAACATGAATATTAATCATCCACCTAATATGGGTCATCCTCCTAATCAAATGGGCATGTTTGGAGGTGGACCTGGAAATGAAATGATTAATCCAATTCCTGGACATTTTCCTGTTGATCGTTTCAATTCAAATTTGATGCGTCGATTTTGAAGCATTAAAGTTATAAGTATAAAAACTTGATGGACCTATTGAACTATTAAACAATTCATTGTTTTCATTTAAAATATGTATAGTTTTGATGTATCAGAACATATGGATGTATCATTTTGCTATTCAATCAATAATTGGTATCTCTTACTTAGTACGTGTTACTTTTTAAATGTTTTCGTCTTTGTTTTGTGTCAAGAAAATTCATAAATGATTTTAATTTCATTGTTATTTTTTTGACAATAGTCATTTCACTATTTTGGAGATACATTTGTTATTTCATACTTTAACTGTTTTGTATTGCTTACTCAGCCATATCAATTTCATTCGATTTTGAAGCATTTGTTCTTACATTAATGTACACAATTAACAATAAAGATATTAACTTGATATTTAGGTGTGTTTTTCTTTTTTATTCCAACTACATATATAGTAACTGCTATTTAATGTGATCACTTCTGTATTGAATATTTTGTTAATGTTAACCAATTAATAACTATAATTGAATTGGATAAAATCATCTATTGTATTTTATCACACTGAGGGAAAAGAATAAAAACATTTAGGGCTATATATTGCCGCATTGAAGAAAGACTCGAATCTCCATGGCCGAATGGTCATGGCACTGGTCTTGTGATCAAGAGACCTGTGTTCGAATCCCGCTAGAGACACTGAGATTAATGGTATATGTTAATACTTAATTCCTTGATTTTATGTTTTCCTTTATTTCATGTTCCAGAAGATACTGGACATTTCTTTAGTTTACCAGACAAGTGTTCTGGACTTTTCTTACTGTCTCCAGAAGAGTATTCTGGAACTTTTTCTGCTTATATAAAAGCAGAAGATTTGTCAGTTACTGTATTCTCAGCTATGAGTTCAGTTAATAAATTAGTTTAGCTCTACCTCTTGTGCGTGTCATTAAGTTCTATACTAAAGTATCTACGTGACAATATAATTTATTTCAAAAATTATGATTACTCAACAATTTTTGTATATATTCCCATTTGTATTTTTTTTCTAGTATTATTTATTTATTGCTCATCAAGTTTCAAAATGTAAAGAGCTTGATTTATTTTGATGTTCATTGAGAAATTTTCTTCAATACATTCCTGCCTGCTGACATTGTAATCATTCATTGCTTGTTCATAAAAAGTTAAAAAGAACAGGCTAAAATTTTCACCTCTACCACAGTGTTGTACACATTCATATTTCCTATTTTACACATGATCTAAATTGACTTTTTTTTATTAATATAATATAAATTTTAATATTTTTTGATAATATAAAGTGAATTGTAACATTGTTGTCCACTGCATTTATATTGAGTGAACAACTCGTATAAAGCTAGTATTTAATTGTTAAAAGGATTAAATGGTCAGTGTTCATTTGAAAAGGTGTTTTTGTGCTGAGACAATGTTTGCTACACTGAATCTCTTTCAAATATTTAATTGATGTTAATAGATTATTTCCATTCAAACAAATTTTTAAGCAAAAGGCCAAATATCATTTGCATTTTAAACATGCTTTTAAAAAATTATTATTATTTTAAATTATTTTTCTTTTAATTACATTGGATATTTTATTTTTATAAATTAAAAATTTAATATATGCTTTTACAACTGTATTAATAAAAAACAATTTGTTTCCTTTTCTTGAAATTAGAATCAAGATCTCATCTGCTGCACTTTTGAATATTTCAATTATAACTATTAATTGGAATAAAGGGAAATATATATTTTTCACATGCTGTAATGGTTATGTGTATGTGTGTGTTTTATTATTTTTTTATGCAGTATATTCTTAATAATATGACATATCAGACTAGAACAGTGTGAGATTAATAAAAGCTCTAGAAAATATATTACAATTAAAAATACTTTTAAATAGAATATATATTTGTCACTCAAAATCTCAGCCATAGTATCTTTTATGCCTCGGCATGGTAAGTGACTTTTCCATTTAATAAAGTAGATTGACCAATATAAAAATCGATTTTTTTCGGATAATAAGCATTTTCTTTGGCTAACAAAATATTAAATCTTTCTGATATTATTTAATCATATTTAAATAGTCTTTTACCTAAGAATCGGACATCTACCAGATTTCAAATGTCTAATCCTAATGCATAAGGCAATATCCTTCTTTTATGTATATTGTCATAAAGAAAAGAAAATTTTAGAAAATAAACGATGAAAAAAAGAAAAACCAAGTACACTTACATTCTCACCTAATAAACTATGTTCAAAAGAACTAAAGCATGTCTAATCTCAGAATTTGATCATTTTTACGTTGTGTTATCAATAATTTCTTCTGTTCTTTTATGCATGTTTAATTAGTTTCCTTTAATATGTTTAACTTTAGTCCATGTAAATTAATCAAAAGTAACGAGTATTCATTGAAGTTTCTTTCTTTTTTTAAAAATTATTTTTACCCTCGAAGTTGCATCAGAGATCATGTTAAAAATAGAAGTTAGAAATGAAAATTACTTTTCAGTCTATATTTTCTAAGTAATTGCTGTTATAAAATAATATAAATGTCCAGATGTTAATTCGCCTGATTTGATTTTTCCCTAATCGTTAGTTGAAAAGGAGTTATAAAGAAATAAAAATTTCATTGCTCAAACATTTTCGTACCTGTTTAGTTAGATGACTTATATACGGATTCAAGATTTTTACCCTCCTTACAATATATCTCAGACCAGTTAAAATGCAATCAAAATTACTGTAGTCAACATAGGCAAAGCATTATATATAAGAGGTTTCTGAATTCCACATATGAACTTTTGGGGGAGGTAGAAAACATCAATAGGAATTAGAAGCACATACGAAAAAAATGTGCCAAATGCCACCCTCAAGTGACAGTGGGAGGGACACAATGCAGAAAACAGTATTAATTGATTTATTGCACAAAAAAAAGTGGCACAATCGTCAACAAAATAAGGAACATCTCTGTAATTTTTTTTTTATTTATTAGTGTCGATGGAAATAGATTAATGGGACAGTTGTTGAGATGGGCAAACTGAATAAATTATTATCTCGAAATTTTTCCGTTACGGAAATCGAAATTTTTAATAATTTGATTCGGCAGGTCTTATGTATGTGTATCAAATTTCGTTCCGCAATTTCAAATTGTTCTTGAGATATACTTAATTTTGTTTGCTGAAAATTCCGCTTAAAAAGAGACAACCCACCGAGGCCCGTTTTTTTAAAAGTAAATCTCGGCTTGTTAATAACAAAATAAGACAATTTTCGCATTATTATCCCAGGGATTTTGGAGAAGCAACCAAGACTCAAATTTATCCTTAATATGAGTACATTTTTTTCACTATATATATTTTTTCTTTTTATTTAAATACGCAATAATTTACATTACTTTAAAAATCAATTCATCATTTAGTAGATCCCGCTCCAAGAAATTAATATACATCTTAATTTCTATGTTGAATGAAATACGTTGTTTTAATCCATTTTTTAACCTTTTAAAAAGTCGCTGATTGTGGAAATGCGAATATCGTAAAGACATTATAAGCCTATGAAATTATCAGTGTTTATTTTATTAAAAGGATGGTCTTTTATTTTCAGGCGGAAACAATTAGTAATTGGATAGAAGATTTATTAAGTTTGGTACTGTAAAAATGGCAGCATAATTGACGGTTTTTCTGTTATGCAACGGCTGATACTATAATCATTCGAAATAGAGCTTCAAAAATAATGTTTTTCATAAATGTAATTGCAAAGGACAGATTATTTCATAAATCTATGCGAATCATTTTAAGAATATTTTAAAGTTATTCTTCACTAAATTGAAGAAATTTATGAATGAATGTAATTAAGTTTATAATAGGTGCTAATTAATTTCCGTATTTTGTGTTAATTTAATAAAATGGTAAGAAACGATACGGATTTCCTTAGATCTCTATTTCATATATTTGCAAGCGATAACTACCGATAAAGACAAAAAATTTATTAGTCAATTTATCCTGCAATCTAATTTTATATTATTTGAATGGGGAAAAAAATATTCATTTCATTTTAAAGAAACCAAAATTTATGTTAAATTAATATCGTATGTTCTGAAAATAAATTTTATATTTAACTCATTGCGATATGATGTCCATTGAAACTCGTGCTTCATACAAAGTAGATCTATAAATACAAATAAATTTAATTTGCAGTCCCATAGAAAGCGGGCGTTGAAAATCGTACTTGGGAATTGTAGCATTTTTGGGGATATCTCGAAAATTATTTGGTATATGCGCACAATTTTTTGGATTCCGGCATTTTAGCATGTCAACTTTGCTTGCATGCAAAAATTTTACTATATTACAATTCCCTTTTTCCCACATTTATCTTTAAAAATTCATGAAAAAAAATTAAATTTGGATTATTTATGTTTATTGAGTGGTTTATGAAATATGATAATTTTCTTTAGATGAATGAATTTAAAAAATAATAATAATAATAGTTTCCAAGATATCGCCGAAATTTCATAAGTTTCATTTGAAGTGTTATTTTTTAAAACCCTGTAATTCTCAAAATTATAATCAAAATTACATAAAATTTTAGTAAGAGGTTCAGTAAAATCGATTCAGTAAAAAACAGCCGTAATAGGAAAAATTTTGAAATAGAAGTTACTTAACTCGGTTAATCAGTTTATCTTTCTCAACTACCCTGTCCCCGTATCATTTCCATCGACATCAAATTTGCGATAGCAAATAGCAGTTACAGAAGTGTTCCACTTTTTATGTTGACAATTGTACCCAATCTTTACCTCAAAATTATAGAGAAATTCAATACAAGAAATTTGAGAAAAGTACTCCTGCTTGTTAAAATGGATTTTATTTAAGCTGATCATCTTTCTTTGGTTTGCTCTAGTTGGAACCATGAGAATAAACCGCCCCTGATAAAGGCATTCCATCAACTTGTCACATAGAATGAAAAACAAGCAAAAAAAAAAAAAAAAACGCTGAGCTGGTGTACAGGCGCAATTAGATCGATTAAACTATATAATTAATATGCTGCCAAACATGTTCTATGAATTAATAAAACATTAGAACTATATCAACACAAGAATAAATGGTTTGATAATTTTCCAATAGTAACCGACACATAAATAAATATTAACCCTCAAATATAAATATAAATTAATCCATTTGTTAAAGGAGAGATGTCATCAAGGGCACTATCTTATTTATTGCCATAAAATGCCCAAATCTATTAACTGGTAATGGCAAAATGAAAATTTTAAGGGACGGTCTATCTATGAAATCGGCAGACAATTTTACCTTCCGTACACTTTATCTTGAAAGTTTTTTTGGGGTTTGGGTGAAATTAATTTTTGGAAAAGATTTCATAAGAATTATTCCAATCGAAGTCTAATTAGTCTCTTGAAATTTGTATGTATTTGTTATTAAGAAATGACTATTTTGTAAAGCTTATTCTTTGTTTAAAATTTCTTTAATTGTTTATTGAATATCTTATTTATCTTCAAAAAGATACACTTCCTTGTTTTCGTTCATCAAAAAATTTTTTTTTTTTTTTTTTTTTTTTTTTGGCTGAACGACAGAAATTTTGAGCGACTAAATGAATCGATTCAAAAGGGATTATAACGAAAAATTGCTTTCACGAATAACTCGAAAAACCAACCAATAAGAGTTTAGAAATAAGCATGAGTACCTTTCGGTACCTAACCTCTCATATTCGACTCGGAATTCTGGTTCGGGAAATTTGAATTTGCTTAATTTGTTTCTGTTTCAACGTAGTTTGCTTATATACGGTAAGTTTATTTTCTTTTTTGATAGAAGATTCAATAAACCAGAATAAAAAAATCTTTCATTTCAATGATCTTGAATTTTTAAAAATTTCCTAAGTTATTATTTTTTTAATGCAAATTTTCGATTTACAGTCGAATATTTTCATCTCCTCGAAGTGCAACATCTCTTTATTTATGAAATGTTTAATTGTTAAGTTCACTTATTTTGATAATAAATCAGTTATTTTTGAAAACATTTGGTTCCCCCACCCCTTTTCATTTAATTTAGGCACATTCTAGAAATGTCTCTATTTATTTAAATACAAGTTTTGTTTTGCTTTAACAAATGAATTCAATTATATATATATACGGAAAAATTCGATGAAATGCGTGTTAATCTTTTTTTATGAGTATTCTATTTAAACATTTGACTTAGCCTTATCTTTTGATTTTCATATTTTTTAATACATATACTTTAGTTTGAAGTGATTGCCATCTTCATTGGAATTAGCACATTGAGAATTTAATCATAAACTGCTTAACTCCCAAAACTTTAAGATATTAGTTTTCTGTATGGTATATATATCTATCTCTATTATTAAAGTTTCTTTTTTTCAGAGAGAGTTTTTTTTTAAATATATATATAAATTTTAAAAGAAATAATCAGTTAGCCTTTTGAAAATTCCTTTAACAATAATATCTTTATCCTTTTAACAAAAATATCTTTATATTGTTATTTATATTTTTGCTGCAATAATGATTTTCTTATGTACCAGCTTATGAATTTGTTGTTGTTAGTTCTGTTAATTAATGTCTAAAATATAATAAGCATTGATATTATTGATGAATAAATGTGCTCAAGTTATGTGAAATGAAAATGTTAAATTTTGTTGAACATTAAAAAAAGTTAATTGCAAATTTTTCAAAGTTTATAAATTTATTTTGATGTTGAAAAAGTATTTGTAAATTAAAATAAAGAATTTGTTGATGTTTGCTCTTGTTTTACTCCCATGATTATTTTTTTTAATGTATTAGAATATTAGGGTTTTTTTTCCTTGAAATGAATTGTTCATTCCTTGTTCCTGAAATAGTTTAATTGAACATCATTTTTCATTAAATGATATGGAATTTAAATCTTAGAACTATATTATTTATTTTATTTCGATTTTTTTTACTAATCATCAAATTGCTATTGAGATTTGAATTTCTAAAATCATAGAATGTATTTTATTATCTTGTTTTATTTGTTTACAGCGAAATATTTTCATTATTAAAATTAATGGATAATCAAACTTTTAAATGTATCCATATTTTTAATTAAAAATTCTATGACTTAATATTAGTAAAATTATTAATAAGATATGCAATGTTTGATTTTTTTTTTTTTAAATTCAGCTCAATGGAAGTTGACAGTACCATGCTTTATTTTTAGAACCTATATTTCTTGTATACTTTTTTTCTGCTCTTCTATGTATGCTATTTGTCATTATAAAATTTTCAGTTCTGCCTATTATGTAAATGTACTAACTTCGTTTCATTAAATTAATTTCACTAATAATTAATTGTATAGACTATAATTGCTGATCTTTTTGGTACTCATTCTAAATCTGTACAAATATTGATGCTCAAGGAGACTAAATTTTTAATACTGACTTATTTATAAATTAATTAATTTATTTTCAGTTTTGTATATTTTTAAAAACATTTAAAACTGAATCAATTTACAGGCTGATAACTAATAAGTATAATCAATAACCAGTGTAATAATTTATGGACTGAGTGATCATATATCAGTTAAACTGAAGAATACAATACAAATGCTAAAATGTAATTTTTTAAAAGTGATGAATTGTCTAATATGTAACTTTATAATCTGTGTGCTTTAGTAAATATTGGCAAGTTTTATGTTATTTGGCTCAATTTGGCAGAGACTGATAAAAAAATCTTTACCATGCTATTTAGTTTTACTCTTACATCTTATAGCAAATTTCAATTTATATCATTTATAAAGTTTATTAAATTATTCATTCTTTGGTACAATTCTGTTTTAATGGCGATCAAAGAGCAGCTAGAAAAAATTTCGTCTAATTATAAAAATATATTAAAGTATTCTATGCAGTTTGACAATTGAAACTGCCAAATGGGTGGAATTTTTTCTTGCTGCTGTTTTGGTTGCTATTATAACTGGCGAGTACCTATTATTTTTTAAATCAATTTACTTTTGAGATTTTTCTAGACTGCTTTGCTTCAGTAAAATGACACCTTTCTCTGCTGAAGGATGTGATTTTAAAAAAGAATTAGAAACTTCCATCTCAGTTTGTGGAAAGGAATCTATCTCTTTGTTGCAGAATGATCAAATCTTCATCACACAACTAAATCAATTACATAAAGTAAAAGAAAAAAGCATTTTTTGTTTATCTGCATGCATGATTTAGCTAAATTTAAGATGTTACAAATTTAGATGATATTATAGCAACTGAAAAAATATTGGACCTTTGTAAAATCTAATGGATGAAAACACTGCTTGCTTTCTTTTGTAGAATTTAATTTTCATTTGATTTCATCATATGGTGCATCTTAAATTTAGTTCAAAATTTTTATATCATTATTTGTACATTTTTAATTCTAAATATTAATGCTCTTTCTTGTAACTACTCTAGAGAATTACAAATGAGCATGAATAATTTTTTGCAGATCTTTTAAATTTTATACTTTGTTTCTGCCATGATATCAAAAAATGGTAATTTAAATTCATTGTCCAGTAAAATAGATCATGGACAAATAAGAGAAACAAACTTACTTTAATACAGAGAAAAAGTCCATTTTTCCTACTTTTTCATAATGAAGTTTGATTTGATTTTAAAATTTGGCAAAGTATGTTGAAATTGAAGAAAGCAATTTCTTATTAAACTATGATAAAAACTTATTTTTTGTTATTGAGTAATGATGATTCTTTTAAATTATTAGTTTTATTTTATGATCTAGAAGTGGACAAGGGGGGTGGGAAACAAACTTTGGGATAAAACAAAGAAATAAAATAAATAAATAAGAAACTGCTTTAACTTCCCCCCCCAAATAATTAGATGATAGGATATGTAATTTTTCCTTGTTTTCTTCCCCTATGGAATTTTACTATTCTTGCCTCCCATCATCTTCCCTTAGTAAACAAAGTATTCATGTTCCTAATTGTTTAATTTATCATGAATAGTTTGTAATTTAATTTATCATGTGCAGTGATTATTATGAATAGTTTGTTTTGTAATATCTATGTACATTATCCTAATTATGCAATTTGTATGGGATAACTGAATAGAAAAAGGAATAAACTTATCAGTAGAATGACAAGAATAGAGAAAAATTAGTTAAATATGAGGAGCAAATCCTTATTGTTTATTGGTACTAAAATTGTATGATCTGCAAGCAAATATAAAATATTTGATGGTATAGCATATATGCTGTCCACAAAAAGAAAAGAAATTAAAATTAAATATAATTAATTATTTTTTACTAAATTAAAAAAATTATTTTATTGGTATTTTATTAATTTCAGTTGATTTTACTTCCTGTTTTGAGAACAAGAATACCAAATTCTGAAAATATAATTCAAGATCTTCATAAAATTATTTCTTCTCATCAGTCTATATATTCTGGCATTATTTCTGGTGAATGTTCTCTTATTTCTGCTGGGAAAGAGCTGTCATCACACTTGCATAAATGGGCTATGTATTGCAAAATGATACATATGGAAATAAATGAATTACAGGTAAATTGTTATATTCAATTTAATTTTAATGTGAGAGAAATTAGAGTTTATTGAAAAAATTTTGTTAATTAATTGAATTTTAAAAATCATTTTCAAAAATGTCAATCTCATAATCTATTTTTGTGATTTTACTGGTCATAAATATCTTAAAGGGATATGTGTGCCAAATAATATTTTATTTAATCTGTTTATACATATGTATATGAATGCAAAAATTCAAAGCCGTAATAAAATCTAGAATGTGATTTATTAAATAATCTTGTAGATATGTTTCAATTTCTTGAACAAATTGGTATATAGAAAGAAGTACTGTTTGGAAGTGTATATTTGATCAGCTTCATTGTATGACAAAACTGAATAGAAAATGTGCCCTGTCATGGAACATATTAAGGGGAATACAGAACATATTAAGGGGATATTAGTGACATTTTTATTTTCTTGAATGCAAAGTATGCGAGGAGAAGGTGTTGTAATTGTCAAAAAACTAAGATTCTGAGGAATTTTCTGGATTTTAGACCATCTTGGGCTAAAAAAACCACATTTTTGGAATTATGTCTGTCTATGAACAGAATATCTAAAAATGCATTAAGTTATGAAATTTGGTATCTAATCAGTACACAGTGTTTGTCGATTTTTTTAAAAAAAAATTTCTATAGTTTTATAAACTCTTTTTATTATTTAAATATTTATTTTTATAATGCAAAAAATATTTTTTTAACTTAATTTGACATGTATTTTTACTATGTATATATTATATTGACCTTATTGAAATAACTTTGTTCTGCCTTTTATGTTATCCTGAAGGTTACCTGCTTTATAAAGGATATATTCAGTGTTAAGTACAAGTTTTCTTCATAATTGTCTCATAATTTTTTTGCCTCTATTTTCTATAAATTTTATTGTGCAGAGTTTACAAATATATATTATAAATCTAAAATTTATAAAATTAACTCTTGGGGAAAATTTTATAAAATCAATTTTTATTATTAATTATTAAAATTATTATAAAATCAAACTTAACACTTGTTTACATTAATATATATCTGATCATGACTTTGATCTAATCTACAAACATAGGATTTCTTACTATATGTGGTATTTTCACCCATTTATACAGAAATTATTTATTTAAAGCTTATTATTTCTAACAATCTTCTTCTTAACAGCAGTTTTTAAAGAATTCTGAATTTTTTTTAAAAGATATGCAACTGTCATGTTTATCTAGTTGTATGATAACTAATGGTTACTGGCATAAGAGTTGGTACTTGTTGTCTAAATGAGATATGGGATTCATGTTCTGTAAGAATAGATCTGATTTCATGGGGATGGATCTTATTTTTATATATTGTATGAAAGCTGCATTAGTTGACAGATTTGGAGATAAGGTGTTCTTCATGTAGAAAGTTCAAGAGCTAACATGGTCTTCCAACATAAAGATATCCTCTACATCTTTTCTCTAAATATTGATTTGTGCACTGGTGATACGTTATTACATGCTGAAGTATACTTTTCAAAACCTCAAACAGCTTCCCTGAGGTGCACTAATTTATTTAGAAGAAATGATAGAGTTTCCTGTTAATTCGGAAGCATGTATCTATTGAATAAGAATTGTGTTCTGATTTGGCTATGGATCTCAATCCATATACTGTGTTGATATACTTTACATCAATGAGATTCTTCTATTTTTGATATACTGTGATTTAAGTTCATAGCCAATGGTTATGACTAAAAAAAAATCACTGTCCATATAACTATCAGCATAAATTACACCGAGCATTTATCTGTAACAGCAATTATTACAGACAAATTGCATTTTGATCAATGTTAACAATACACTTCATATATCAGGAATCCCTGAGAGACAGTATTCGATTTTAATTCTATTGCATACCTGGGAATCATTTGTTTTTAATAAATTTCATAGCTTATTCTTTATCTCTAGATTTATACTGACATTCCAAAAATGCCTTTCTCTGTTTTTGTGATTTTATTATATAATTCTTTTCTGCTAATCATTATATTGCTCCTTTGCCATTTAGTAATATTTTTTGTCTCCATTTCTTGCCTTGCATCATGATCCTTGAATCACCTCACATTTAATATTTATTTACAACTTATATTTCTTTTCCTTTCATATACATAAAGTATATAGCTCTAGCATTGCATTGCAAATTTGCTGTAAATACTGTTTCCGTGATATTTGGTTCTTCCTTATTATAGTGGCTTCTTAGATTCAAGGTATAGCTATATCACTAAAATAGTGGAGAAATCTCACCAAAATATATTAGTAATAACTGTGATATTTACATAATTCTGTTGCCAAGTAAGCCTAGGGATCGCTATAATAAAGAAGTACCTAATCTATGTTATTTAATCTTACTCCTTTAACCATGTTATTTAAATTTCATTGCAACAATAATAAGATATAATTACAAATTTTAATTATTTTAGAAAATTTGTGAATTTAAAGAAAATGAGTTTACCACTAGTGACTTTTTCGAATCCCCTACTTCTCTTATTTCCAAGTAAGTTACTTTTTCTCTTGAGAATGAAGCATAAAAGTAAATTTCAATAAAAATTTTGCACTAAAGAATAAATTATTCATTTGCATGAAAATAATCATCAAAATATAAGCCCTCTTCATTTCTATTACTTCTGTTTTCTAATATTTATCTAGATATTTAATGAAATGTTTCCATATTTTTAAGAGCAAGATTCTATTACTAGTTTTCTGCTGTATTTCAACCATTATTGCTCGCATTTTGTGCAAGCAATATAATTATGTTTAACTAATGTATATAGTAAATCTAATATATATTAAATATTTTTTTTTTAAAATTTAAACAAAAATGGCATTTATTTAAGTATATTTTAAAAGAGTAACTAATGGAACCAAGATTTATTTGCATCTTATAAAAAGACTGTAAATCATTAAAAAAAACTTGTATAAATCAGGTTTCAGTTTCTCAATTTGCATACATTTCTGTAAAAAAAATTAGAGTATTTTTGAATGTTCACTTTTTTTTTTTCAAAGGAAGCAAGTTTCACTTTTTAGAAATTCATTCGAAAATGCAGTAAGCTCTTAACTGGTAATTTGTTATATTTTTTTATATACAAAGGAAAGTATTGTAATCATCAAAAATTTTAAGTTTGAAAAGCACATTTTTAGAAAATGTCTTTCTGTCTGTGTGTGACAAAGATAGATAAAAAACACTTTGAGCTTTTTGGATAAAATTTGGTTTATGGTTTTTTTTATACCAAATTTGTAGATGTCTATCAAATTTTGAGCAAAATTTATTCAGAGGAAGTTTGTCTGTCCAGTTGTTTGAATGTAAGTTAAGAGAACCAGATGAATAAGGTTCAGAACCAACATCTATATTGTCGACAGCTATCAAATTTTGAACCAAGTCAAACATGGGGTTGAATGTCTGTAACTTCAGAAGCATGTAAAGATAACTCAAAAATGCAATGACAAATAAATAAAATTTAGTATGTAATTTTTAACTGCAATTGTATATTTATGTCAGTTTGGTTTGAATCAGCTGTGAAAAGGCCAATTTAAAGCACAAATCTGATTTTTAGATATTATCAATCGCATGCCAAGTGATAGCCAAAAAAGAAGAAAAAAAACTTGCCAAGAATTACAGAATACATTCAGTGAAAATGTTCAATTCATAATAAAAAAATTCATAATTATTTCAAACCAATACCATGTAAGGCATTCTCTGATTTACCTAAAATTCATAATTTTTTATGGAGTGGTGATGGGAGATAACACCTTTATCAGAGAGAATGCCTGAAAGTTTTGAGGAGACCACTCCTGATGGTTAAGAGATAAGAAGCATCATTTATAATTTAACTGCATATATTATGAACTAATAAAACAGATGAATAATAATATCTGTAACTATAGAAAATAAATTTTTCTTTATAGTCTATATAATATTTCAAATATATGATAATTTATAGTCATTTTAAAAGTGCAAAGCATTAATTAAAAATACATTTTTAGAAATGTTAATTTTTCAAAGTATCAAAACAAAGTTAGAAATAATGCTTAGACATATTGATATTTTATATTCAGTGACCAGAAACTTTATCTATATGAACTTTTATTATTTTAATTACTTATTATTTATAAATTTTTTGTTAATATCAGCTTTTATTACGGAATGCAATAAAATTGAAAAATATATTTCTTGAAATTCCAAATCAAATATGAAATGTTTTCTTCAAGGTTTGAAGAGATTTTTCAAAATTTATGCGATGCAGTTCCTGAAAATGAAGATTACAAAGGTATTTAAGTTTATTATTATTAATAATAAATGTTTTCAGTTTATAATTTTGCTATTTTTTTGTATGTGAAAGGAATACATATGTAATAATTTTAAGTCTGATATATTTAATATGTATGTATGTATGTAATGATATCTCTTAATCTAATTTGAATCCTTTAATTTCCCAATTTTTATCTTAATTTAGCTCATATTAACTTCATTCTAAAATGTTCTCTTATTTCCTGATCCAATTTCCACTTTTTATTTAATTAATTCTATATGTGCTCTAGAAAACTGATGGTCTCAGCATTTTCTTACACTCTGAGTGAATGGATAAAAATTCCTAATGCTTACAATATTCTTTTAAAGATACTTAAATTACCCTTTCCTATGACAACACATATCTGAGAAATCCCTATTAAAATCTCATAGTAAAACCACTGAAGGGAAAAAATTTGGGTTCTTTTACTCTTCTATCATGATGTAGACTGACATATTTCTTACCATTTATTCTTTGTATGTAAATTGTCTTCTGTAGTGAAATAAATCAAAGTTTTAAAATTTCAAAAGTTTCTTTTTCTTGGACATGCATCTGCTAAAATATGTTTTACATGTATCTATTAATATGTATGAAATAGTTTTAAATCATAAAAATTTCAGTAATAAATAAATTTAGTAATTTTTTTTCTGTTATTTTGTAAATTAATGTGTAAACTTTTTGCAATTAAATTATATTATATTATGCATTAAATGTTTCATTATTGGATTTTCATTTTGATTTCAGCACATTTTGTACATTATGATCTCCAGAATCGTCTTGTTTTAATTTTATTGATACAGAGACTCAAAAATTGTTAAAGATTCTAATATTAACCCATTGTAAAATTAGTTTAAATTTAGCACAAAACTTGTGTAAATTTTATACAAAAAGAAAAAACACGTATCTTTAACGAATTCTTTCTTTATCAAATATAACAAAATGTATCCTCTTCTGCATACTGAAATAACTACTTCCATTGTTTCATTGAAATTTGCAGGTAATTTATGTATTTCAGAATATAAAAAAATATAATATTCAGTTTACGTAATAATCTTTTAGATATTTAAGTTAAAAGAAAAAGTTTTTATTTGATATTTTTACATATATATATTCTAATCAAAGAAAAATTGCATTTTCATGTTATTTGAAAGTGATTATTTTTAAATAGATTGCTGTAGAAATTTTTTTGTTAGGAATTCGGCTATATTATTTCTTCCTTCTTTCTGTATGTTTTTCAGTATTTAATAATGCATGTGTGTTAATATCCAATGCTGTGTGTTTAATATCTAATAATGTATATTAAATAAGTATTTTTATATTTTAGCCCACTACATGCAATGTTTATTACAAGTTTTTATTTCCATTTCTGCATGTTTGAAGTTATTTTAGAAGCATATGAATTGTATTTGAATTAAAGAGATTATAATAGTAATAGGTAATATTATAATGCATTTTAAGGATATATTTTTGATATATTCTTTATAAATTTACATTTTAGATATTCTAGAATCTATTCAATATACATTTGATGATGTGATTTTTAAAGCTTCATTGCCTAATAATGCTTTAAAGCTCCTTCAAATGCAACGACTTCTAATTGATCGACAACCCAGAATTCTGAATCCTTCCAGAATATTATTAAAAGAAGGATGTTTATATAAAGTATGTTTTTTTTTTTTTTTTTTTGCCATTTAAAAAGTAATAAGTTCCAAGACTAGCAATCGTATTGAAATGTTGTGAAGATATATTTTGTTGATTAATATATGTTGGTGTGCTTCTATTTTTGCTTCTGTTTAAAGTTTAAAAAAATATTATTGGTGTATATTATATTATATTATATTAAATTCTACTACTCAGAAACCTTAGTAATAACTCTGAGAAACTTCAGTAATAAATTTAAAACAAATTTTTATTATTTATTTTTAATTTACAGGGATAACAATTGAAATGAAGCTCATTTTAGCAGTTATCCTTGTAAAAACAAAATTAAATAAAAAAAATATGGATTGTCTAGAATGTTTATTTGAATGATAAACATGATCAAGTAATGTGTGGAGGGTAGGATCAGAGATTATCAGAAATGAATTGAGTTGATTTAATAATGCTGTTTAATATGATTTGTTTTTAGGCATATTTTAATGCTAATAACAATGAATGTAGTGTTCTATTAATAGTTTTTCTTGATTTCAAAATTGTAAACAAACTTAATAAAAATAATCCATTTTTCAAAAATTTTTACTTTTAAAAATTAATTTTTTGAATTTCAGGTCAATTACAAATCAAACAAAACAAAGAAACTGGCTTTCATACTATTTGATGATGCACTGTTAATTTGTAAAATCCAGAATAAATCATTTGAATGGCATGTTAAAGATTCTTTGAAATGTTGTGCCTTGCTACCCTTGCATGCATGTTCTGTAAACTTTGCTTCTGGTACTCCTTCAGTTAAAGGGAACCTTTTTAAGGTATGTTCTTAATTATTTTGATTATTTTTTTATCAACAGTAAAATATATTTGAAAAAGTACCTTTAACATTACTGAGCAAAATTATTTATGTTTCCATTACTTATTAAAACTATATATCTAAGTTATAATTTTTGAAATGCTGTTAAATACTGAGAATTGAAGTTTGTTTCTATTATTTTTTTGTAAAAATTAATTAGTTAGTGCATGTTTATAAAAAGAAGTATATTTAGGTATATATAATTAAATATATTCATTTTGTTTAAGACGATATTCTCTCTCTAGATAAAACATAAATCTCTACTTGTACAAAATTCAGATTATTCAGAATTGCAATAATATTCATTTTAAATTTTAAGATGGAAATATTATCTTTGTATTCTTATAATTTGTATCTAACAAAATGGAAATTAATTAGTTTTGTTCTTAATGAAAACTTTAAAATTTCCAACAAGCAATTGGATGATATATTATCTATTAGAGGATGCAGTTTTTCTATTCATCAGTTACTTACAGCATCACTAAAATGCATAGCAAGAGTTAAAAAATATTTTAATTAAAAAGAAAATTATAAAAATTTATAAAGTTTGACAAGTTTTTGAAGCCCAATTTTTATTTTAAAAGATACTATTTTAAATGAAATATCAATGTAATAGTAAAATAATGCAGCTTTTTAGAGTATGTATACGTTTAATGTGATAGCTCTGTGATAATAACAGAATTAATTTTAAGATCACTTGAGTTCAGCAGTTAATGGTACCATTTTCATTCGTTACTTTTACTAACATATTATGTTATGTTTAAAATTTTAAATGTTATTCTACTAAACAGGCTGTAAAAAAATATAGGATCATAGATTGAGGTACAATTAATTATTATATTTAGATTTGGATATTGGTTATGAAATATTCTTTTTGGTGACTTTTAAAAAGTTTTGTCATAGTAAACTGACTTTTAAAAAACTGAATTGATAAACAACAATTTTATTTTCATTTGTATACCTGGCCATTTATTTTAAACAATTAATACAACAATCATCTCTGATTTTACTGAATGAGATTTTATAAGAACTTCTGTTGTTGTTTTTCAACATTTTCATAGGATTCATTGAAAAAAAGAATTAATGGCAGAAGTATAGTTGGAAGAATATCAAGCCTCATCATTTAATAACTTATTCAAGAAAGTTTCAGAATTTAAAGTATGCAGAAAAATATTACTCATAAGCTGCAGCTTTAAAATGTGTATTTTTTAATATTAAAAACTGTTTCTTATTCAGGTAAAATGCTGGAATATATCATATTTGCTCATGTCAAAAGTTCCTGGTGATGCCCAAAGTTGGATCCAAGCACTGCAATCAGCTATTCGGTATGATTTATTATTAAGAAGTCTATTTTTTAAATATGCTTTGTTTGAAAGAAATTATTTTTTGCTGAATTAAAATTAGATGGAAGATAAATATATACATAAAAATAGTAAAAGCATAAAAGTGCTAAAAGTAGTATTTTAATTTAAATACTAATTCTATTTCTTAAAAGGAAGTTTACTTGCATATTGGAAATATAAAGCATCTTGCCATTTCTATCATTATAGTCATTTAAATAAATTTGATGTTCTATTTTATTCATAGCTAACACTTTATCAACTTAAAAATTATTAACAAATTGGAATTAGAAAATTGATGAAAATGAAGAAAAGCTTTGAGTAATTCTACTCAAGAAATTTTTTGTGGTATATATTTAAAATTTAAGATTTTATAAAATATCTGATTTTAATTCTGCCTGAAGTAAGAAGTGAGAATCTTATTAATATAATTTTTATTACCATATAATTTCATTTCCTTAAGAAAATAATTTCTTAAAAAAACTTTAATTTCAACTATATGATTAATATAGATTAAAATTTGTGAATGATGAAGATGAATAGTTCCGTGGAAGGAAAAAAGAAAAAGTTTTCTCATAAATTTGATAATTGTTGCAGCTTTCAAAGTAGTATTGAACAAAATATAATACAAATGCATATTTGAAAAATTAATTATATTTTTATTATGATGTAAAATTATATCTTCTCGTAGAATGACACTAATTAATGACAGGAACTTAAGATATCATTTTGAATTTTCTGTTTTGGATTTTCTTTTATGCTCCATTCTCTGGATTGCATAGTGCAGTGTACTTATAGGCTTTTACTTTCTAGTATACAATGCATACCTCCTCAAGACTTTTTTAGCATTATATCTATCTGTAACAAATATAAATAAAAAAACACTTGAACACTAGACAGATGAAATTTGGTATATTGTCTTTACATTAAATTTGTAGACATCTATTGAATTTTGAGTGAAACCATTCAAAGGAAGCCTTTCTATATGGTTGCCCAAATATTATATAAATTCAAAATGAAGAAAGTCAGATGGATGAAATTTGGTATACAGATTTAACATTTATAGTTACATCTCAAATTTAGAATAAAATCCATCAAGTAGCTGACTTTTTGTCTGGCAAGGGTTAATGAACATATAATCACAGTAACTCAAAAATACCATGAACTTAAATATATCAAATTACGTATGTGATTTTTTTTATTACTATTATAGTTTAATATCAGATTTTAAGTTCAGTTGGTTGAAAAAAATGCATCTAAAACCTAATTTCATAACCACTTGCCAGAGAATAATCACCGACGAAATCCCCAAGAATCGCATTATAGATTTAGAAAATATGCTAAATTTGCATGAAAGATGACTATTTCAGAGATGTTGTTTGCCAATGCCACACAAGGTATTTGTGGCCTAATGCAAGATTCAAAATTTTATGTGGAGGGAGCAGGATAATACCTTTATTAGAAAGTAACTTTTACAAGAAAGTTTTGGGGGGAGACAACTACATTAAGCAAATACATTTAAATTACATTTAAACAAGTACATTTACATTGCGAGAAAATTTCAGAAAGATCACTCCCGCTGGTAAATGGCTAATTTACTGTATTGTGTAAATTAATTTTTAATTTTTACATTTTATTTCTATAAATTCTGAAGGAAGATGTTACATATATTTACAATTTATTCTATGTATTATTTCTGTAGCCAACATCATTTTTCCTTAATTAATAAAAAGCCTGTAATAATGAAAAAAAAATTTTACTGTCTTCTGACATAACATATTTGATGATAAAGTTCTAAATGCTGTGTCTTAAAATACAGCATTCTGATTTCTTCCCCTACTTTATATTCCATTAAAAATCTTTACCTTGATGTATAAATAATGCTTTGCTTTCATAAGTTTTAGTTTGCTAGATATTATAAATGAGATAAATGATGCTTTAAAGTATATAAATTTTGATCTTTGATAAAGTATATAAATTTTTCATCTTCAGACGGTATAAAGGCTCTTTTAAGGAAATTACGCCTTATGTGGTTATTAAGAAAAATAGGAAAAAGAACAGTGGATTGTTCTCAAATTGTTTATCTTGGTAGGTTTAAATTTTCTACAACATTTTTATAGATATTAGATAATAATTTTTTTTTATTTCATAGATATGTTTCAAATTTATTTTGAAATATGTCTATCTATTATATTAGTGAACTTTTGAATATGGCATGAAAATGTATTTAACAATATAAAAACTAAATATTTATGGACTTTGAAATATGAAATTTTTAAACTTATAACTGCATATTTTCATTCTTTATTATGAAGAGTTCCTTTAAATGTAGATTATAAGTATAAACATTAGCATATTGGTCACTTTTCATACAAATAACATAATAAAGTTTTAAAAATTTTTAAATATTTTATTAAAAATTTATTTTTTATTTAAAAATTCTCATTGCATCTATTTAATATCTCTCACTCAGAGATTTCATGTTCAAATTCATTTTAAAAACTAGTTTTAAATAAAATAAAATTTCAATTCTTACCATTTCTTGTCCTTTGAGTTAGATGATATATATGTTTGAACTTAGATGATATTTTTAATCTCTCTGTAATATAATATAGCACTTACAAATTATTCAAATCCAGCCATAATTCTTCTTCTTATGTATTCATGGTATAATCTGGACAAAGCAAAGTAAGTATGAAACATAAGAATTGAAAAGAAATTATGAAAAGAATGCCATTGAATATTGTCATACTTTTCAAGCAAAGGAGAAAGAATTGGAGTTCTAGGGATCATGATTAGTTAATATTTGCAGAAATTTCTTAAAGTCATGTCATGAGAATCATTACAGTATGTAGTATTTCTTTGAAATATATACATAAAAGCTGTAAAAAGAAGATTTAAAAAGGAAAATATAATTTCTTTCTTATAGAATATAGATACTTTTTGAAGGTATGGTAATATGAATATTTTCAGCAAGTTCATTTCTGCAGTTGAATTTTAAAAAATTGGTTTAGCTTATGGGAAAGCCTGAACAAAGGTGTACCTACATTAAATGACAACCAGGGCAAATATCAAAGTAGTGACATATTCAAACTTTTTAAAATACAATCTTCATTCTCCTGCACTCCCCCCCCCCCCAAAAAAAAAAGTTATACTAGGATGGGAACCTGAATAGCTACATATAAAACATTTTAAAACTAACAAGGACTCACAGCTGGCCAAAACATCTTACTTTATTTATGCAAACAAATAATTAAACTATCGGTAGAAAAATAAGTAATATAATAGTTATAAATTCATTTAAAAAAAATTTGGTTAAAATGTGTAAAAGTATTTGAAATTATATTTAAAACCATAAAGATAAATTGAGATGTATGTTATATGAGATTATTTCAGACCCCCCCCCCCTGTTTTTTTTTTTTTTTTTTGCAAATTTTCTGTTTTCTCTTTATTTATTATAATTTTCCTGAATTACCTGAATAAGTCATATCTAAACTATTTTTTGACTTATTAATCTGATTAATTAAAACAAGGCTGTTTCATTTTGCTCTCTTTGGTATTATAGCTAGCAGAAATAGAAATCCCCAAGTAATTTTGAGCATATTATAAATACAGAAATTTTTATTCACTACTGAAAGAAAAGTTCGTAAAAAAAAAATCCCCTTCTATGTTGGAGTTTTTTTACTATGCACACTCTGGTAAAAACTGGTACATTAAACATTATACTTAGTATTTACCAGTATATTGTTATTGGATATAGTACAATTGTTTTAGTATTCTTTTATTTGTTTTTAAAATAAACGCATATTTAATTAATAAATTTTAAAAATGTTTCTCTTTGTACTAAAAGCAATGGAAATTATTTGAGTACTTATTGTAAATTAACAGATTTTAAAATTGACTTAATTTTTATAATATTAAAATAGTTCTTTACTTGATGCTTATAAAAATAACTACATTTCTGAAAATATACAAAAAGCACATTTCTTTACATAATATAATATAATACTATATAAATATATTGTTTTATATATTGATTCTTATGTTATTCTTATTTTCCCCTTATATTTATAGGTTTACATGAGAAAAGCATGGAAAGTATTTAGTATTTCTTCATTAGAGCTTGGGATTTTATGTAAATAGACTTATACTGTGATAAAAAATAATAGCTGTAGAATTTTTTAATATCATTTTTATGCATTAACTTTTTATTCATTTGAATTTTCAATGCTTTGTTCTTTTTTTTCTTCCTGTTTTTAAATAAAGCATGTTTTAAAACATTAATCTCCCACACAAGTATTTGTTTATGTACTGCCTATTTAGGAAAAATAGAGTATAAACATGTCAGTGTTCAATTGTAGTTAACTAATTTTTATTTATTAGGATTTTCTAACCTATTTAACATGATAATGTTTATAAGAGTTTGTAATTTTATCATGAGATTTGACATGCATGATGCAAAAATCATTCAAAGCATTCTACAGGGCAGAACCAATTTGGCTGATAATTACTTTTTGGGTGGTAGATTTCTCTAAGAATTCTCCCATTCTTATTTTTAAAAATTCAATGAAATTTTAATATTTTTCATGGTAAAATCGGGTCAAATTGTACAAAAAGCATTTTTATATTATTTTTTAAATTTAACAGTTAGTATTTTTGTTAATTTTTTTTTCCAATTTTTAAAAATTTTACACCAATGCTTTTCTTTTAATGTTTTAGTCATTACTTTTATATCCACGCCATGCAACAATATTCAATA
>JAPMOR010010748.1:77199-114216 GCA_026543865.1 Argiope aurantia | reverse complement strand
ATATAAAGTAAGAAGAATGAATCCTAAAAATATCCTGAACAAGCCAATCATTCTATGATATTTCAATCTTGAGATTAAAGTCTCTCTTTTCCTTAAAAATTTTTTTTTTCCCCTTCATCTTTGTTATTTTAATACTCAATTGTCCATATCATATGTATAAGCATCCTTAGGTATAGTGGTTTAAGTTGAATAATATTCCCCTTTAAATTATGACAAAAAATAGGATAGTTTCAGAACTTTTGCATAAGAATATATTTAATGTGTATATTTGATGTTAAATGAAATATCTACTCATTTTTATGTATAGTGCTTTCTGTCATTTTGTTTGTAATTGCTATCTTTGTAAGCTATTGAGGCATACCGATTGTAGCTGAGATAAACCATTTTTATAAATCCAAGAATCCCTCTCCCCAATATATATATATATATATATATATATATAATATAAACTTTTAATTTTTTGTACATTTTGTATTCTTTATCCTTTATAAAGCCTTTGGTTTGTTCTTCTGCAAAACGAAACCAGTTGTTATAGCTCATAAATTGACTTTTAGGATCTAAGAAAAATAAAAGTTTTATGTTGTTTAAAATACCTTAAAAATTTGCAGTTTCATAAATCGTTTGTAAACATGATGGATTGTCATTTGCAGACCATTAAGGCAATTGTGAAGACCTGAAAGAATTTTGCTTCCATTTTCACGCTTTCTTAAATCCATTACCAGTGCAATGAATTTGTATTCAGGGATTAATCAAACTACAGAAATATTCGTCCCAGGTATTTGTATTAATCGCAACTAGAAATATATTTGAAAATTGAGTCTTTCGCTTTATTTTATGATCGATTTGCTGTTACCCTATTAAACTCTTAGTTTAATGTGTATCTTAGGTATTTAGCATGCTTTTTTTTATTTCAAAGCCAATTCTTAAGATATTTTTTGTCAAATTGTAATCTAATGGCTGATTTCAAAATATTGTTAACCATTTGTGTTCATCAATGAAAATATTAGAAATATTTTGTTAATAACTGATGTAAAAATGTTATTCTGTTCGATTGTTTTGCAGCCATAAACCTCAGAATTATCTATATTGCGAAAGATTTCATTGAATGAGGACACTTATAAAAAAATTAAGCTTATTACGAATGTGGAACTCAAATCATAGACATCATTCTAAATGTTAATTCATGTATTCGACATTAATTTCCTTTATTGTCGCACTTTTTTAAGTAGTAAGCTATTGATTTATCATATATTTTGCTGCTATAGATATTGGATAGAAATTTTTTAAAATGGTATAATTATTAATATATTTTTAGAGATATAATTATAAAATATTTTCATAGGATCTGAAAAATTATATTGCTTGTTAAAATTACTTTTTATTCATAAACATGTGTGCAAAATGTGTAGAATACCTTATATTTCTATAATAAAACAACTGTCAGCCGAATAATTATATCTTTTTTTTTTCCGAAATATGAATGAAAATTTAAATTTTTGTTTTACCATTTGAAGGTCAAAATTTTGTTAGCTCAATTTTGAAACAAATAGACCTAGACTAAAGAAGTCCAGTTTCTGGGAATGACTTTTCCTGTAATTTTGAAATTCCATGAGGAAAATGGGTGTTGCTTTTAGAAGTTTGGAAATTTGTTTTTATTTCAACATACAAATGGCCTCTTATGAAAGTTTTAACTCAAAAATACTTTAAGTGTACATTAATTCCTTTCGAAGGAAACATTTTTTAGGATTATATGATGAATGATATTAAAATAAAGTCCCCCTCCCTTCACGATTGTTCATAAGCATATTTTGACTACCTGGGAACAAGGAGTGGAATTTTAATTATTATAGTTTTGATGCAAGCAAGTAAGATGAAAATCAACCATTCATAAATGAAAAGCTCTGGACCCCATCAGTGCGAATTTATAAGTTAATGATGTGTTTATACAATTATATCACTCAAAGTCTTCATTATATAATAATTGAAGAGTGGGTAAAAAAAGTTTCCGTACGCAGCTATGACTGTTAATAAAAGTTTAAATTTTGGCACAAAGTATTTTGTTATGAAAATTTTAAAATTGGTTTAACACAATTTCACTTATTATTTATGAATATTATAAAGGAAAAAATATGAAGAAAATTAAATACTTAAATTGAAAGAATAAAAAAAAAATGCCACTAATAAGTAACAAAGTTTCCGTACGGTATTTATATAGTACATGAAAAACCTTTTTCATGCTGACCAACTTGCATTTAATGATCGGTAGGCCTTCCTTTGGCCTTTATCACTTCTCTCAAATGTTGTGGCATCACCGTCATCAGTTTTTTTGTTGTTTCTGGAGAAATACTACTCCAAATGTCTTGGATGACCCTTTTGAGTTCAACCTTGTTCTTTGTTTTTTTTTAATTCTCGACCGATTTCTTCCAATAAATGTCCTATTAGGTTTAAATTGGGAGATTGGGGAGGACTATGAAGCTGTTTTTCAACATTATGGAGACATTACTCTTGAAAAATCTAGGTGTGCTTAGGATCGTTATCCTGTTGTAAAGTAAAGTCCATTCCAAGGGACAGTTTATCTACATTTGTTAAAACGTTTTATTTTAGAATGTCAAGATGTATGTACCTATCCATATTTCCATTTATAAAACATAAAAATCCAACACCAGCAGCACTTATACACCCCCATACCATATTCCAACCATCACCGTGCTTCACAGTTCCACATAAATTCTTAAGTAACATATGCTGTTTTGATTCCCTCCAGATCATAATTCGACCATCTAACCCACGGATATAAAATTTTGATTCATTACTAAACATGACCGATTCCCAAAAAGATAGAGGCTTGATTATATGCTTCTTTGTAAACTTGAGACGCTTTTTCTGTAGCAGAGACTTATAACAGGCTTCTTATGGGCCCCACATCCATTATAACCTTTTTTTAAATGACATTTCTCACAATTTAAGATGCAAATTTAATGTTGTAATTAACCATTAAATCAGTTGCAAGTTGAGGTGCACTAATCCGACAGATTATCTTGCACCATACACATGATATTTCTTTTATGCAAGCGATTTAACTTCGGAGTTCTTCCGGATCGATCTCTATCCTCAAATGTTTACACATCACGGTATCTTTCAATAATATACTGCACTGAAGATTTTAGTTTGTGAGTCATTTCACTGATTTTTTTTCATAAATAATCCATTTTTTCGCAACCGAATCACTAATTCTCGAATGGATTTCTGAATTTCCATTTTAAGACGATCAGCAAAGCATTAGAATTAAACAACTGTTGTTATGCCGTATTCTTCACTCTGACAAACCATCAAACTTCGAATATTTACTGCGGATTAGTTGTAGAGCACGTCAGGAGGAATTTGCATATTGCGCACGGGAACTTTTTTTGCATGATACTTCGTCATTTATCTTAAAAATTGCAAACGGACTTACTGAGTTTTGTAAAAAAGGGAAATTTATTATGTAACTCCCTTTTAAAGACTCATATTAATAATATATAAACAAAGATAAAAAGCAAAGATTAGAAATTATGCTAGTTTATTTTTATTTTAGTCTTCCGTACGGAAACCTTTTTTACCCACTGTATATGTATTTACAATAATATTTCACTTCATAATGAAATGAGATAATTCTTTCCTTAACTTGGTTTATTGCTTAAAAAATTTAACTTATTTTTTGAGTATTAGTTACATATATGTGTCTTAAGCTTTTCAACTGAATGTTTAAATAAGTCAAAAAATTACGATGGCATTTTGATTCATAAATTTTAATACTTTAAAAGTTCATAAATGCTCTTTAAAATGTGTTTGTATACATTGTAAATTTCAATTGCATGGTCAGGTTTTAAGCATAATGGCATTTTTTATTCCTTATTTTAAGATGTTGAGATTTTTTTTTTTTTTTTATGTCCTCGCATAAATCACCAAAAAATGCAAAATGTCGCCGTGACGATTGGAAACTGGATTTGGCGAATAAAGAAAATACTTTATGAAATGTATTAAAAAATTTTGCCGTTTTTAACTTGAAAGATATCAAGATTTGTTTAATCAATGCCGCCAGCAAAAATCAGCTTTGAAAGTCTATCTGGATTGTGCATCCATTTATTAAACAGTAATGAAAGCCCTTTCATTTGGCATTTCATTCAATGTTCCTTTTTAATTACAAAAATATTTAGGTTTGATTAAATCATATAGATGGAGTATACATGTTTTTAAAACGATTTCATGGCCGTTTAATTTACATATAAAATGTAAATATTATTTCCTTGCATGTTCAATCTGATGACCCTTTATTTGGACTGCATTGCCATTTCCATGATAGAAACTTCTTCATAGTAAAACTTCTGGGGGTTATTGATTTTTATTTCTCTTCTATTATTTTCAAGAGTATCAATCGCGAAGTTTTGCACTTAGGAAGAATTATTTTTCAAAAGACCAAAGGCACAATTGGTGTGAAATGAAGATTTCGCAGAAATATATTGAAAAGTTATACAGACAATAGCTGCATCTGTCATCATTTTTTTTTTCTAGAAGTATTGTGGTACTTTTCAAAGTATAACTGAAAGCATTGTTTTAAAGAAGTGTCCTCCTTGAAAGTCATTGGGATAAAGAAATGAAATTTTTCTGTAAATATTAAATGGAATGGAATTTTTTCTGTAAACTCTTATTAGTAAGTTTACATTTGTTTTTGCTCTTATTTTTAATTATCCATTGTAGGAGTACCTGCGATAGTCAGAAGCCTCTTACTGAAACTTTCTTTGCATCCACGAAACCAGATTTGTTTATTTTTTCTTTCCGTTTTCAATAGTAAATAAATCTATTTTTGTTGCAGTCATTTAGGCAATTATTGTTGTTTATTGACTTGCAATTATTGACTTGCTTCATCAAAGATCATAATGCGTTTCCTTTTATACTCTGCTAGTTTTCATACCGTATTCTGCAGATTGTTCTGCTTGAGCTTTGTTTGCTGTCTCGACAAAAGCTAGTGAACATTTTTTTTTTTTTAGCTTTTTTCAACTACAAATCCTGATGAATTAGTTTATTTATCCCTTCCACAGATATATTTAACGATTTTGCAATTGATTTCTGCTTCGGCGGATTTTCTCTTGCTAACAGCGATTTCCTGTAGAAATATTTGAAACAATAGTACTTTTTTTAGTTATTATTTTGGAGTCTTCTTTCCATATAGAAGTAATAAATGATGTATTTTCTTTACCAATTAATATAATTTCATATTTTGCACTAATAAATTTTCAAATAATGCATTTCACAACGTACTTAATTACGGAATATTTCTCTTCGGAAAAACATCGAGAATGCAAAAACACATCATTGAATTCATGGATTTTTTGTCATGCTATATTTTAAAAAAAGAATAATTTCAAAAGTAGCAGACGACATTTTTCATTAAAAAGAAAAAAAAAAAGTTCCAGAAAATTTCTATTTCAACATTTTTTTTAAATTCTTTATCGGAATCGTACTGAAAATGTGTAAATACCGGTATAATTTTTTAATTTGAACTGTTTCTAAAGCATTTTTTTCACAGAAACTTAATTTAATGGGAACGGAATTTTGCCGCGTATGTATTGTATCACTGATGTATCTCCTAGATTTGGTAAGAGTTTGCTGTACTTATATAACTATCATTAGCATATATAAATTAATTCTAAATATCGATTGTTTATCACGATTCGTTACCATTCCTTATACATGTATGGAATTATGTAATTTCAAATTAGATATAATGATGTAATGGTTTATTTCTGGTTCTTTCTATTTCAGTTATTTCATTATTTTAAATAGAAGATGGATTAATGCTGGTACAACACTGAATAGAAGAATTGTTTTAGTTACTTTTCAAAAACTGAAATGTATTCAAATCTATTTTTGTGCGGGGGATAGACACTTCATAAATGTAAATGCATAAAAAAATGTTCTGAAATTTTAAAAGTAATTATAAAATATGTTGCTTGTTACGAATTAAAAAAAATAATTATTCAATAAATAGAGACCGCGTAAAAAAAGCTCCGAACAGAAACTAATTCAAAACCTCAGGATGTAGTGTAGTTAGAAGATGCTTTTTCAACTTAAGGCAAAAATTAATTTATAAAAAAAGAATATTTTTAAATTGTTTATTTGCTTACATATTAATAATGCACTTATAAAAATTATTCTTCAAATATCTCTATCTATCATACAGAAGAATATGTGTGTGCTGGCTTTCTACAGGTCAGACTTTTGGTCTGGAGCTATTAAACTTGGCTCATATATATATTTTAAAGGATGAGAATGGGAAAATCGAGGCGTTTTTTAAAAAATTAAGCAAAATGTTGGCTATTTCGTGCAATAACTTCCGAAAAAATTCTAAGACAAAAATTTCTACGCAATTTCAAAATGTAAAAAAATCGTCTTTTTAAAGATATTGGTATAATAGTTGTGAGATCCCCCCCCCCTGAATTTTATCAATATTAAAAAACTTTTTTTTTTTTGCCTGATTTCCAACAATAGAATGCATTACTGAATGAAATTCCAACTATTTCCATTATTTCATCAAATATTTAAGCAAATGATTTTTTTTTCCTTTGTTGGAAGCTAAGAAAGAAGGATTCTGTTTAATATCTGCGTAGTTCACAAGACAAATAAAGTGAAGTTACAAAACAGCGAAATTTAGAATACAGATGAACCGGACAGTTACTTTTTGGCAGCATGAATGTCATTGATTTGGTCTCCATTAGAAAGATTCAAGTACAAAATGAAAAAAAAAAAAAAAAAATTCAAAATTATTAAAAGAAGCCAGATTTAATATATAATAATGTTACTTTTTGAAATGAATGACTTTTGAACTAATAATGACCTTTTGAAAATAATAATGAATGAATAAATTGACTTTTTTTACGGTGTAGACTGTTTTAAAAATTACACAGAGAAGATTCTAATGCAGCATTTTACAAAAATTTTGTTATTGCATTATTGGCGATCTGCCTGTTGTATAATCCATCAAAAAATATCCTGATACTACTCGTTATTTTGAAACTAATTATCGCATATAAAAATCTGTTGTTGGAGAAATATGTTTTCTAACAGTTACAATTTTTTTTTATATTTTTATTAAGAAATATTTAGATTTAGACAAACCAGATTTTTGAAAGTTGCTGCACCCGATTTCAAATACATGTCCAGATTAAAATGACTCGAATACAATAACATTTTGTAATTTGAAATTCTGAGTTAATTTTCAGTTCTTAATGTTAAAAGAGAGTTCCCTTTTTTCCAATATATTGTTACAAACCTGCAATTCGGCTTCCCAGCATAGTTTGTTCCATCAACAGAAAGAAAGTTTTACAGTCATCTGAAAGGACGGAGTCCGTGTGGCGCGTCGGAGATCCCAGAGCTTGGCGACTTTGGCGCAAAAATAGATTATACCCGAAACTTCGAGAATTTTCCCGATCCGTCCAGTAGGAACCGAGATACGTCTCGAACGTTCCTGATTGGTTGAGAGGCTTCTAGCCCCGCCTCCCGAGACCTATAAAAGGAAGCAGCCGCAGCTGCCATAGGAAGGTAGACGACAGGGGAGTGAGTTCGAGAGCAGCGAAGTCGAATACAGAGTGGACGAAGTCGGTCAGGAGTAGTCCGAGTTGGAGAAGTCGAAGACAGAGTAGTCGGAAGCGACGGAGTCAAGCTAGTGCTGAACTGAGCTGTGCGCTACTGTCTGCAGTAGATTCTTGTTGTATGCTGAAGATAGTAGTCTCTGTGCTGTATATAGCTGTCGCTTTTGCGCTGTCCTGTGTATCTTCGTGTAAATAAACGTCGTTGTTGTATTCTATTTCTGCCTGCTGATTGAGCGTTCTCCACTCCATATCACTTCCATTATCCAAACGAACCCGGAGGAAAATTTCGTAACAATATTTAAGATGCAATGAATCTTCGATAATAATTCTCATTTTATTTTGAAATACTTATTAAAAAGTCAAAAATTATGCATTTTTTACAATATATATATATATATATATATATATATAATATATATATATATAAAGTATATTTCTTATTTGTATTAAATTCATAAATTAAAAATTTTTGAATTGAGGTTCATAAAAATTTGATTCTAATTGAAAAAGAGTCTTAAAGTATCAGTGATCAAAATTTTATTCTATTCTGTCTAAAAGATAAGTAGCAATAGCCAAAAGCTTTCCAAACAGCATAATTTTTATTTTCTTTGGACGACATCTTAAATTTATAAAAAGTTTCTGTTACTGGAATAAAAATTCTCCAAAATGAAACGAAAAACAAAGTATGTCTTTCAATGTTGCTAGATTGATATATTTTTTGCTTTTGAGATCAATATAAAAGACAGAAAAATTTCAAAATATGTAACAGTTTCTACCCCGATTGAAAAGTTTTGTTTGGGAAAAACAGAAACTGATGATAGTTGAAGGAATGATTAATGAATTTATATTTAACAGTGATTAAATAATTATCCCTCTCGCATAAAAATTGTGGCCTTGGACAAGGTCTTAAAGGCCATGAGTGCATAGGTTTTTATTTTCATATTAGAATTATTTGCTTCGTAGTATAGAAAAGAGAGCCGGGACATGTGTATTAATTGCACAGCATTGGAGAGTAGTAGTTTAGCAATATCAATCTTTGGCTCAAATCTAATTTGCGATCTTTGGCGATTAATCGCTCTGTGGTTAATGCACAAGTAAAAGGTTCCAAAACATTTAACGATGTTTATTTCCTTCTTCATTATATGAGCCAAATAATATCATTAATGCTTTCTTCTATTTAAAGTTTGCGGAAAGTGCTATATATCGCATCTCCATTTTTACAAATAACAAAGATAAATGTGTGTGTGTGTTTATTGGCTCTCTACAAGTTTGACCGACTGACATATACAACTATCAAATTTGGCACATATATACTTTGAGAATGAAAATGTGCACCTTGAAGCGATTTTCTTTGAAATTTTAAGTAGAATATTGGAAATTAAGCTGAATTTTCGCATTTATCTGCGATAACTTCCGAAAAATCATCCCACAAAAATCACCCCATAAATTTTTCACTGTTTTGGTATTTAAAATAATTGTCTTTTTAATGATACCAATTTAATTACTGTTCAAATTTTCGCTGTATTTTAACAATTTAAAAAAAAAATTTTTTTTTTTTGCTTAGTTTTTAACAATAGATTAAGTTGTAATAAATTAAATTTTCTTCCATTGTTGAAAGTTAAAGAATAAGGATTTTGTTTAGTATCTGCAGATTTCAAAACGGATTAAAAAGTGAAGCTACAATATCGCGAAATTCATAAAGTAAATGAACCACACATTTATATTTTTAATAGCGCCATGATGTTATTAGACTGGTTTCCATTAGAAAGTTTCATGCATAATATGAGCGAAGCATATGTAAGAGAATTAAAGTAACGCATCTTTGTCTAGCAATTTAATGGTATCATGGATACGAAATTATAGCTAATTGATTTAACGAAAATTAAAAATAATCAATATCCCTGACGAACCAGCTGGTCGCCAAAGATGACTAGAAATATACTGGCGCTTCTACAGGCCAGATCGTTTGGCTTAAAGCCACCAGATTTGTTATATATATATATCTTGAAGGATGGAAATGTTCTTAAAATTTTAATTAGAATTTTAGTTGGTAAAACATTAAACAAATTTTTGAAGTTTTTCTTCCATGCCGAAGTTATTACAGTACGAATATGATTTTTACGTCATCTCAAAATTAAAAAACATCACATTTTCAATGTTTTTAATTTAATATTCCTGCAAATTTTTTCTGAGTACTAGCAATTTAAAAAAACACACACACATACACATTTTTTTTGTCTTATTTGCAGCAATAGATTACTTTGTTTTCCTGTAATTGTAACCGTTTTCATTGTTTTCATATTTTATCACGTGATTTTCTTCAATTTTCTTCCATTGTTTACAGCTAAAGAAAAAGAATTTTGTTTATTATTTGTTTAGCTTATTGGACGAATAAAAAAGTGAAGTTACAGTACTACGAAATTTAGAAGACGTTTTAATAGAGCTATGATGTTATTTAACTGGCACCCGTAGAAGGGATTGTATACAAAATGAACAAAACATATAATTAAAAAACAATTTATTTTAAGTTGATTGAATATTGAAAACGGTTTGAACATATATTTAAAATAATGTGGCTTTAATGTCTGAAAATTTGACGAAATGATGGACATTATCTTCGGAAATATATGAAATGCCAGGATTCTCTAGAATATTTAGACATTTTATAGAATGCCTACTTTTGCAAGCAAAGTATAAAGTATGAGAAATATCATATACTTTCCCTAAGTGTTGTATATTATACCTAGGCATTCTATAAAATTATGAATGCTATTTAGGCCGAGTATGAATGAAAGGCCATGATAAAGGTTGTTATATTTAAAAGATATTTATTCACAAAAATAAAAATATCATTTTGAAAAAATAATGGCGTGCCATTAAAAACTTTTATTCGAAAAAAAAAACTTTTATTCTTAAAAAAATTAAAATACTACAAACCAAAATTTACCAAATTGCAAACAAATTACAACAAAAACTACAAACCAAATTGCCTTTCTTATTAAAAAAAAATCAAATAAAATATGATCCTACTTGTTGTACCAGGAAAGGAAATAACTTTATTTTGAACTGCACTTAATTTTATTTCTTACTTGCCACCTCTGACGGTTCGTCGCTCTGATTTTTTATATTTTTGATGTTCTAACTTTTGAATAAAAAAAATTTATAGTTTTGATCATTATTATTTTAAGGCCAATCAGCCGTGGCGAAACTCCAGATTCAGATTGGTGTATTTTCCTCGAAGTAATTAATGGAGTAGTCTACAAACGCACGGTTTTATAAAATAGTGATATCCAGATTTTCATAACTCTAAATCACTTTTTGTTACAAAAAAAGTGGAACTTCATTTTATTAGTGTCTCGAGAAACTAGCTTATTAAATAAAACTCAATGGCCCAAGGGTTTGCATATAAATTTTAAAATTCTTTAATAATCAGAGCATTTGTGGATCCAAATTATATAAAATATAATTATTACTAATTAGTTATATACTAATGGTTTAGAAATTATCCATTAGGTTCCAATTTGAATAGATATTCTGTATATGTTAAACCACGTTTTCTTAAAGAACACAGAATTCTCGAATTACTAATACTAATATTTTAAAAGTCGCAGAAGCCCTTTTCTCTCATTTATTTTGTAAAAATTGTCAATTTTTTTTATCTGTATTCATTTGGTACAGACACATTCTAAAAATTACACTAATTAGTTAATTAAGATTAATTAATTTAGATATCTGGTTTGCAATGAGAGTTATTAATTTAATCTTTTAATATGAGCTTTTATCGTCATGATGACAACACATTGATAACAGCTAATTTTTTTCATGAAAACATTATGAATTCATACTGGTGAAATTTTATTTTTATTTTGTGTCAAATTTATTTTTGTAAAATATGCTTAAAATATTTTTTAATTAAAAAATATATACGCAAAATAATAGGAAAGATAATTCTTTGAATTTTAAGATGATGGAAAAATTATTTTTGTGCTGTAATATTTCAGAAAATTATTGCAGAAAAACGCAAACATTTATTTTAATAAATTAATATTCTAATTAAACTTTCCAAGAAATCACCCCAGGTACCTTTTCACACTTTCCTAAGTTTATATAGTTTTATAACTAGGCCAAACGGTCTAACCCGTAAAGCGCCAGACACAGATATTCGTTCATCTTTTTTATATGTAGAGATAAAAAACCAAGAAAAGATAATCAGAGATGTTTGCTTTACTCTGCCAGTTTGTCATTTCGCATTCTATAGAATTCTAGGAAACATGTGAAATATTTCATACTTTACTTTACTGATCAGTTTCCGGTATTCTATAAAATGCTGGATTTCAAAATTTGCTGGTAAAATATTTCAGCGAGTTTATAAAAATTAAATATAACTAACTGGTTGCCAAAGGCGAGTAGTAATTACATATAGATGTGTAGTTATATTTTTACATATGTTATGTGGTTTTTGTTTCGCATAAGTTGATTCCACTTGTTCAGATTTGTATGCCAAACTATGCAATGCATACAATTTTCAACAGTGAAGACTTAAAAAACAGTGACTAAAATTCATAACAGGAAGCTAATCCCAGATTGCATAATGGCATCCAATATGGTGAATGTTTGATATCTAGCATGCAACGACATTATGAGTATATAAAGAAAGCACAATACTTTTGAAATAAAGGTTTTTAATCAAGTAATAGTTTTTAATGACACAATCAAAAGTAAAATATTTATACATTACACATATATTTTTACAAAATTTGATTAAAAAAAGAACATTTGCTGTGGAAATCTTTAACTCCAGTTCTTTATTAGGCATTAGTAAAGACAAACATAATACACAGTAGTTAACTTTTTCCGGATTGCAGAGTTTTAAACTGACTGTAAGTTCCTCATAATACTTGTTTAATTATATACTCTAACAACAATAACAAAAACAAAGAAATATTATACAGAAAAACTATATTTGAAATTGTCGTATAATTTATAATCAATATCATGTTAAAACACACTGAAAGATGTAGCTATAAATTCTTTATATTTAAAAAAAAATTTCAACTACACACCGAAGTCATTAGATACACGTGCATTTCGAGACATTTCCTACAGTTGCCCTTTTTTGAGTCGACGGTGACTTAAAATACTTTTTCGGCCAATAATTAGAAAACTAACATTTTCTTAATAAAAATTATTTTTTATTTCTAAGTTAAATTAAATTCGTATTATATTTCTCGAGTTTTAGAAACATGTCTTGTCAGCATTTCTGCTTTGTACAAACGAAAATATTTTTATGAATATACTTTGTATTTTTGAACAAAAAAAACAAACAAAAACAAACGATAATTGTTTATTTATCTTAAATAATTTCATAACTGCTCTTGTTGCAATAATTCTTTACGATGGTTTTGCTTTACCATTTATTCAATTATTTCTAAAATGTAATTTATAAGCTTTTGTATTAGATTTTCTGCCTATTATACCATTTTTTTTAAAAAATAGATGTTGAATTGGCGTTGAGTGATTTCTGAAATCAAGTCTGATATAATGAACATCATGTTCCTGAGCCTATTCAAAATATTTATATTTTTAAAGGTATGATTATTCTTTAACAGTCTTTAACTTTTCAGCTGATATCTAAATAATTGCTTTTTTTTAACATATAGCTGTCTCATTTATTCAAATACAGTAATTAAGCCATAAATATTATAGTTTATCGAAATTGTTAAAATATTTACCTAACATATTTCATATTTCCCCTAACATTCATTCTTTAAGTCGCAAAAAATATTTTATCATTCTCTACCTAAATTATTTTTTTCTGGCAAGTCGCAGTGTTGAAGTTCTTCAGATATTTGCCTATTTAAAGCAAGATTAACTACAGTTTATAATTTTTTCATGGATTTTTTTTATTAATACTCATATGCTAAAAGGCACTTAGCATAGATTTAGTCTATTCTTAAAATAATTTATCTATTTTTCGCTGACAATAACTATATTATAAAAAATATAAAACATATTGGACTAATAGGCATCACAAAATATTTTATCATTTTTTAAGCAGAAATACTAATATATATTAATTGCTACTGAAATAGAACTTTTATTTGTTTACTCAATTGAAAGAATAAGAAATAAATTATTGCATCATTTGAGAAATATGAGTAAATATTAGAAAATAATACAATTTATTTTATTTATCAAGAAGAATTTAAAATGATGTCACTCAAAAATATTATAAACCAATTCTTATTGCTTAAAAGATGTGCAATTCACCTTTAAAATATTGGATTTTCAGAGAATTTTTATTAAGCCAAATATTTCTTATAAACTTGCCATTTTATTTTTTTATGAAAACAAAATGACTTTTTATTTTAAAAAAAAATACTAAATTTAAATAAAAATAAAAAAATTATAAGTCTTTTTTTTTTTTTTTTTTTGAAAATGGAATTTTTTTTATGGCAAACGGATTTGGAGAGAATTCAAATGTTTGTCTGTATATTACGTTTTACTTAAAATTTGGAAATCAGCGTACATGCAAAATATCTTTTAAGCAAGTTATTAAAAATTTTGTTTATTTGAAAAGAATTTAATTGTTTCTTAAAACAATTAGGGTATCATTTTTAAAAAAATAATTACACTTATTTATCGCAAACTTGTATTTCATACATTACAATTTTTAATTTTCAATGTTACTGATCTTTAGTGTGCTGAACCAACAAACTAATTTATGAAATGGATAATTTCACTAATTTAATTCATTCTTACGCCAGATGTTTGTCTTTATTCTATGATCTAATGATTTTTACATGTATTTATTTTAAGAGATGTGTAGTTGTTGATTTAGTTTAATTAACATATAAGATAATTATAAAAATGATTTTAAACGAAATATATATATTGATAATTATTCCTTAAATTACCGAAATCTAAGAATAATATTCTGGGGTAAAATTGAAGACAAAATTTTAAAAAACAATGTAATATATGTTTTGATAAATTTCCCTAGAAAACAAAAAGAGAGAGAGAGAGAAAAACATTTAAGTCGCATTTCACACCTAAGCAGTAAGCTTCCCAAACATAAAATTGCAATAAATTAAAATGAGTTACATGTAAAAAACATTAGCTATATGCTATATAACTATCACAAAGCGTAATGAAACTGTACATAAAATGTAGTATTGTAGGAGACATATAATATATTTATATATATATATATATATAATCCAGTTGAGCAGTAGAGACTTAAATATATATTTTTCACATGAAAGGAATGTGTTAGCGGCTGTGAAATTTTACAGAATAATGCCTGTGGGATCATCACATTTATGTGGGTTTAGTTGGTGTGTGCTTTAGAACTCTGAATCTGTGATAGTACATTGGATATGACAAGGAAAAATTTAAAGAATATATATTTAGTTATATATTTGTACAATATAAATGCTGATTGAGGTGGTAATGATAGCACCTTTAGCCCGGAAAAAATGTTTCTGAGCTTCTTATTTTACATAAAATGTTCTTAATTATTTCACATTTGGAAATTAATGGCATGGCAGAGATACCTATGTCATAGTGAGTTTGTAAATAGTTATTATATAAATATAAGAAACGTTTAACATTTATTAATAGCAAAAAGCATTAAATGTTATGTCAAAAAATTACTTAATTCTCTTTAAAATAAATTCTATGGAAAAGGTAATACACCAGTATTCTTTATATAATTCATGTAAAGCATATTTCACAAGAAAAAGTTTTAAAAGGTTAAACGATTGAAAATCTATAAATTTTTTTGAAAAAATTTCACACAATACATTGAACATTAAGACATAAGGATTATCCAGTTTTTAAAATTTCATTTCGTGCGATAACATCAAAACTTATTTACATTTTAGTCAAACTACTTTAAAATCGACAATGAGGTATTCAATTTTAATGACAATCATCTGTAGCACTTAATATTGAGAACAGAAATATTTGAACATTTCAGCGTAAAGAATCATTATGAAAAAGTAAATTTTGTAGGTGATTTACACTATCGCATAACATATCATATATTTTTTTTAAATTACCTGATGATATTTTAATTACACAAATACATTTTGAAATTCAAAGTTAAATCAATGTCAAAAGCACAGTATGTTCCTGAGTTTCATCCTGATTGCAATTGAGGTAAATTGTTAACATTTTATTTCATGTTAATCCGGTTTATAACATATTTTTAAAAAACAGATTAGTAAGCAATAAATCACATGATTTAATTTGTCGATTTAAAGCAAAAACTCATCAGCAATTTTTTTTAGAGAAGAATATTTCCTCTTTAGAACCTATCTTCAATATACATTGCAGCCATTTCAAATTGCCTGGAATTACAACTTGAAATGACGTTTGAAGAAATGAGATAAAAACCTCATTGCTTATTCTCTTCCCCTGCAGTTGTGTAAAAAATAATATAAAAGTAAATTAAATTTCGTTAATAATAGTTTAGACAAAATTTCTTTTAAAATGCTTTTCTATTTTCAGATAAAAAGTGAAATAAATAAATAGTTTTATTAATTAATAATTACTGATTAGGAATTATTTAAATAAAATAAAAGTTGAAATAAGACACATATATGTGTCATTGCGCAATGTAGATTTTTAAAAATTAATCTAGGAACTATAAATATTTTAAATACTTTTAAGGCATGATATGATTTTAAATCAGTTGTGAGTTTTTGCCTAAAATCGACATCATATATTTTATTATATCTTTTAAACAAAATGGGAAATTTGTAACGTAAATAATGCAAACGTTCAATAAGTTACTGTTTGCTGAAATACATAAAAATTAATTACATAAAATAGTCAACTCAACAAATTCACATTTTAGTAATACACTGAAACAGGTCACATATAATAAATCTTATGAGGAAATGTAATACATCACACATTAGATTCTTAAAATACTTTTAACTTTTATGATTTGTGTGCGAGATGAAAAAAGACAAACACACACGATATAATTGACTTATCTCCACTTACAAATAATAATAAAACATCACAATTGAACACATGAGCAATTCTCAGCTATCCCAGTGCCTTTATAATTGATCTTTCCTAACAATCTGACTGCATACGAAATAACCATTCTATAACGTAAAAATGACACAACTTCAACATCAATGAAAGTGTTATAGCTTCATTTATTTCAGTGAAAGAATTAGGCAGATCGGAACCAGGTATTATACTTTCTTTTCATTTGGATTCTATTCTCAATTGATTCTCTAAAACTCAAAGAATTTTTTTTCGGCCGAAAGAATGGCTAAGAATACTATATTAGATTTGCTGACTTTTTCTCCTATCATTTTCTATATTGACTCTTCAAATGAGATATTGTAACCACGACTGAGTTTTTGGAAAACTTAGAAGTCTAAAAAATTAATTTAAAAAATTAAATTTATCGCGCTTTTAATCTAATTTAAAATCAGAAGAATTGTTTTTCTTTTACAATTTTATATTTGCAAATTACAATTTATCAGTTCTTTAAAAAAAACCACGATTAAATAATGCAGTGATAAAATAAGATATTTAAATCGCGCACTCAGAATATCTTTTATAACATTTTATATAGCATTTTCATAATATTTTAGAAATAATTTTACGAAGAATCAAAGTTTTCACATCATAATGCCATTGCTTTAATCCATAAAATAAAATGTAAATTCAGGGAAGGAAGTAGAAGAATTAAAATCTTTTTAATATGTTACATTTTGATGAAAGATCGTATCTTCTATTTACATTATTAAAAATGAACTTTGATGTAAGGACATGAAACCTTTTTTTTCCCCCTTAAATAAAAAAAGATAACAAATAAGAAATTGTCCATCATTTTTTTTCTCAAAAATATTATATTTGGGAAGTATTAAAGGTAATAAATCTTAAAGAAGTCTATTTCAAAGAAGTACATGCATATAAGACAGCCCTAACTATTGCGCTGAAAATTTTCAGACAATATGAGAATCGAATACAACTAAGTTGTAGCATGAAACTATTATGAAATGTTGTACAATAAAAATAAGATATACTTTTTTGAAAATAAAATTAATTATTTCGTGCCAACATGATCTTGTTGGAATAAGTTATTGTCCACTTATAAAAATAATATCAAAAAGGAAAATTAAAAAAAAACTTTACTATACATATATAATTAACATATGTAAATTCAATATATTTAAAAAATACCTTATTATTAATCTTTTAGATAAAGAAAGAAAATAAAATATAAGTAATGAATTAAGCCTTTGATAATTCTTGAACGATTACGAATTTTTTTAGAATTAAGATGTCTATTGACAATTAATTTTTAAAAAATCGTTTTCAATAAAATCTATGGGAAACAAAATATAAATGTAAAAATATGAATTATCATTAATAAAAATTACCAGAGAATAAGCAGGAATTTTTATGGCATTTCAAGGATTTCAAATATAATTTATAAATACTTCATTTATATATTCTGTCCCTCTTCCCATTTATTCTTTTCTTTCTTCTATGTAAATAAATTAACCCAGCTTAAATAATCCAATCAAATGTAAATGCTTTTTAGGCTAGTAACTCTGACTGCTGTGCTTTTTTTTAATAAGGAAATATTTAATAGATTTTTGTAGGCCCAAGGTAGAGTCAAAGCATGCAAAAGCAAACACTAAAAAATAAAATAAAATGTAAATTTGGAACAACTTTTCCTAAAGAAGCAAAGCACGAGAAAAAATCTTTGTAAATGCCATGTATAGCATCTAAAAAAAATGTTTTAAAAATCCATCATATGCTGGAAGGAAAGAAAATTTTAGAAATCTCTTTTAAATGTCATCAAAGTTTCGAAGTCAAAGCGTCTCACGTAAATTTAAAGACATCTTTCAACAATTCCATTTCTGATAAAGCAGGACAGTGCACATTTCTTTGGCAATGATTTTTCAAAACACACCAATAATTTCCAAAGAAATTATAATTATAATTTTCAAAATATAAATATCAAATTTGAAATATAAATCAAAAACTGTTTTTAATTATCAAATTTGAAAAAAAAAAAGTCTGATCGCTTCACAATTCCATATTAATCGAATTTAATAAACTTTATTACGAATGAATTTTATTTACTTTATTTTTCTACTTTTATGATATTGAAACTCCAAATACATTCTGCAACATTAATAAAATATTATTTATGTCGCTGGTCAAAGATATTTTGAATAGTATAATTAATAAAAGTCTAATGATGGTAGAAAATGGGAGGGAAATATCATTTTCAGGAAAATATTCGAAAAATAAATACTTTTTACAAAAACAAAGTTTTTTAATTTGCTTTTCTTATGAAAACAATTTGAGATGTTGATTTGTTATTAGTATTATTTCTGAACTCGCCCCCCCCCCTTTTTATTATAAGGAAAACCCCTTCTCGCCGGTTTTGCTATTGATCTCTGTTTTCCAATGAAGTGTGAAGTAGATAGATAAGCCATAAGAATGCTGCGTTGGTGACAGAGTGAGGTTTCAAGACCTTCCACCACGTGTCGCTTGCATTAACTAGGTCGCACACGTGGACGTCAGTTGTCGTCTGGTTGCTAGGTTACGATCGCAACTTGTGCTCCTGCACGCAGAAAAATTAACGGTGTTTAAGAACGATACAGCGAAGGTAAAAATAGCACTAATGAACGATGATGATCTCTTTTTTGATTGTAAGAAAAAGTAAAAAGAAATCGTTTTGAAGACTGTAGGATCGACAGAAACTTCTTTTGCTTAACTATTTTATGTCAGTATTTTATACAAAATACCATGGCTATAACACTATGAGAAAATAATTTGTAAAGTTCATATGAGGAATGGATAAAACATCATTGTGAAATCATGATTTTTATAGTAGGAGAAAAATGAAGGAAAAAAATAAAACAAACTTTTCAATTTTCTTTAATAATTCTTTTGTTTTGCTCCTAAATTATACTTTTATTTATTTTTTTCTATTAAAGGTTTTTTTTTCTTCGAATTTCTTAATTTTCTCTTTCTAATTTTTTTCCAGAATCATTATCCATTGGATTGGAAGTTTAAGTTATAAATGTAAAATAAAGAGAGCCGTCGTGAAAATACTTGCATAGATATAACAATAAACATAGTAAAATTCAATTTTACACACTTTTATTAAATTAAGTTTTAAAAAATTAAAACTCTTTTGAAAATTGAAGCAATTTTTTGTCTGAAAATGCAAGCTCACTTCATACATTATGCACTTTAAAAAGTTTGGAAGAAAAAGATTTGTTTTTATTATTAATTCTAGTTTTTGATAATTCTGGAAAAGTTTTAAAATTACTGCACTTCAAAATTAGCTTCTGTTATTAATTAAATTTTTTTCAGCAATTGTTTTAGACCGTATTTGTATAGTAGCTACATATTATTTTTTTAATTCACATCCAAAATTTATGAATTCCTATCATTTTTCATATCATTAACAAAAAAGCAAAAACATTGATTTGTTGTAATCATATATTCGCTTTCATGGAACTATAGATTGAACCATTTACCTTCATTTATTAAAAGGTTTAAAGATTCGGAATTCATGTAATTAATAGTACGCTTTACCATATTTCACCATTCTTAAGAAAATTAAAAATAATCTATTATGATAAATTTTATCAAAGGCACCATTTTATATAAGAATGATTATAAGAATTGGTTCCTTTGAATAAAATTGCATAAAGCGATTTCTAAAGCTTATGGTAGATATTTTATATGGTAGATATATTAAATGGTAGATATTTTAGTAGTTATGGTAGATATTTTAAAATTAAATCCAAAAGATGTAAATATAATTCAGCTAGCATTAAAATATTTTTCTGGACCGATAGGAATATAAAAATGAACATTTGTAAATATAATTTAATCCGAAATTTAGTTAAATTAATACCGTTGAAAATTGTAAATTTAGTCTAGTGGTTTTCAAACTGAATCTCAACTATATCAATCAATTAATGCAAAAGGGGTTTGGGAACTACATATTAGAAGATATCTATAAAAATAAAAGAAATACGTACAAAAAATTCAAGGATCCAATAACGATACGTTAGTGTAAGTAACACTTAGGAGGAACGAAAGAAAAAAGTTGTGTATATATATTTAAAATATAAGAAAGGAGCAAATTGCAGAATTTTAACTCCAAATTTTTGAACATTGTCATTCCATTTTTAATGAAGCAATCCGTGGTTAGAATGTTAATGTTAACTATAAGGTTTAATGGATATATATATATATATATATATATATATATATATATATATAATATATAATGCAAAATCCTATTCTATTATTCGTCTGTCGTATGTGCAAGTCTAGTGATAACTCTGACATCGGGGGTCAAACGACTTTTGTTGGTGTGTTGTGAAAATTTCCAATAGGGCGCCAACTCATGTGTCGTCCTAGTCATCTAACTGGGGCTCAAAATAACGTGGTCTATCCTAAATTATCTCCGGTGTTCTTTATTAATCTAACTAAGCTAAACAAAGCACAATAGCACAATAATATGTATATATAACACTCCTAAATAATTTGAGGATACATAAAGATTTTAACAACCAAAAAGACTAAAGATATTTTGCTCTGAAGCGTGACTTCTATGAATCTTAAAAAAATTGCAAAACTTCGCTAAGCAAGATCCTCAAATATGTTCGCTTCAGGTTATTAATATCATATAATTATCAATATTCATTTCAAATTATTAATACGAAAATATCTTCACTATCAGTTATAATGATATACAAACATGTCTCTTAAAACAAGATATGTCACGTTCTTCGTGCGAATAAGTGCATTCTTTTATAAATATTAGCAAAACAATGAGATGAGTGTCTCTAATTTATTTTGGTTAATAGTTCATGAAAATTTTAAAATATCCTATTTTTAGGTATTAATGGTAGAAAGAAACTTAATTCCTCTCATCATTTTTCTGAGCTACAATTTCTTTATTAATATCTATAGACTGGCAGAGAACACGTCGCTCTCATGAGGGGAATTTTTGAATTTGGCGTAATCGATACGAAATCAATCAGTAGATTTATGGAAAAAGTTCTTTCTCAGACGTCCCTCCCAGGTTCACTCTACCCGCCCCTTAAAAAAATCGATGCTTCCCTTCTTTATTCGACCAATCATGATATACTAGGCTCGACTGAACCACGTGCCTCGATTCGGATGAGTTGTTGGTTATCATCATTAGAAGGGAAAAGCCAAACTTTCCGATCAATCCATCGTAGGCATTAGAAGTGGCCAGGCTTCCTTTTTTTAATTAGCGGGATATTTCTTCTTCCCATTGGTTGATTTTGGGACAGATGTGAACCGCATTCGTAATTAGCTGAAGGTTGATTGAAAACAATCTTATAATTTTTCTGTCCACATCCTATATAGTCACTGTTTGTTGTAATATTTTATTAGAATGATCAAAATCTCTTTTCTCATTGCAACAAATGTCTATTTCTTCAGATTGGTTTATTCCACAAAGCTGCAGTTTAAACTATTAGCAAGAACCGAATAAAAATATTCCATGCATTTACAATCTGTAATATTATTTCCAATCTGTTAGAGAAAGCCAAAACGTTATTTAGTATGAGAGGCAGAATTTATGTAAACTGCTATTATTATTCTGCAACATCATCAAGACAAAGAAAAACACGCTACCGTTTAAAAGTGAAAAAAAAAAGAAAAGTAAATACAGGTCACTGAACCTAATGTGTATGGAGAAAAAAATCGAAAAAAGAGAAGGAAAAAAAAAAAAAAAAGAGTGAACAATGAAAAAGCTTAAAGCAGAGCATTTACTTCACTAAAAATCGCGTGTAATGTTACAATTAAAGAATCCTAGTAGATATTCTGTAGGTGGAACGGAAAAAGCTTACTTTTTTTTCATTACTTGCATGATGTGATTATGACTTCCTCACGTGTTAGGATTACGCAATGATTGTTAAAAGAGTTAGCTCCATAATGATGCTGATACTCTTTGGTAATAGAAAAAGGATTTGCGACAATATCACACTCAGAATAATTGCGATTATGTTTTTTTTATTATTGTGCATTTAATATATCATATTAAAATACTTCGTCAGAATATAATCATCTGTTTGAGCAACAATTATATATATATATATATAGAATAAAAATTAAAAAAATTTAGTTATTTATTTTGAGATTTCAAAACACATACCCAAGCGAGACTTAAAAAAAAAAAATAGTAATATAGATGCTTCTTATACTTTTTAAAAATTATTGCAACATAGTGGAATTTTAAAAATCCTAAAGATTCATTAAAGTTAATATCAGCTAAAAATAGCAAAGTATGCGCGTCCCTTATGTAAGGCAAACAACTACAGAGATGTTTTCGGGACGCTTTCGAAATTCTAATAAAAATTTAATGAAGTGGAGGGGCTATCTGCTCGGGGTCACATGCAATTCTTTTGTGCGGCCATCACAAATTATGTAACTGCGGGCGCCACAGAACAATGATAAACAAGTCGGAGTTAGTTACTCTTGCCACAGACATTTCTGACAGACTTATCTGTTGAGCGAACCCTCCCCCTCCCCAGACCCACTTGAGAAGACCCCCTATCCCATTCCCTTGAAGATCCAGGTGTCGGTTCGTTGACCTCAGGTGGCCAAGATTAGGGTCAGCGCTCAGACCCCTTGGTCGTTATGCAACCTTCGTGATATAATCATCCCTAGGGGCACTTGTTGTTTATTTAGACGCCGCACGCTTAGAATAGTTTCCGAGGTTAAGAATTGCAACCTGCTTCTTCTGGTCGGACTGTTTTTTTCTTTTCACTCACTTTTCACCCCCCCCCCCCCCAAAAAAAAAAAGAATCTCCGACAGACTTTTCCTCACCAATCTTACATTTTTATTTTTTAGAAAATTCTTTTGTTTGCTAATTTTAAAATATTAATTATAATTTTCTCTAATTTATGGATTAAAATTCTCTTAAAGAGCTTTCTAAAAAATGTTGCTAACATAATTATTAACTATTTCTTTTGCTTAACAGCTAACATAATTCAAATTCGCTTTTCTAAACCGAAACTGGGAAATGACTTCAATTTGTTTCATTCTTTTAGGAATCAATGTTACTCTCTGAAAAATAAATGTATGCTTATAAGTTAATAATGGATACAACAAACGATATCCGAGGATTAATCTCAAATCTCCGAGGATACATATTATTTGTATATGATAAATATAAGCTTGAGCATTACGTTAAACCTTTAGAGGATATGCGGTTAACTGACTTATCTACAAGCTGAATCAATGTTTTCTACCACTAACCTACATACGGTTTGTAGAACTTTTTTTTATGTAAGTTTCTGTTTTATCAGCAGTTTTGAAAGATTATTATGGGAGGTTAAAAATTAAAACAAGGAAACAAATGTTAATAAGCGTAATAAAAATATCATTAAAGTTTTTTTAACAATTTTTTTTGAAACTATGCAGAGGCTTGGAATTTAATCGCACGTTTAACATAGCAGAGTAAAATGAGGCGCATTTCTCTGAAATCTTATATGACACCTACAGTGTCACCTCCTAAGCAAATTCAGTTCTTTAATTAATATAGCGAATATTTTACACAAAATAAAAATCTTTATTTTATTAAGCGAACAAAATCAGATGTATCATCTCAAAATAAAACTGCATATCCGTTTAAATCTTGATGTAATTTTCCAAAAAATTCTAATTAAAGTTTATATTCTTTTTAGGTGAGCTGGTGCGGTGTTTCCTAGTGACCAACTTTCGAAGAAGGCAGCCAAGAAGAACCGAGACAGTCGTCCCCTAATTTACCCTCACGCAAACAACTATGATGTAAAAAAAAAATCAATGAGTAGACAAACAGCACATAAGCGTGAATGCTGCATCAACCAACCCAGTCCGGAACTCAGCAAGGTCAACGAACAACAACCCGTGACCTCAACTGGCGCAGGGCGTAAACAAGGTAAACCCCCCTCCTCCCGTCAGGTATGCCGAAATATCCCTATCACCCCCAGCTAAAAAAATAAAAAAAGGTATAAAAAATTAAAGACTTTTTTTCCCGTCTCTTTTCCTTTCCCCCTATCTGCTGCAGCAACTGCTTACGAGTGTGCTCGACAATAACAGGTTGACTAAACTTATGCAGTTGTTTACCTGAGTTTAGTTGGCGGAAAAAAAACGGATGAGGGCCCCTCAGAAAGGAGGTTAGGAAAAAAAAAAAAAAAAAAAAAACTCCGCTGGTTCTACACGGCAAAAAAACAGAAAAGTTCATGAAGGGGGAGGGGGGGGGTCACAACGTTCGCGGAAGAATAAAAAAGTTCAAGAGACGGGTGTTGTTTGAATTTGTTTGAGAGATTCAAAACTTTTCGAATCTGTAATGCCTGAGGGGAGTTTTACTGTAAGAAGCAATTTTAATTCAAGAATTTTCAACGGATTTTGAAAATAAAACGAAATTAAATACAAAAAACGACGCGTTCAGGAAATGTAACAGCACAAAAAGACTCTAAGCAAGCTATTAGCGTTAAAATTATAGGAACGTATTGAAGAAAGTCCTATGAAAGCCGTTTTCAATTAAAGAGATATTTATAGAATTTTCAATTAAAGAAAAAATAAAAAAGGTGATATTTCATTTTAAGTAAAATAAAATTTGCAGTCAATTTAAAATTTGATTTTGCCATGGGCGCATTTGTTAAAAAATATGAGGTGAAATTAATATTCATTAAAACATGGGGTTTTTTAAATTTTTCAAAAGATAAATAATTAATTCCTATTAAATCTAATTTAAATATAAAATACACAATTCTGAACATTCGTTGTAATTAAATAAGATTTCTGTATCTTAACTTTTATAAAAATTAATTAAGACATTTATCCATCTTTTATAAACTTGGAAATGAAAGATTGCCAGCTTGTAATTTAAGTATTTAGATACTGCCGTAGTTAAGTTATCTATTCGACTGGATTATGACCAAATTAGAGAAACAAAGACAAAAAAAAAAAACGCTTTTATAAATGAACTTATGAATATATCTGGTATCTATGAGTGAATGTGCTTTCTCATTTAATTTTTCAATAGGCACTAAATATAACTGCTTTAAATATAATTCTTTCAAGTTATGTAATACTTTAAAATATTGACCGGGTATAATACTTAAAATATATAATTTGAATATTGATAAATGGTGATATTAGAAGCTAGTTACTATTTACTTACACTTTTATCATTTATTTAAGAGAAGGAAAAAATAAAATATCGCAACGATTTTGATTAGAAGCTTCTCCATTACAGAAGAAAAATGAGAAAAAAGAAAAAAAGCTAGTTTCTACTTTTTTCTGTCTTAATGGCAAATTGTGGAATCTACTACATCAGTACCTGGGGACTAGAGGCAGATATTTTCCATCATCAGCCTCTTTTTGAGCTTTACTATGACGACAATACAACAAATTACTTCGATAAACGAATAATAAATGCGCGTCGAGCGGCGGCAGACATTTTACCTGCCACACAAGGGATTTTAGTAGCTTTTTTGCTAGGAAACCTTCCACTTTTTTAGAAGAATCTCTGATGGCTGTCGCCATTTTTCTAAATTTTTTTCTCCCATTCTCTCTTTTCCTCCCACTCTTTCAATCCCCCTTTCCCCCATCATTCCCTAGCGTCGGAGTGGTATTGGGAATTCGTACATTTATCCCACTTGCTTTTCGGCTAGAGGAAGAAAATGTTTGGGGTGGTGCTGGGCTATATGGGGTTGTGATTAGTGATCGATAAAAGCTCAGAATAAGTACTACAGACTTGGGAAACAATCAAATTTTGTCAGGATCTCCGATGAGAAATAACATCTTACAATTTAATTCGTCTAGAACCGATTTGTAAAACAGAGTCGCTCAAAACGGCAGTAAAAACGGAACTGTTTTACCTTAAGAGAAAGAAAACGTAAACAATCTTTCGATTTAGTAATTAAAAAAAATCAACTGTATTGATTTTTTTTGTTTGTTTGTAATTATGGCATTTGCCACGGACAAGCCCCGCCGTCAGAGACAGCCGAGACTGTATTGATTTGATCATTTTAACGGTTGAGGTGCTTTTTTGAGGATCTAAGTAAGAAAATTTCCAAGATGCAAAATTTTGTCGCTTAGCAAGCAACTCCATTTATTTCAAGATTTTACTAGTTAAAAAAAAACTGATTTTTTAATAAATATTTCTAATTTTTTTTCCCACATCTGGTATGAACATAACATTATATTTTCATGCCAAATCTGAAAAATAGAATTAAAAAATATTCATTACTGGTTGCGAATAATTCGCCGCCCCCCCTTTAAGTTCTTCTCGTTAATGTTGGAAAACTGAGATAAGCAGGGTTGCTTGTTAAGAGATGTTTTATAATCAAATGAAGTTTATAGGGATAAATAAACAATTGTTTCTCCTCTCTTTAAAATATATTTTTGGGATTAACAGATAGACTGTAAACGCGAGAAAAAAATATTTCATTAGATATCTCATTGTAAATAGAGAAAAAAAGCGTAGTTTACATTACGATTTATTTGAAAAAAACAACAACAGAAAATATAAGCCAATTTATGTGATAAAGCTCTGATCCAAATTCAAATAGCATAGAAGCATTTTACGCTGCAAGAGTGACACGAAGCCGCAAAGTAAGTGGGAAAAACTACTGACCACTAAGATAGGAAAAAGCTTGGACAGAAAGAGGGGCAAAAGTCTCAGTGTTCTCTCGTTAAAAAAACGACTCTTCTACTTCCCCACACTCTTTTGTGCATATGTGATCTGTTGGCATGACAACGGATGTAAAATGCATCTACAAGCTGACGTGAAGACGATTGCTTCTTTTAATTTTGTCTGCTGGTTGTCTAAAGAAGAAATTTCAAGGAGGAATTTTTCCAAAAGAATCACTGCTGTTGATTCAAAATTTAATTTTCAAGAAATAAATACTTTAGAGAAAGTTTCTGATAAGTTTTAATATTTAAATAAAATTCCTTCTCATGAATTTCAAGTATTTATATAAAGACGAATGTAATAGATATAAAATTTTTCAGATGACTTTTTATTCCATGTAATAATAAACATAGGTAAATTATACGCCATTTTTTAAAAATTCTATTCGATGATAATAGAATTTTCAGGATTTTTTTTTATAAGGAGAAGACAATTGAAATGTTAATGCAGAACTGTTTCTGTATACTATTTTTCTTGAAGTCATAACTCTAATTTTGGCATTAAATTCTTGTATACTTTTAATTTTAAAGTATTTAATGGCACAATGAAAAAAATAAAGAGAAAAATAAAGGGAAAATTAATGTGATAATAAATAAATCATAATTAATCTTTTAATCACAGCATAAATCTTTAATTTTCGGCTGCATTGTATTTCTGAAGCTAGTAAATATATCTTTTCATTACGTAACCAAATAATTCCCCACCCCCCCTTTTTTTTTTAAATAAATGAAGCTAAACACATTTCTTTGTGAATTTTCGTAGTTGCAAAGGATGTCAGATGTTAGCAAATGCAGCTTCCTTAATGTTTCATACATTTAATTTGAAAAATACAGTTAATTAATTCAAATATTTTGAACTGAAAATTATAAAAAAAAGGTATTAATTTAACGAAAAAGGTATTTATTTAATGAATTAAAAAATTGGGAAATTCTTATTACGATCAAAATAAGATTTTTATTTTTACTTTTAGATAAAAAAATTACACAATTCAAAAAAAGCTATAATTTAAAATAATAAACTATATTTTAAAGTTAATTTTATATTATTTTTTGGATTTACAGAATATAGTTTCTTTAAAATATGTACATTTCTGATAATATTATTCCTTTTTCCGGTCCATATGAAAAAATTTATTTTTATATTCTCTAAAATTCATTTAAAAAAAGTTGCATAAATCTTGAAATTCGGAATTGAAATGGTTGGTTGAAATAACCGGAAAAAAAAAAGACATCTTTGCAACTTTTTAAAATCAAACATATTGAAACATGTGATCATTCTTACCTCTTTCTTCGTAGGGACAATGCGAATCCTGTTTCGTGTAGAATGTGAATGAGGTGCAGATCCTTTCCTACTGTTTCCAACTTGACGATACGTTGCCTACATATTGCGGATACAAAAGCTGAGCTTTTGGTTAGCTACCTTTGCCATTCAAATTGAGGCAGAACATTTGAGCTTCGAGTGAGAGTACAGCTTAAGAGAAACATTCTTATGGATTCTGTACATGTTTGACTATTCGAAAAATTATCCTTTTGACTAAAATATTATGAGGTGGCAACCAAATGTTTTGGCCTATTACTAGATAGATTCAAATCCATGAGAAACAAATTGATCAAAAAAAAATTTCATATTTCAGCTTAATGTTAATGTCATTTGCTAAAAAAAGGAATATTAAAAGTAAGTAAGTATCTTTCTTAAATGCTTACAAAATTACCTATCTCATAATTTATGATTTTGCTACATTATTTTATTCTAATGTAGCAAAATCATTTATCAAATTTATCATTTAAAGAATAACTTTTATTAAGCACTTTTTTGTGTGCTATTATTTTTAGTAGTGGAATATGAGCTTTTATTTATTACTCATTCTTACTGATATTTTTATTTGCTATTAATTCTTAAAAAGAAACAAATTTAACATTATAGTATGGTAAAAGATTTTTCACAGGTGAAATTTTCATTGCGATTAGATTATTTATTTGCTGTTTTTTATAGTTTATTTTGTTTTTCGATTTTTATAATTGTTATCCTAAGTATTAAAATTCATTAAAAGTAATTTTAAAACAATTTACTGGTGATTAACTATCTCATAATTTTCGCATACAAGTAAGAGTATTCTCGAAGAGTAAGAGTATATAAAAATGATCATAATTAAGCGAACAGTCGGAATAACTTACTTTGAAATTTTTTTTCTTGTCGCGGTCGATTGATGTATGATGTTCTGGCATTATTAATTCCGGTTACAAAAAAAGCCAACTGATTCTTTAATATTAATAACAGAATAAAATTTGAAATTTCTATCCATATGGAAATATTATCCTTTTCATTAAATGAATTATCCAGCTAATATCAACTTTAAATATACTGAACCAACAAAATTTGGTTACCACCTTCTTTAGTCTGAAAGTTACTTATTCTAAAGCGATAGGTGAAGAAATTTACTTGCTTAGTCCTAATCAGGTATTTAATCTAATTTTAATTCTTTTACTTTTATCACATATCGATTTGAACAGTTTTACTTCCAACTACTATTTTTTTAAATATGATTTTTCATTATTAAATCATACAATCGATGTTACCAAGCTCATTGAAATAGACACCAAAAACATTATCATACAAATATTTTACAAAATATGTTTTTAAATTATAAAACAAAATTCTACTAAGAACATAAACTATACTAAAATAAAACATTAAAAAGTTAAACTTTGATTGACAGTATATTGGTAACATCGAAGCATGGAAATATTTTCTTTTTGAGAATAATAACCCCCACCTTTAAAAAAAAAAAAACTATTCTACATTGCTCAGATTTTGCACAATATAATTTTTTTAAATATAGATTGCTATGACAAAATAAGCACATTAGTAAGTCATATATCTGGTTAGGAACTAGAAAATATTGACTGTAAATATCAACATTCACAAACATAAAAAAGATTCAAATGCAAGTTACATTTATCTCATAACTTGTGATTGGAGAAAAAGAGGTGCAAAACATATTTATAGCACACTGTCGTCTTGGAAATTCTTCTTAAAATCTTTTAGATGTCAAGAAGAATTCCTGAACAGCAGTCCAACATTCGCATGGACTGAGCTAGCCAAGAAAACCGACTGTTGAGAACTGAACCGACTATACTCCTGGGCCGGTTATATAATACTTCTATGATACAAACGAAACAGGACTCAGTTGTCGGTTTTCATGGCCACTCTTGAGGTAAAAGTTAATTTTCATCTGATATTATGTACAACAAATGACAGTCATATTTTCTACGGATTTCTCTTTTTATGTTGAATTCATTGAAAATAAATAAACTATTCATTAGTGATAATAATAATAAACTATTTTTATTCTCATCTTTTTTTTTTTCAGAAGAAGCTTCAGCATGCATTTCTCTTAAAAAATAATTTTTGAAATGTACGCACATTTTAAAATTTTAGCGCGAAAAATAAATTTGATTTCATTGTGCAATGGGTCAGCAATTCCTGAACTTACACTTATTTTTCATCTCTGGAAATTTTTATTGCTGAAGAAAAAGTGGCATTGAAAATACAATTACTTAATAACTTAGGAAAGCCATAATTACTCTTAAATATATCACAAAAGTTAAAAAATTTTGATTTAAAAAAACAGGAAAAAGACAAAAAAAAAAAAGACGAAGATATTTTGAACGTAATTTGCTCTTTTTTACATTGTGTATAAGTGAAGTAGAGGGAGATAGAATTTTGTGAATTTACGATAGATTTCAAAGTGCACAGTGTTTGTATAAAAAAAAAGTGCAAGTACGTTAATTTTCATGAATTATTTTTCTAATGAATCGTAGAAATGAATTTTTCCTGTACAAAGTGAGATGCATGAGATAATTTGAAGATAAAATTTGTAAAAGTGTGTTCAATTTTTTCCTCAATTTAAAAAATTAAATCCCTTATTTTACATACTTTCTCATTTCCTGATTGAAACTAAAAAGTAATTAAATACGAAAAAAAGAAGGAAATGTGTGAATTTTATTATGTTAGAGATTTAAATTTTCCATTCTTTTTCTTTTTCCCCCCTTCAAATTATGTCAGAAGAAAATGTGTTTTTACATTTGATTTCTAATTTTACCATTAATAACAAAGGTTTATGATTATAAAGTAATAAACACAAGAATGAGTTTCATTTGAATCAGAACCATTGCCAATTACTTAAAAATTACAATTTAGGAAACATATAAATTATAAAAATCTAAATTAATATACCGAATACACAATCTTTTAAGAAATGCTTACTCTTTTTATAAAGAAACTGTTTATGTGCAACAATTATAACGTTAAATAGTAAGTAAAATACAAATATATTTTTTTCCATGAAATGAATATGTGCTAAAAAATTCACATTCATCCAATAGGATGGTTCATTATTTGCATGCATTATGCTGTTTTAATTTTTTAAAGATTATATTAAAAATTTAAAACGTATACATATCCCTCTATAGCAATTCCCAACCTTTATTGTTACAAAAATTCTGGAACTAAAATACAAACAATCTTAACTCAGTTAAAAACATTTTTTCAATAAAACACGAGAAAAAAAAAACATACCTTAAAAAATTTTGTTGCAAAATAAAAAAATAAAAACATTATCTTGATCTTCTTTTGATTGATCAACACCGAGTTTAGAAATAAAGAATTTGATTAATTTTGTACAAAATCAATTTAGAATTCCCTCTGAAAAGGACTACAAAAGATTCATCTTTACAAAAATCTCATGTCTTACCATAAGTTTAAAATCCAAAGAAGGATTTGGGTCAGGTTGGGAACTGCTGATTCATTCTTTTACCTCCAATCACCTGAGAGCTTCCCTTAATACCGTTATACCCAGTTGGACAAACTCATCAACAAGAAATGAGCTGATGCACAAAATAAATATATAAATATATCTATCTATATCTATATTTTTCGAATATATAAAGAATTCTCTCTGATAGGTGGACTCGATTTCTTTCTCTGAATTATATGCAACTAATTCATATGCTCCGCCTTTAGTTTCATTAACGATCATTCAACTAGAAAAGGCATGCGCCCCAAAGAAATTCGAATTTTCCGAAAGAGTCCAGAAATGAGAGGGGCTCATTTACCAATATAAGTGTCTCCAATAATTCTTTTGATTTAAATTAGGAACATAAGCGACTTCACACAAAATTTTGTGCAATTTTCGGTTTCTACAGAATTTTTGATTCCTTTATCACTCAAATGTGGTCGCCTTTGGATCTAGTTAAAATGATCGGTTCCTGAGATTACTTATGAGGTGGGGGGGATAAAATATTTTAAAGATTAAATATATTTTTTCAGAAAAAAATCCAAATTAATTAATTTAATAATTTATTCCACTAGACCAGGATATTACTTCCTTTAAGCAAGCATAAGTCTTTCAATAAATAATAATTTAAAAATCTCACACCGAAAATGCAAAAGCGTTCTTTCTCCATACTTGTGTAAACATTTAAAAAATCTTGCCTGGAAACCAACAACTTTTCTGGTGTTCCGCTTTTGACGGAATGGAAAGCTCTTTGTGCAATAATTTGAACCAAGGTACAAAATATGAAAAACAATTTGTGCGTTGGGACCAGCGTTACACCCAACAATATCAAACCCATATCCTGGTTAAGGAGGAAGAGGTAGAGTAAGTATAAAGGCGGAACACATGGTAGTTGCTTAGAAAACCCACCTTCTTTTGAGGTAGCTTTTTGTCAAAAACATGAAAACAAGATGTCAGAATGCAACATAAAAATCCCTGATTATGAGGAACTGAATTCGAAATATGATACTTTTAGGTAGTGAGCTGGAGGGCAACGTTGCTGTTTTCACTGTCACTTTCGTAAGCTTCGTTCCATGTTGCAAATCGTTGGGATGATGGTGGTGATGCAGGTGTTCTTTCCATGGGCAGTAGAGGTTTTCTTTCATCATCGTCACTATCCGAGTCCAAAACTTCATCTTCTTCATCCACTTCTTCTTCAATAGGCTCAGCCTCAGAATCGCTTCTCGAATTAGATAAATCCAGAACTCCATCCATCCGTAAGTTGTTAGAGTGGTAGTTGTTGTTATGCTGTTGGGATAAACGAGGCACTATGACTGACACCGAATTATTGGTCACTGATGATACTGTCATGTCCAGAGGTCCACTTTGTACGGTATCGTGGTGAAATTTACCGTTAGTGTTCGGAGGTAAACTAAGGTGGTGCTGCAGAACTTGGACATGATTTCTTCTGGCTTGATGCATGTGAGCTAAAGGAGGTTGTTGCAGTGGCTGAGGAGAAGTCCTTGTTATAACGGACGTCATTTTTACAGGTGGTGGTGGAGGAGGAAGAGCTGGGATAGGAGTTGACAGACGTTCTTGAAGGACAGGCGATAACATGGGCAAAGAAGTAGGAAGTTGATCATACGCTTTAGGACGACGCCCCCTTCTTGGCTTTCCGATGTTCGCCTCATCTCTTGGACATTTATGGTGGAGTAAATGATGCCTTCTCCTAAAACGTCCACTGCATTTTTCGCATTCGAATGGTTTTACACCTTCATGTATAAGATGATGAGCTTTAAGCTGATTACTATCGGAAAATCGAGAAGTACACAATTTACAAGCATACGGACGCTCACCCGTATGCACTCGAAGATGTCTTCGAAGGTTGGCAACCTGTACAAACTGTCTATCGCAATGGTCACAATGGTATGGTTTCTCTCCTGTATGTAAACGCATGTGCGTCTTCAAATGATGGTCTCGAGTAAATCTTTTGTTGCATTCTTTACACTCAAATGGCTTTTCTCCCGTATGCGTACGTTCATGGTTCTGAAGGACATGCTTATAACCAAATTTGCGATGGCAAATATTGCACTCAAATTCTTTTCCCCTGTTCTGGCCGTTACTGTCACCCTTTAAGCCTTTCCCTATGCTAGCAGAGTTGGTAGAGTGGATTCCCCCCATGATGGAATCACCATTGTTACTAGAACTGCCGTTTGAACCTCGGCTTACATCCATAGTAATCCCTAATAAAGCATTTGCCAGAGTAGTACCACCAATAGGTATGCTTCCATGTTCTGCCATGGTGGTACAGGCCAAGCCACTGCTGGCCACATGGCCATCTGCTCCCAAGGAGGCGAGAGCAACACCCATTGCGGGTGGTCTGTCTGAAAGCAACCTCCGCGGCTGGCTTGCGACCACCGAGATTGGCCCGTTAACTTTTCCGTTGGAAACAGTACTGTCCGCAGCTCTGGATGTGGGGACATCATTGCTTCCGCTATCCCCGTCCGAGTCTTCCTTCATTGTCACTTCACAGCCAGCCGCTTAAGGCTCACCTGTTAAAGAGAAAGATCGAACCATTATTGTAACAATCAGCCAAAGTCGAGTAGTTTCCTTACAGGAAAAAAAATGATAATATAGGAAAACATTTCGATTTCAATAATATCTTTAGTGTTTACTTGCTTATTAGAGGAAAAACACGATAAGAGAATTGGATAGAATGAATAAATGTTATTACAAAAAATTTTACAATAGCTATTTGAAATTTTCTAGAGAAAAAAGAAGTATTGAAGAATATAAATATTTTTTTATTGGTAGTTTATTATTTAAGAATAAATAAATATCAAGGGAAGTATATGTAAATGTTGTTTTTTGCGCTTTAACACAATAAATTCGCTTTCAATATTCTTTTACTGTATAAATTTAATTTTAACATCAGCTTAATCGTATTTATAGTATACTTTTTCAATTAATTATTTGAATAAGTTTAAGCTTAAAAACATCTTTTTTTGTTTTTGTTTTTTTGAAGCAATAATTTTAAGCTCAGTTATGTTTGGATATACATTCTCAGGCTGGAAATCCTTTTCTGGGGCTATACTTGCAGTTTAGTTATTCCACAGATCAATTTACCAATTTTCCATCTAAAAATCTAAATTTTTGAAATAGATTTGAATTCTTTAATACAAAGATAAAGCATGAAAACTAACTATTTTGTTGTTACTTAAAATGTTCATTAAAGAAAGTAGAAGGATCTTCAAGTTTATTTGTTAATATGGAATTCTTAAAATTCAAGTTAGTTGCTTAATTTACATTGTGCTTAAGTTAAATTATTTAGTCTAAATATTTAGATTACTTTCGCAATTTCTCGAAAATTATGATGTAACAAAACTGCAAAATTAAATTAAAGAGCGGTAGTTAATATTTGTTGAAAACTCTTAAAATAAATACATAGATCTATTAACACAATCTATTCTTCTTGCTTTTACTATTATTCCATCCTATTTAGATGTTACTTTATTTGTCTATAAATAACGAAATATTAGAAAACAATTGTTCAATTTAATAAACAAAACAAAAAAATGGCTAAAACGGCAACGTATGAAACTTGCTGTTTTTAGACAGTTTTTAAGTTAAAATAATAATTTAATTTGAGTAACATATTTTTTCGTGCAATTATTGATTGATAATAGTTATTTTAATGTAAAAAAGGTATTTTTTCTTATAAATATGGAATATTCCTTGATTCCTGTGCCAAATGAAATAAATATATATACTTAAGTCTTAGTTAATAAGTATAATAAATATTTAGTTAATAATTTTTCAGACATCCACCCTACTTTGTTAACAGCATTAAAACTATGCAATTATTCTAAATATCATTTTAGACAGATATTTGATTGTTCGAAAACTTATGCAAATATCCATTTAATGTAGAATTTATGAGGCAAAAAATTAGCTAGAAATCAAAGGATGATAATATTTTTAAATATTTGAGAAATGGTATTATTTTTTATGAATGAATATTTTTTTTTTGAGATTTTAAGGAGATACTATCATTTTCGATTCATTGAGTTTAACATTGATTTTTTTCCTTTAATTTTATTTCAATATTAATTACCTTTGATAAGCATTTGATTTGCTGTGAAAATAAATAAAGTTAAATCAATTAATCTCTTATGAATAATTTGTCCTTGGAAAATTAGGAAGTTTAAAATCATATATGTGAGAGGCAAACTGTCATATTATTTTAATAGCCATGCAGCTGGTTTTTATTGCGAACATGAAACTTCCAAATGAAGTCAACATCTATGACCACATTAAAATAGCATTAAAAGCATAACCATGCGAATAATTCTTTTTCCTAACTGCACGTTGTCTTTTCGGTACTATAATTTCATTTTCTTATTTCTCATGCTCAACTGCAAACGCAAAAAATAAACAATATTTTTCTCCCCTAGTTTTTGACAATAGAAAAAAAAATAACCTGATTAAATATTTGCTGAAATAATGAAATTGATTTGAATTTTACTACAATAATCAAAGTTATTGTATTTAAAAAATAACAACATTAGGAAAAAATTGCATGGCAATTAAATTGTTATCTTTAAAAAAATAATTTTGAAAATATTGAAAGGTAAAATTATTTTTGTAAAAATTATGTTTGCGTTATAATATTTTTTGGAAATTATTCGAGGAAAAATTCAAAATCTTTCTTAATTTTTGATTAATTAAAATTTCCACAAGAAATTTTTCCAGGGTATATATTTGTGTTCAAAATATGAGCCGTTTATTTTGAAAATGGGGCAAGTCCATTTTTTGTTATTGCGAAATATTTAAATGTTTGCGTTTCAATAAATTTAAAAATATTGGTAAGTATTAATAGACA
>JAPMOR010010748.1:64814-77189 GCA_026543865.1 Argiope aurantia | reverse complement strand
AAAAAAATAAGAGTTTCATTATAACTAAATGAACTTGCCTCACTTTCAAAATTAAAGAATTATTTCAATCATTCATTTCATTGGGAAATAATATTTCAGTTGCATCAGCCTCTTTTTTAAGAATAAAAACAAAATACTATTCAAAATTTTATAAATATTTATTCATTTGATAAAAAGGGAAACGAAACCAAGAATATTCTAGTCGAAAATATAACACAACAATAAACAATTCAGTTTTATTAAGAATTTTAATGAAATTATATATTTCAGTTTATACGTAGGTATAATCAATTTGAATTTTATTTAAGATTTAACATTTTAAAAAAATTATGATGAACGTGAGGTATATATGGTAATAAATCCATCATATCCTTGTATTTTTCAGATGTAATAAATCTCTTTTTTTCTGACATAAAAGATAATTTTATATTTCTGAAATTACTTGGAATTATTTACCTGGACAAATCGATGATTTTAAATTCAGCATCTCGTTCTATCGAAGTTTTGTTGAACATTTTGCGTGGTGCATCCCTTGTAAATCTGATTCAGCATATTCACGGTTTCTCTATCGGTATTTTTCTTTCTTTTTAAAACCGATTTTTCCAGAGGTTGGGTTGAAAATAAATTTCCATGTTTAATTTCATGTACTAAAAATTTATTATGTTTTCGACAATAATAAATTTTCTTTATAGTAATCCTGGGAAATATACAAGGAACTGGTTTCTGTATTGAATAGTTACTGGATAGTTCCACTTCAAAATCACGATCGTTCGGTAGAAACGAATGTCCTGACTTTAAAAATTTGTGATCAATGATATTTATTTCGTTGTCACTGGACTGAGAAATCGATGATGGAAGTAAATATTATTATCGACATCCAAAATTAAGATATACTTTTTATTATTTATAAAATACTGTACAACCACTGATTTTCAGTATCAAAAATCGAAAAATAGAAATACCCTAGATTTCAGACATGATGTCAAACGGCCACATTTGCTTCACCATACAGCAACCGGAGTTAAATTTTGCCGTAATATATTCGGTCAAATATAATTTCAATCTAAGATGGACTTGCACCACTTTCAAAATAAACAGATTTTCGATACTGTTAAGAGCAAAAACTTCCAACTCCCAAATATTAGAACCTAAATTTTTTTTTACTATAAATTTTTTACGCATAAAAAGATCACAACAAGTTTTAACTATAACTGCCATTATCCCCATTTTTTTCAAAAATGGACTTGCCCCACTTTCAAAATAAACGGCTCATATATATGTGCCACATATTGTAACTTTATGTCAAACTGTCTTTCTTATCTAGAGCCTCCATAGATACATGCGCACACATTCTTTTTTCATTATAATAGTGATTTTTAAAAAGTTCGAAATATATATTTTTTTAATAATAACCGATTAATAAGATAATAGTTGCACTTTTTATTTATTTTTAACTGCTTAGTCACAATATACGCTAAACGCATGTATGTTCACAGAATGACTTATTTTTTCAAGGGAAAAAATTGTATCCCAGAATATAAATTTTTTTTCTCACCAAACTGTCCAAATTTTAAGCAATCAAAAGATTTCATTTCACCATGAGAATTTAAGTAATGGAATGCACTTTTCAAAGGGACGAAAATTAAGAATTGATAAAAATCGAAATATAAATTTGGTTTCTGACTTATCAGCTCTTCTAATGATTGCTACTCAATTTCCGTGTAACTCAATCTTGAAATGCGTCATGTCAGGCATAATCATTTTTTTTCTTTTGAAAACAATAAATAAGATTAGTATTCTTCTTAAAAAAACTGAGCTTTATTATTTGATTATTAGAATAATTTTAATTCAAAAATTATTCTAATAATCAAATAGAAGACTAAAGAAAAATAAAGACTGAAAATTTGCTATCTTTACGCATACCATTTTTTCTATTCATAAGCATATTAATTCATTAAAAATTATATTAATTGTTTTAAAATTCTTTACTCATTATTTTAAATTCATTCTTTTATTTAAAAAAATCAATACTATAACTTTTTCTGTATAATCTGTGTTATTCTTTTTTCTTATGTGATAATTTTTTTTCAGATTCAGGGGCAAAATTAAAAAGAAAATTCCGATGAAAAAAGATTACGATTCTAATAAAGAAATAACTTTCTAAAAAACTTCACCTATACGAAAGAAAAGAAATTTAATTTGAATGCTTTTAAGGAAATACAACAATATTAAAAATGAGTGTTTTAAATTATTGAATTTTCTTTTATGGGATTATTTTCATAGAAAATAATTTCTGTGATTATTTAAGGAACCGTTATGTATATATATATATATATATAAATTGAAGTACTTTTTTCATGAATATGTGTTACTTTTTTTTAAAATTCTTATTTATCTATTCTTGAGTTGTTAATTACAGACAAAGCCTAATTAACAATCATATCAAAATAAGAATGTTTTTAATGATACCCCCAATTAAAAAATTAGAAAGGGAAAATAATTAAAAACCATAATTATTTTTGGGATAGTTTTTAGGCTTGCAAGATTTAAAATAACGAAGCATTTTTCAAAATGTATTCCATGGCTTCTAGTTTTAGCAGATAAGAATTTGCTTCATAGTCAGTGTATAATTATTTGATTCTTTACAAAACTGATTGTAGTAAGCAACGAATGCTATTACAACCAAATGCTTAGATACATCTTTAGTTCTCAACAAAATTTGCTCACGAATAAAAACGCTATTTTATTTTTGGACATCAATGAAGTTTTATGCGGCATTCTAAATGACTCTTTTCTGCTCATCACAAAATAACTATAAGCTATTATGAATGTTTTTATTTTCACAAAAGTTCCACGCTTCCGTGACATCCCAACAAGTAGATAAGAAGCCGAATATGAGTGCAGGTGGGCAGAAGTTGGCGTGTTGAGACTGACGCACGTGTCATCAAAATCTGCTGATCAAATAATTGAAGGAGTGAAACAAATTGAGTAGTGGTTTCTTATGTACTTTCTTCTCCTTTCCAACTTCCTACCTCGTGCCCCTTCTTTTTTGGCACACTTGCATCAGTCTCGAAAGTAGAGCGACTCATCAGATACTCACGACCCTCATTCAGGTGCCCGATATTTTGAAATGAGCGTTTAGTTGACAAAACGTTGAATGAACTTGGGAAAAGATTTCTATCGGCATGAAATATATATTCAAACTTTATATTAGAAGATAATTAGAAGTGTCTTTGCGTAAACATAAAAGGACCCAGAATTTACATTGCAGAAATTTTTCTATTTCACTTGTAATTTTAAATAAGAAATTTTATACTCCGTTAGCTATCGAACATCGCAATTAATCCTTAACTTATAGCTCTTAAAAGGAAATAAGCATCAACACATTTATCATAGATTTCTTTTTTAAAAATTGTAGAAACAAGGCTTATAAATATTGTCTAAAAGATAGATATCTTTCTCCAATTTTGTTTAGCTAATATTTTTAAAAAAATCTAGATTTAAAGTTTTTTTGATGAGATTTTTTTTTCTTTTTATCAAAGCAAACAAACAAATGCAGTTCCTACTACTGCATAATCAACAAAATAAAACGCACTTGAGAACTTCAGAGGGAGATTCATTTTATTATAGGGATTTCTAAATTTCTAAAACTAAAATTTCGAGGGGAAAAAAAAGAAGTAGAAGAAAGCATATATTGTTGGCCTTTATTTGGGCTTCTTAAAAAAATGTTTAAATCTGTTTTGTTTTTGAAGTTGATTTTGTTTTGAAGTTACCAGTATTTCGACAACTGATTTGTTCATTTTAAAAGCTGAATTCAACTTAAGACTGCAAGTTTGTAATGCAAAATTTAGAACTGAAATTTTAAATGTAATTTTAAAAAAATTGAGCGCAATTATATATATATATATATCTTTTTTTTATTCAGTACCTTCATTTCTTCCGGAGGAACCTTTTCAATAGGGGGATGGGAAGTTTCATCTCCCTTCCCTGAAGGGTGTGGCTGAATTAGCCACATTTCCGATGGCGGGACGTACCTACTAAGGAAGAGATTGGTATACGAACCGTTGAGGCTATTTTGTACCTGACCACAATACAAGTGGAACTATCGCAGTAACACGATCATTCAGCAAACCGGATGCTCAGGAAGGGCGAAATCTATCTTTTATGGCTATTTAACACTGTACCATTACATTGGTATATTTTTTGGAATAATAATCATTTAAAGGCGATAAACAGTTTAACACTTTTTCCTTAAAACTCTTGACTTGTGTTTTAAATTAAAGTGTATTTATATATGCACTTCTTATTTCAAACAACAAACAAACAAAAAGAATAAAGCAAAGGTATTTTTTTTAACAAATTTTGATTCGAGCAATCTTTAAGGAAAAAATAAACATCTGAAAATGTCAATTTATAAACTTTATTTATTATTATGTTTAAAAAATTATCTTCTAATAGAAATTGTTAAAGAAAACAAGTAAACAGGTAAAAAAAAAATCATCACGAAATAACAGTAAAAAAATAAAAAAATTATTCATTGCCATACTGTAGACATCCGAAAACTATAACACGAGGAGAACAAAATAGCTTCGCAATAGATTTTCTCTTAATAGAGGGCTGATTGGGTAACAATCAAACGCAAAGTTCGAAGCACAAAGTGAAAAAATATATGACAACGGATTTCTCCTTTTTGTTGCATGAATTGTCTCTATTTTCTAAATGAAGACTCTTAATCAGCAAAAAAAAAATTTTTTTTTTTCTCTTTCCATGCCAAATACCAGAACATTTTTGGCAAAATCTTTTTGGCCAAAAATCTCGAATGTCAGATGCTAATGTTGCACTGTTACATATTCGTGTTAATGTTTATTAACTATATTGTTTTGAATAAATTTTCGGCTAACATTAGATATTTCAAATAAAAATTTTATAAATTTTTAGGTATATCATAGTTTATTGCAGAGACGTACATTTTTTTAGCGTACAAATTCATCGCGTAACAAGCTATATCACCTATTAGAATTTTGTAAGTTTTCGGAGGCAATTAAAAAACTGAATTTTCGCCAAGACTGACGAATGTTTTTGATTTTTTTTCTCATTTGCTGTGAAAATAAAATTACATTTTCATATAAGATATGAAAAAAAAAAAACCATATTATTATTGTTTGGGAAAATGCAGTTGTTTTCTCCTTTTTTAAAATTGACAAAATTGAGGTGAGAATATTGCTTACTAAACGACGAAATACTAAAAGATCAGGTACAAATTTTATTCCTTTAACCAGCCATATTTGAAAAATAATTTCTTCAATTTACTTTAAGTAAAGTAGAATGTAAAAAAAGTTTTGAAATTCTAAAAAGAAATTTGTTCAATAAAATTAAATCATAAAACATTTTGCCATTTTAATGCAATACAATCCATTTCAGTTTTCCAAATTTCAGAAAATAAGAAATAATTTAACTTTTCATAATTAATAATAAGCGCTTTTATATATTTTTCATATTAGCCATGAGCATCCGGCGATATTTTCTTATCAGATGTGAAAGAGAAGGAAAATAAAAAATATTCATTATTGGTTTTAAAACTTTTACCCTTATAAAACTTCGAAAATTGAGAAAGGATGTATTCTTGCAAAGCTATGTTTTGTTATTTAATAGCTGCTTACTTTTAAAATGGATTTTTTTTTCTTCTTAAAAATAAATAAAACGAAATTTCTGTAGTAATTTTTATACAATCTTTTTTTTTTCCCGGTATGAATATGAAATCCTTCTATTGATTCTTGATCTGATACGTAAATCAGCCTTCGCATTTCAATATCCTTTCAACAGTTTGTCATGTTTTTTTTCAAATTATGCTTTATGCATTATTCGAAAATGATGGTGAAAAAACAAGATGCTCAGCTAACTTAGGAATCATTTTAAATTTATGTTTTGCAACTAAAGCACTTCATCGCTCTGCAAATCTTTTTGATGAATCGCTGCGATGCTATAGGTTCAACAAAAAATTACACAGAAGGGAAGAGCTCATTCAAATGCAGAATAGAGAGGGAGTGGCCATTTTTCTATTCCCCCTCTGTCCCCTATTTCCTCGTGCCTCAGCGGTCGCCCAGACACTTGAGATGGGATCAGGCTCAAGAAGGTAGTTGCATACCGTACGGTTGCAAATCATATTCCGACAATGAAAATATGTTTATGCGGAGTTCAAAAATTTGTGAAAACAGCACTTTTTGTTCAATTCCAGGATCCAAATTAAAAATTGTCATTTTTTTCTTCTTTATGAAACTGTGTTTATTTTTAATAGGTCATTTTATTATTCAAAGAATTATAATAAAAAGAAATTCGTTAAAATTTCAGCTGGCAGTAGAAAGAAAAGATAAAACAAAATGAATATACTCAATGAACAGATAATCCTTAAAATGAATAACACAACTTCAAAAAATCTGAGCTATATAGGATTGAATGATACGCATAGTATCATTTTGAATCACAATGAAAATAAATTATTTAACTCACAAGGAAGTACAATGTTATTTAAAATTAAATTATATTTCCATAAATTTTCAATAATTTTTTTTATTAAATGAACGTAAAATATGAATGAGCAAAGACAATTAAATTTTTGAATCTCTGGCTTTTATAAAATGTTAACACCTTCCATAAATTTCTTGTTTGATACGTCAATATAGACTATAATTTTATATTAATTATTATACTTGATAATATATTTTTTTAGAAATGAACGAAACATATATATATATATATATATATATATTAACTATTGAATTGACAAGAATATGATTAAGTAGAAAATCAATAAAAATCAAATCAGTTACTTTTAAATCTAATAAAAACCATTACATATTGAATCCTTAGAGAGTTTTCATCATGTAACTTTACTCTTTCGCAATGTGTATCTCTATATATAACTTAAAACTGAAATTCTATAAACGCTATCAGATCTTTAAAGTTATGTACTTATTAGATTCGATACAAATAAATCTTTTAATTAATGAAACTACATATAACATATAATTTCAGAAAGTATATTCTTTTTTTGTATATAATTTTAATTTGGCTTTAAAGCCAATTACATTACAATTCAACATTTACATACTTATTTAAAGCAAGAAGATAAATAGATAGAAATAGAACACAGAAGCTGAAATATTGTGAAAAGTCTCTTTAAAAAGAATCTCCAATTCTTGCTTCAAGATTAAATGCTTATAATATATGTGCACTGTATATGAAGTTATTGGTTATTATTAAGGTTTCCTTTCAAAGGAAAATTAAAACTAAACAGTCCTTAAGTTCAGTAGCCAGGGACACATTTTAAAATGCCAAATAAAATTTTCAATACCTATATTCTCATTTTAGAACTGATTTGGAAGAATTTATTGAAACTCATAAAAGGAGTGAAAAAAAATCGATTTCAAAAGTGCATTTTTTAAATGTAAAACTAAAAATAAATTTACAGTAAAAGAATAACAGAAATCTTTTTTTTAGTAGAAGTTAAAGAATTTACTATATTAGTGATTTTTAATCAAACACATAGGTTAATTAAACATTTCTTATAGATTGATTAAATATATTTTCGCATATATTTATTAAATACATTGCTGCTTATATTAGTTTTTAATAAAATGAAAAAAATATATATAAAGACGAGGAAGATTTATGCTGATTTTTAAACAAATTAATTGAGTTATTTACAATATCTTAATAGCTTATATTTTAATGACTTTGAAAATTGGAGAAAGTAATTTTTAGTTATGCACGAATTAAAATTTCGGAGGTACATAATAATTTTAATTTATTTTATTTAAAAAAAAGATCAGTTTTTTAACCTCGCGTATCTTATTTAGATAAAGATATTCTGTGCTCTTTATTTTAAAGAATAGACTTCAAATCATATTACTGAATTTATAAGGCATATGGTATGAATCAGGTTCAGTATATGATTGAATCAAAATTTTGCTCCCAGATGCCATTGTAAAAAATTTCATTTATAAGATAGTCGGTGGCATTTAATTGGGTTCTGTGTATTAATATTATTTTTGGATCGATAATAATGGAAATTTTTTTCTCATTAGCTTCGAGAACGCGAGAGAAGAATAAAAAGCATCTTATTAACAAATTAGTAAACACAAACACACACAAACACACACACACATTTATTCCCCTTTAAAGGGAAAATTAAACATCAGATGCGGCTTTAAATGTCAGATTGAAATAAAAGTTATAGAAGAATTTTTTTTTGTTTAATTTGAAAGCAGCTTAGTTGTAATAATAACTTCAACAACAATCACGGGAACTCAATAAAAGAAATATTACAAAAATATATTGTCTGTTCAAAAGAAAAATAAAGAGAACCAATTTCTTTCTTTAAAATTTGTGACAGAAACCAATTTTATATTAGTTACGAATTATTATCAAAATATATTATAAAAGAAACAGCGTAAAAACTATGAAAATATTGAGTAACCTACAAGATTACAGATATTTAATGAAAATTTGCTTGACAAATTTCATGTTTTTCCTGAACCCAAGGGCAAATATTTTTGAAGTATAAAAAAAACTTAAGTCTTAAAATACAAGAAAAAATTATATGTTAATTATATAAGTAATAATAGACCTGTTTAGTTAAATCCAGAAATAAATTTGTAAGAGTAGAAATTTGTATAGAAATATGAAATCTTTCCTGACTTCAAATTTCTTTTCCTCAGCATCTATAATATAGACTTATATGAATACTTTACCAAGGAATTTATCATTGCTTCGATTTTATTATTTATCAGTTTTTTCGTTTAAACATGCTAAATAGTTTCAAAATTGAATTCAATTATAATTTTTCTTTAAAAACACTATTAATCATTATGAAATTATTTTCTTTGCGAGGAACATCCCTACTGCTATATAAAAATGTTTATGTATTCACTATTTTGCTACCGTTATGTACTTTGTAAAAACTTTTTTGTCCGTTTTTCTTTATAAATTGACCAATCAGTTTTTTTTTTCCTTTTAAAATTTATGGAACTTTAAATTTTTATATTTTATTGCAAAATAAGCTCCACCAAACCTGGTTTGTTTAACAATTATATAAAATATTTTGCAGTATAAAGTTCAGAAGTCAATTTTTAACAGATTAAAGGTTTCATGCATTACATTATTATGTAAATGAAAATGTAATTAATATAATAAATTAACATAATATCTCACGCCTATTTTTTTGGTGAAAAATAAAATGAAAGAATTCATTTTCACGAAAAGTATAATGTTTGATTTTAGATTTCATTCACACTTTCATTTCTTTGAAAATTAAATATATTTTGTAAGTGTTTAGTAAAATATCTTTTAACAAAAATTTATTAATGTCCAAGAATGAATTAAAAAAAAAAACCAGGTTAATTGTAAAAAATATCTCGTAAATGTATGCCTATTATTAAATTTTTTCCCTTATTTCAAATAACGCTTAACATTAATAAAATTATACTTTTTATATTAAGGATTGTTACAACTTGTTGATGGTCATTCTAACAATGAGGATGATTTTTTAAAAGAAGTAACTTAAGGAAATGTGACTGAATTAAAAAATAAATAAAACATAGATAAAATGTCGGTATGTACTTGAAACTGAATTTATGTTTTAATAAAGCAAATAACCCATAAAAAATTGAAGAAATATTGAAGCATACTTAAATGAGCAATAAATTTTTTTTCACTGGATGATTATTACTTTTGTGAGCATTTTTTTTTAAAATCTCTATATAGAAAATTCTGCACTAATATTTTATGTAAACAATGAATTAATCTGAATATAAAGGAATTAAATTAAAAAAAAGACTTATTAGTGCACTTTAAGAGCAATTATTAAGAATCTTATACTGATAAACTTTATTCAGATCATCATTCTATCAAATTTTCTGCTTTTTTATTCATTGTAAAATTTTCTAAAAATTCTTAGTTTTCTTAAAGATTTTTAAACTAGAATGTTTTTCTTTAATAAGCAATCTATTATTATATCGCTTATTTAAGTGAATATTTACCCATTTTGAAAAACCTGAAAAGTGCGTTTGAATAAAAATTTTTGCGTTTATTGTGCGTTTTAATGTTTTTAGATATCTAGAAATTGCAAAAAATTTCAATTTCATGTACATAATCTTTCAAATTTGATTAATGCAGTAATTTTATTAATAAATCGGCATGAATATCATTCACACATCATCATAGGAATTCTAAAAGTTTATAAAATGATAATTAAGGGGGAAACGTTTCCCGTTTTCTTTATAGATAATGTGTCATGTCTCTTTTCAGAATTCCACTACGACGTTATCATTACTTTGATTTACTGGTGGATCATTTATGTTTTTTACTTAAATAGTTCAGTCTGAAATAAAAATGAAAATAGTTTGTTTGAGCAATAATTTTGTTGTATCGCCTACGGGTGCTAACTTGAACAATGATTGAAGCTATGTAAAACTGCCATAGCCCAGAAGGCTAGAATTGTGGAAACTGAATGCTCTTGTATTTTTTTTATTTCCTTTCATATAGTCTAAAAATCATCCATCATCATCATGATTATAAAATCGAGTTGCTCTAATACAATTAACTTAATCCCATTTTAAATGACATTTATTCCCTTTAATTTTCTGATTATATGAATTTCTAGTAAATAAATTACAAAATAAAAATAACATTTTAGTTATGAGTCAAACAAAAATATAAAATGATGTTGCAATTAAAATGAGTAGAATTTATGCATATATCAATGCTGAAAGAAACGTGAAGGCCACATATACTCATTAATAAATCAACTTTAGAATAAAGTAAAATCTAAAGTGTTACAGTATATATTAATGTCTCATGACCCAAGATTTTATTTACAAATCACGATTAATAAGAATATTTTTCTCAAGACATCAATTGAGTGAAAATTGAAATACATCTCAGTTATATTTAATCAGTAATAATTTGAAAAGCTAATAATAATAAAACATTTTTTTAATGAATATATAGTTAAAAAAATAAACTACAACAATAAATAATTTATTTTTTGAAAATTAGTATCTTTTTATTCACAGCATATTATATAAATTCACTTGAAATTTATGTATCAATCTTAAAGAATTGAGCTTTATTAATTCATTTAAGTAAAAATAATAAGAAGAAAGAATTTTAAGCATAAATTATGAATTTCTGCCACCAAATCCCAGTCCTTTGGGATTTCTTTAATAATTTGCTGTGCATGAAATTAGGACTTATATTTTCAAACGAAAGCTTAAAAATACTTCTGAAATTGTATGAAAAAGACAACATTTAATGATTATAAAGCAAATTGTGGAACTTTAGAAATATGTTTTTATTATTTATTATTGTGTTTATCATTTTTTTAAGAATGGATTATTTCATAAGAAATAAGAAGGATGACTATGTTAATTCAAATCTCTAATTATAAAAGCAATAAAGCGATTCTTTTTATAAGTTTTTCATTTTCTGCGATTTGCAAGTAGAAAAAAAAATCTCAAGGGACATGACATGCTTTAAATTTTGAGGTTTAATTTTAAGAAAACCTTTTATTATCATTTCTAGATATTTTTCAACAGGATCGTGGCCTTTGAAAATTTAGAGCTATTTTCAGTGGCAACACCGTTTATATGAGTGCGTTTGATCGAACAATTTGAAATAATTTGATTTTATTAGGCTGAAATTTATTTTTCTTATTAATTATGCCGGCCCTCTTTGACCTTTCTCTTGCGGAAGTCACTATCTTTTGAATCACGAGTTAAGGTAGTGTTGGGTAATCTCGCGCCAGAGCATGTCTTTTTCTTTTCTCATCGCAGTCGTAGTAAACAAAACTCACATACCTTCTTCTCCTTTTCTCTCTCAGCTGCAAAGCCAGCCGCCATAGCATTGGAAGCCCTTCACTTCCCCATTCCGAACAGGCACGTGCACTCACACCACAGGCCTTTCCTTTCTGGACACACGATTGCTCAACACTTGTTAACTAACTCTCTCTGGATCACCAGCAGTGCGCTGTCGTCCTCATCCCACGTTACTCTTCTTCTCCAGCTTTTCCCTTTCCTTTTGGTTTTGTTTTGCTCCTTCGCGCCCGACTCGGAGAAAATCACCCCCTCTTTCCAGCTCTTGCCTTTCTCTACTGTATGCTTTCCTACGTGACGGAGTGAGAGAAAACGGGGGTCGTAGATCGGCGACCCCTCGTAGCCAATAAGAAACGTGCACGGACCATCTCATCCAATGGGGGGAGCGTGTGCGACGCGAATAGCCTGCGTTTCGAACCAATGGGGGTGGGGAGTATAGGGATTCCCTTATATCTCCACCTACTGGTTTTGATTTATTTCATGTGTCTTTTTCTGTATTTATGCG
>JAPMOR010010748.1:0-64714 GCA_026543865.1 Argiope aurantia | reverse complement strand
TATATATATATATATATATATATATATATATATATATATAAGCACTTACAAAATCATTTTTTAAAATTTGAAAAATTGGACAAAAATTCTTTTTATTATTATTATTATTATCTTGTCAGTATCACCAAATGAAATCACGAATATTTTGATTCTTTTTTTTCCAAAATTTGTGAATGATTGATTCTGTATTAAAAAATAAGTAAACTATTGTGACTTTAATAGCGGCATCTATTAAAACTATGTTAAAAAGAATAGTTTCAAGCTATCATTGATATTTCCACATTTTAAGGAAAATACGCAATTGAATTTTAAGAAAACGAATTCAAAAATAATTTATGAACAGATGTTTCATAAAACAGCTCGCCTCGCAGTAATTGTTTGACTTTTACGTCAATGGTTTTTAATCGCAATAAATCTAATCAATTAATCTAATGTGCACAACTGCATATTCTCTTTTTATTTCATGAAGTTTTGAGTGGAGACATTAATCAATTGGTAATAATTTTTGGACTTTTGAGCAATTCGTATTTAATTGAAAATCAGTTTATATTTAAATGCATCCTTGCATACCAATTCATAAGATCACAGACAAACAAACCTTTTTCACCAAAAAAGGTATATTCATTAAAAAAAAAATTAAGTTACATGAATGTTGAACTGCTTTCGCTATTAAATAGAAGACAACCTAAAATTTTCTCTTTATATTTGTTGATTAAGCTTTTAGCGAAATTCCATGTTTAAAATGCCAGTCATATATTTTAAATATAATAAATAAATGTTCATATGTTTAAATATACTATATAAAAGTTCACATGTTTAAAATGTCAATTTTGAAGCATCTGAAAGGGTCTAAATAATGAAAAAAAAAAAAAAAAAAAAAAAAAACTTACAAATGATTTTGAAAATTCATGCTATAGAAAAAGAGGCATTTAATTTCGCAGAAACTAATCTCAACATTAGAATGAAAATTTTAAGAGGTTCGACGTCTAATTGGTTTAGAGAGAATATAAACATAAATCCGGAGAATTATATTTATTAAAAATTTGATAATGAAATTTCACTAATAAAAATTTCACTAGGGGGAAATACTAGTGTGGAAAGGAAAAATTAAAAATTATAATAACTTTATATTGACGGATTCACATCTTGCAAAATTCTTACATAGAAATAAAAATGCTCATATTTTTAATATTGCTTACAAATTTTTTTTACTTATTTAAATGAAAAAAAAAAATCCCAAACTTAGAAATAATACAATATTTAAAATTATTTCTTTCAAATATTAATATATTCAACGAAAATTTTGTTTCAATCCCCCTGTTCTTGACGACGCCATTCTGGTGGCATCTCAGAGAAAAATGAAGCACAGGAGGAGAGGGAAGCCACCCTCAATCGCAGTTTGAGAAATAGACAATTATCTCCCTTTTCTTTTTTCCTTTTCTCTCTCTCTCTGTCTAACATTTAATGTTTATTTCCAAAAGTCTCCTTAAACGGTAATCAGTGAGGGATGTGTGTGCGTGCCCCCCCCCTCTTCTCTCCATTTTTTTCCACCAATTCTGCGCTTCCTAGGCTCTTCCTCCTTTTGACTGAGCATGACGCACTAGCGGTCTTCTCATCAATCAGAGAAGGGGGGGATATAAAGGCAGGAAAAAAAATCGAGAGATGGGGGATTTATCCTCCCTCCCTTATGCACCCCACCCTTAAAAAACCCCGCACTCATTTGCAGAATGCGCGTCGCCTAGTAGTGGAAAACCACAAGATACAAAGAACTGCTGGATGCCTTTCCACTCTCGGACAGTTCACCAAATGAGCCAAGTGGGAAATTACGATCCAGAACAGCCTCGATTGCAGAGTAAATAAATGGAAAAAATCAATGAGTTGCCTTAATAGAGATTTGCAAACCAAATAACAAACTGGCCATGGGCGTCAGTGTGAAGAATGAGTCCAAGTGGTACCTTGTCGCATAAAAATCAATTTTTCTGTTGAGAGAAATAAAAGAGGGGAGGAAAAGGTGAATGACAAAAATGAGCCCACTAGGGAAATATTTGGTATTGAATAATACTTGAATGATAAATGTTTACAAAGATAACGTTTTTTTAATTTAATTTTTTTTCTACTTTGGTGGCAATAATGCAATTTTCAACAGAATTTTACCGGAATATTAATTATTTTATATCTAGTATTAATAAAGGTGAATGTGTGTCTGTGTCTTGAAGCTCTATAAGCCAAATTGTTTGTCCTAGATTTACCAAATTTGACACTATATACTTTGAAGATTGGAATGTACACTTTTGAGTGTTTTTTGAAATTTCAATTAAGTAAAAATTAAGCGAAAGTTTTACATTTTCTGGCTGTAGGTTCCAGAAATATTAATGCAAAATATCTATTGATATTTTTTTATTGTTACACCGTTTTTTAAATTTAAAAAGCTCTTTTTATCATACCAGTCTCATCATCTAAATCAATTTTCAAAAACATTTTTCCTCATTTCAACGAAATTCAAAGCGTTTTCATTATTTCATCAAATATATTATCGCGTAAAAAATAAAAAAAAATCTATATACTAGGTGTGCAACGCACATAAAGAATCAAAAAGTAGAATTATAATAAAGGAAAAGACAGCACGCAATTAGTGAGTAGATAATTCTCACAGTTATTACTTTTAATGGCTCTATGATAAAGGGACTTGATTCCATTAGGAAGGTTCATGTGCATATTAATAATAACAGGTGTCTTGTTAAAAGCTTTATACTCAATTTTATGTTTCAAAGTATTTTGCTGAGGAAGCCATGGACAAATTATGAGTAAGAGATTTAAATGAAATTAAATACATTTGATTCAATCAAATCAACTGGTTGTCAAAAGCAACTATTTATTTGTAAAACCGATGCTAAAACTTATTATTTCGCCATAAAAATAGGTAATTCGAATTTGAACAGAAATAAATTACGATTTTTTCAAGTAATAAATATTTTAAAATAAAACATATTTTATTCTTAAAGATTATTCTTTGATATTACTAGTTAAAGACCCTATTGTTCTTCGACAAGATTATTTCCAACGCATTTTAAGCATAACGCATTTTAAGATTTCAGCCATTCTATCTAAAAAAACATATTTAATAATATAATTGACTTTAAAAGTAAATAAAATAAAAAACATAAAGGCATGTGGTTAATATCATTGACATTTATAAATATTATTTTTGCCATGAGATATAAAACACAATTTAAATAAACGAAATTTTACATCTTAAAAATGCCACTGAGTAATTTATGAGTATTCAGAAATTATGAATCGAATTATTCGACAGAGAAATGTTTTAAATATCACATTCACCATTGCTGAGAATACATATATTAACTGAATCATTATGTTAAATATGCAATTGCAAATTATTGCTCGGAACAAAAGTAAAAATAATAAACTTATGATTGAACCTTCATTAAAAAGAATGTATAAGTAGATTAAAGAAATATAATTCTCAACGTCAATATTTTCCTGTACATAATAAATACAATATTTCCCTTTCTCAACGTTAACTACGTTCTCAAATGAAAGCTGAACTGGAAATGTTTAAATATTAGCGAAAACTAAAAGAAAATTCGATTTATTAGCTTATTTTTAAATATCTATAAAAAATGCACTTCCTTAAAGGATATTAAGGATTCTTAAGGATATATTCTCTAATATTATTTATCAAACATTAAATAAAGTGAATGAGTGAGTCAAAGATCACTAAATTAATGATAAAAATGAGCTTAAACAGATGTGGATTTAATGATTTATATTTTTATGTACTTAATTATCGGTCATATTATTTTAATGGTGCTTATTTCTTAAGTATTTTGAAGTATTGCGATGAACGATGAATAAATATCACATACCTCATATGAACGATGCATCCTTAATTATTACCTCATTCGACAAAAAGATTGTTTGGTGCTAATGTTATCCATTTCGATTTTTTTTTTTTATGCTTAACGAATTCGAAAAATTCGTAAACAAAAGAAGGATTTAAGCGGAACTCATTCCCAGAGGGAGTGGGGTTGAAAGAATTATCACTTGCGATGGTGGAAAGCAGCAACAGGTGATCCGTGAGCAAAGGGATAGAAAAAGGAAGGGGCGGGGAGGATCGGGAATAATCCTTTCGAAACCAATCCGTGCTCCATTTGGGGGCGGTAGGGGTGAGATGCTCAGTGACGCTTGAAATTGTGACTGCCATTATGCGGTAAAGGATTTTAGATGACGAAAAGTTATCCGCTCAACAGGAAACTACAAATTAACCCTTACAGCGAATACCCACCTTCCCCCGTTTAATGTATTACCCCTTCGGGCCTTATTTGACATCAACGGTGTGTGGTTGTCGCGTGGGCATTGCGCCAATTTGGCGATGCATTGATTGATACGGAAATGCTTCTGGGATTCAGCGTCACTCTTTGCGACGGTTTTCACGGTTCTTTTAACGAAGTATTTTTAAACGTCAAATTGAGATAGATATTAAAGTCTTTTATTTTAGTAAGAATCGGCCTTGTTTTTTGTGCTCCTGAATCTCAAAATAATGAAATATATATCTATTCATGTCATCCAACATATTGCTCCTTGTATTACTCGGTGCTGTAATTTTACTTTCTTATCCATTGTGAAAAAGGCGCTCTATCAACATTAAATTGGTGAATCACATTTTGTTTGTATTATATAAGCACACTCAACAAAAAATAAAATACGTTGCGACTACCAAAGAATATAAAAAAATAATTTTCATTTTCTAGTTTTCAAAAATTGAACAGAAGCAAACAATTACATTTTTGAAAAAATGATGAAAATGATCTGAACTTTATTCCAAAATTAAAAGAATTTCTGAAAATTATATATGGTAATGGTATTTAAAAATTTGAGGGTAAAACTAAACCACAATTCAAAAGACAATTTTTTAAGAATTTTAAGATTATGTGAAAATAATATTTTCGAATAAATGTTTCCGGGTGTTATTATCAAATAACATGAGCATTTTTTAAAATTTTTGTAATTAATTAAAATCTGGATCTTTTTGAGGTGCGCATTTCATTTCTCTATAGCATATTTGTATCAGTTTGATAATTCCAGATCAAACGTTTGCGCTGAAGAGTGGTATTAAACAAGCATGCGCAAGTATTTGCTTTTATTATTAGTTGACATAACGTAGCTTACAATTCGATTTGATTTCAGTTTCAGTCTTAAAAGTATTATGTTATGCTCCCTGATCATTAGACTATTGAATTCTAGTCTTACTGTTACTTGTGAAGTTGTTAATACAATAGGCTAAAACTATAAAATACTAAATTTGCATTTGAAATGGGCAGAATTTCATAAGCTATGACTTCTATTCATAAAATTTTTTAACATAAGAAATACAAAAAATAAAATTATAAACCAAGATATTTCAAATCACATTCTTTTATAAAATAACTTTAAAAACTTATACATTAAAACGTTAAATAATGTCTTGTTTATGCGATGTCAGAACAAAACCCTAAAAGAGCCAAAAAGGCGATAAATTGCCCATTAGATCACCCCAATCGACTATATTTCATGGAAGATTTCATGGGGTATTGCATAACCAACTCTTCTCGGTTACTCTTTCCATTATTGCATTTTTTTTCCCCTAAATTTTTTCAGCCATGAAAGTGACGAAGCACCTGCTGACTTTTTTTTTTTTTCCTTCCTAAACGAGGTTGTCAAGCATGTCTATTATTATAAACCCTTTGGCGTTTCCGTTTTTTTATTAGGCTCTTTTTTTTTTTTTTTTTTTTTGTCTTTAGTTTCGCTTTCTTTCAGAAAAGTTTAACGGCTGAGAGGTCAATGGCAGTGGTTGAGTAGGGCAGTAGAACTACTGGAAGAAATAAATCATAAATACTAACCGATGGAATTTTATGTTTCGTCGGAATTTTTAATTTGTAACGAAAATGATATTACTGTGCAGCCACCCATGTATATATCACGGTTAATGTGATTAATTTGTTATTATTAAAAATAAACAATAAAAGTGTTTCTCTATTAATAATAAAAATTAATGTGTGTGTGTGTATTGGCGCTCTACCGACCAGAACTTTAGACCTCAATTACTAAATTTGATACAAATATACCTTGGAGAGTGGAAATGGGCATCTAAATAAAATTTTAAAATTTTTTAATTAGAATTTTAATTAATGGAAAATTAATCTGAATATACGATAACTTCCGAAAATATAATTGCACAAAAGTAACTTTTACAACTTTTCAAAATTTTAAACAAAAATTATTCTTTTAATGATTCTAATTTAATAGTAGCACGAATTTTTCCTGAATTTTGACAATTCTTTATCTATCTATTTATTCAATTATTTTGCCTAATTTTTAATAATAGATTGCATTATTGCGCTGAAGTTCAAACAATTTTCATTGTTTTATCAACTATGTGATCACGAGATTTTCTTCCGTTGTTGAAAATTACAGAATAGGAATTTTGTTTTATATCTTATGTTATCAGTTTATGAGATGAATAAACAAATGAAGTTAAATTACCGCGAACTTTATGTGATAGATGAATCACACATTTACATTTTTAATAGCGCCATAATGTCGGGAAACAGTCATCCATTAGCAAATTTCAAGTACACAAGGAGCGAAGCATATATAAGACAATTAAAGTAACACATCTTGATTGTCTGTTTTACGATATCATGGATATGAAGGTATATCTAAACGATTTAACTGAAATTAAGCACTGCAAATATTCCAGGCAAACTATATGGTCCCCAAAGGCGACTAGTTGTTACTTCAGAATAATGTGTGTCTGTATGCATGTTGGCACACTACAGGCCAGATGGTATGATTTAAAAATATCAAACTTTGCACATATATACACTTTGGAAGGCGGGGATGACACCTAAGATCGATTCTTTAAAATTATTAATTAGAATTTTAATTAATTAAAAGTTAATTTAAATTTCAGGCTCTGGTTGATGATAAAGTTATGAAGAATTCAGCTCATTTTGCCATGTTGAGTGGGTTTCAATCAAAAGTATGTTTTTAATAGGTGCTTTAGAAGTTATTTTTATACTTAGAGTTAAAGGTTAACTCCAGAATTAAACAGAGATGAGAAATTTTTAAAGTGTGCCATTTTTAAATACTTCTTTCACTTCCGTTTTATAATAGAATGTAGAAAGATATTATGGTAATTGTGCTTGCATGGACGTAGAATATTTTGAAAATGCGCAGCGAATGAGAGAAGACTTCTAAAATAGTTTGAGTTACATGATTATAAAAATTTGAAATTTAAAAATTACAAAAAAATATTTGGTTTAAATGTGTAGCATCCAAACCTGCTGGGAACCAAACACGGATACATGGACCATACCATATATGAAAACAAAATCCTCTGGCGTTTTTATAATTGAATTCAATGATATTTCTGGACTACAAGTGAATATATCTTCACTGCCTTCAGAATATTATACTCATGAAAGATTTATTAAATATAAAAACTACTCTGCAATAAAAAAAAAAGAAGTGGACAGCAAAGATACTTACATGAATGTTTCTTTTTAAATGTTACTATTAAAGCGTTTTCTGACTAACAACAAATTCAAAGCGTCATTTATTCAGAAATCTGTTTAACATACTTTAGGTATTAAAATCAACAAATATGATCTGGGTTCGTTCAGGAAATTTAAGAGATTTTGTAAATGCAGGGTTAACTAGCTGCTTTTTTTTAACTTTCATAAAAGAATAAATAATATGTAATATTTGAGTTGTAGGGAACTCAAAAAAATTACTTATGTGAAAGAAAAAGAACTATATAAAATTATAGCAGATGTAATATGGAAAAAAGAAAAGAAAAGAAAATTGAACAGCTATATTCATTAGTTTCCCAAAAGTTTTACAAATTAATTTAAAATGTTGCTTTAATTTAAAATATATTCGAATAATGATTCAGAAATATAAAAGCTTCGCAAGACTTTAATAAGACCTTCGACTTTTTTGATAATTTGGCTATAACTTTCTCTCATCGGAATAAACCAAAGATTTATGATCTTCCAGAAAAATCATTAGATATTATTTACAATAACAGTAAATATTATTTACTTTATGAAGGATCTGGAATACAATTCTTCTATTTTATTTACTTAAAAACAATACATATCTATTAATAATACAGATGAATGGGTTTGATGATGCTCTCTAGGACAGATGAGCAGACCTAGAACTACCAAATTTGTCCCAGATATACCGATTTGGAATCTGGAAATGAGAATTTCCTAGAAATTTTTTTTCAAATTTTAATTAATTAAAAATTGAGCGGATTTTTGACGTTTACCCACGATCTCATTCGACACTTTTACAGCGAAAAATTAATTTTTATACCAACTTAAAATTCCAAAAATTATCTTTTCAATGATGCAGATTTAATTGCCGTGTAAATTTTCAACAATAGACTACAATGTTATTCTTTATTTAGGCCGTTATCATTGTATTGCTAAATATTTAATCTTGTAATTTTGTTTCAATATTGAAAGTTATTGAAAAAAGATTCTGTTTAATATCAATATAGTTAATATAACGAATAATAATATGAAGTTATAACATTGCGAATGTTAAAAGGTAGATGAACTGAATAATTACATTTTTAAGCGCTCTTATGTCATGGGACTCGACTTTTAGGATATTTCATATATATAAAGAATAGAATAGGTACAAAGATGTAATAATTATAAATATGGCTTCAATTTATGCAACAGTTTGATGCTCAAAATACTTTCGCGAGGGAATCATGAATATTAACAAGTTAATTGTTAAGTTAATAATTAACAAGTTAAAATAAACAAAAACCGATATTCTCAGTGGACACGCTAGCCTGCAAAGATGAATAGTAATAATGATTTTTAACTTTAAAAATATTTTTTACTTATTTCTAGGCTGACTGCAGGGTTATGGAAGAAAAGCTTAAGCAATGAATAACTAAACAGCATATGCCTTCAAATTTAGAATTATCGCGCGAAATAAAGGGTGCAATAATATATGGCATGAAATACGGTCGCTAACGGAAAGTAGGTCAAGATACCACAGAATATCTGCTTCGATGACCCTTCTTGGACTGCTACATTAGGGAATTTATTACCCTTTTGACTCCCAGCAAGTAACAATTGGCTCAAGTGCCTTTTTTCCTCCCATCTATGTGTGACAAAGGAAGTTTGTTGCAAGACATCGAAATGGGGTAAAAACATGGCTGTCTGGTAAACAACTTAACAGCTCTTTTTTTTTGTTGTTGTTGTTATAGTATACAGCACAAAAATCATCCATGACCTAGTTACGAACCCTTTCCCCTCTCTGCACTATTTCCCTCGTTTTTACAATCCTTGCCTCAGAAGTAAACATTGAATGAGCATTGACTGGACGAAACTAAGTCATAGTCGTTTCCTTTTCTCGTCTCTTTAGAGCGCTCCTCTTCAACTTTTAAAGCTTGTAAGGAGAAATTTTTTTTTGAAAAATTTCTCTTATATAATTTTAAAATATATCCTATTTTAACAATTAATAGGTTTTACAATTTTCTGTCATTTAAATAAACTCATTTTTGGGCACTAATATTAAATACTGGGGAGGGCCGAAGAACATAATCTCCCCCATACCAAATATCTATATGGATAAATTTAGCAGTTGGCCAGAAATAAGAAGAAAGAGAAAAAAATTGACAAATGTCGTCTGATAGATATGTGCTTTAAAGACTGCAAATATTGATTAAAAATTTGATTTTTTTTGTCTATAATTGGAAATTTTAATCTTTCTGCTGTTTTATCTGTGCATAAATTGTAAAACATTTGAATAATAGTAAAGAAAATATTATTAAGTCTATCAACTCCTACCAGTTGCACATCAGCTGCGAAATTATACAGTGAACTGAAAATAAGACCAAAAGAAAGATTTTTGAAGGATTTTTACACGCGTTTCTAACCGTCCTGCCGTTGTTAATAGATATTAGGCTGACAGAGAACTGTTTATATTTAAATAACTATGATTTTAGTCTTTAAAAACTTAATTGTAATACGATATGATGTCAGTTAAGATATGATATTAACAGCACTCTATGTCATGTAAAATTCCGAGGAAAATGTCGATTTACCATTTCAATGACCTTTTGTTCAATCATATATTTAAGCACCTGGTGGTCCATACTGCTAATCCTAAATTCTTAACTAAGTTATCTCAAAAGGGCTAAGGGACTGAAAGTGAAGAATTCCTAGTGGTTAGCTTCGAGATTATTGATTGTGAAATCTGCCCTGCCGATTCAGAATACTTAATTCAACAACATCTTTTCGATATTTTAATAACAACGAAATCAGTAAAATGTCTTCACATTCGACCGTTTGCCATTTAAATATCCAGGCCAATTTTTTTAAAAATTTTAAATGGTTAAAAACATTAAACAGCACACTCAAATTAAATGAATTATTTTTTTAATTTCAAAATTTATAATTTGATGTAGGAATCGAATTGAAATGTCTTTTGAAGCTGAAAACATGTCTTTAAAATGACCTGTTATGACCATTATTTATTGATATTTAATGAAAAATGCTATTTTTCATATCAGGTTTCCATCTTAAAGATATTTTAATATTTAAAATCATTTTCAATCAGTATATGAATGAATGAAATATAGTTTCTACTTTACTTATTATTTTTAACAGAGAGGATTTTCTACAAACTTTTGTATATCGGAAGAATTTTAAGAAGTGAAGGGCAGATAAAATTCAGAATACAAAGAAAATTCAAAATATAGTAATAGATGAAACGTGAAACGATACAAATATAGATGTTCCTCTCTAAGAGTAAAAAACTGAAGGTGATAAAAAAAGGCAAAAAAAAAAGTTATGTTATTAAAGAAAGCAATAAATTATTTCGGAAATAATTCACTATGGTAATTTTGGACAAATGATGTAAAAAAAAGTCTCAATAACAACAGCAAAAAATATTGTTATGCTTCTTATTGGAAAGAAACATACATTTCGAAATAATAACATATAAGTATAAATGTTATTTTCTTTTTTGTCCCGATGACATTTACAATACTTATTAGTTTTTTTATTGCAGATATTATACCCTTTATTGTCAGTTAACTTCTTAAGAGTTTTACTTGTTCCTTATGTCTCATAATAAATAAACGAGTTTCCTAGCACTAAAGTATTCAGCTGTACATTTATCGGCAAGACTAAAAGATTCTCTTTGATTGCGTTGCCTCACGTTTTATGATTTTTAACGATTACAAATAAAAAATGTACATTCTTACAAAAATGATTTCAAACAATGGTATCTAAAATATTACAAACATATTATTATTTAAAAAGAAATAAACTGAACTCTTTAAGTTTATGGCCATATATTTGTTAAAGGTTAAATAAACATTTCCTCTTTAATTTTTGCTATATTCCTTAATCAATAAAATATATTTGAAAACATTCTATACTCTTTTTCTTCTCTGTAAATTTCAATTATGGATTAAATAACTTTAACAATTAATAAAAGAATTTATCCAAATGGTTATTGTATCTCATTTTTGCTTAAAAGAAAATTACTTCATAATTAAAAAAATACAGTAAAAATATAATATACAAAAATGTATTGCTCTATAAGAAAAAGTTTTTTTCATCTACAGATAGTTAATACAATAATTATTAATAAGGTGCACCCTTAACACATCCGCTCATCCTAGCTCACCTCCCCGATGCAGCTTGCAAAACAAAAGCTTGTTGGGGAAAAAAAGAGTGTTAAATGACCTTGCCAGAGCCCCATACTTTTTAAAGGCTGCATGTCTGCAAAAACACCTCATTAAAGCGTTCAGTAAAATGTAATGTATGGTTGCTGGTGATCATACCCCAAGGATTCTATAAAGGATTAAAAGAAGTGATCGTGATTCGTTCGGCATAAGCCAAAAGTAGGTCACAGGAACGTTTTTCCTGTTGTAACATATTACCTGCGTTGAGTATTGTTAAACCTGCGCCTTGTTTACGAATATGCACCGAACAGCCGGACTTCTTACGGAAGGCTTGCGATTACATGCAAGATTTTCTGGTGTGTATGCGAAGAGGAGAGAGGGGAACTTACACCGTGCGAACAAAAACATGAGTCAGTTGTTTACTACCTAGGGTCCAGAAATTTCCCCCCTTATTTCTCTCCCTTCCTTCCACAATACCTCCAAAAAAAATAAGGGCAGTAGATTCCCAACTCCAGCAAACACCAGGCACCAAAATACAATCCTTTCAACTGTTTTATAATGTAGGTCAAAGTTGTTGGTCTTCTAAAAATATGTGGAAAGGCAGGGGGCGAGAAATATCATGAACGTTTTAAGATATTCGTAAAGGAAGAAACGTTGATGTGTATATTCAATGGATTTTAGCACCCAGAATATTTTTTTTTAAATATGTGAGAAATGTGTTTTCTCAATAAGAATGAGATTTATTTTTATTATTGAACATTACTCCTTGGTAGCGCATTGGTAAAAAGGATAATGCAACAAAGTTTCATCCTGTAATGATACTCAAATCAGAAAGAAAGAAGTGTAATGAAAAAGATTGAAATGTATATCTTAAAAATTAGCGTTAAATTTTATAAAAACAGTATTCTTAATTTTTACTCCAAATATTAAAATTAAGCAATAACTGATTTCAGTTTGGCCGAATAATACTGAAAAATTATATTTGTGCGCATATTAGCACGAGAATTCTCTAGATATAAGTTTCTAGATCATACCATCTCCATGGCAGACTAATCGATAGCGCTGGTTCGCACATGCTTATCGTCAAACATATGAGAATTTAATTTAATGATAAACGGTATTAAATACAATATTATCTTTTCCTTTATATATTTGAAAAAATATAGTTTATTTGCAATTTTTTTGTATTATTTACGTTTACCATTTTAATGTAGTGACTTAACCCTTCTTAAAATTTTCATAATTAATTTTTAGAAATTAACAGTGTATCATTATTTGAATGAATAATTTTATAAACAAAAAATAAATATTAAATAAAATAACTAATATTCATTAATCATTAAGTTTTTCTTTTTTGACAGTTTAAAAGCAAATTAATAAAATGACATTAATAAAAAATTGAAACAAACATAGAAAGAGAAGGTTGTGGGGGGGGGAGAGAAGAAAAAATTCAATATCTGAGTGATAATCTTGTGTTAGAGTGACAGCAAATATATCAAAGCAAATTCGAGATTTATTAACATTAGTTTATAATCTCTAATAATCATTTCTGATACGTATAAGGCTTTTTAGGCTTTTGTATGCTACGTTTTTCCCAGTTCAATTCCATCCCCCTTTATTTTTCTCACCTTTTCAGTATTTATTTGTGGTTTTGATTTTAGTTGATCAAAGCTCTCACCTTGAATAAAACAGTAAATTTTATTAAAGATAAATTTTTATAATAAGGGCAAAGGAAGCTGCTATAGTAAATGATCTATGGGTTGGTATAATTGATGTTATGTGGTGCTCGATATACAATAGAAAATTAATAGACATATCTGGGATATTATTTTAAGGAAATGGAATAGGCATAAGGAGTTTGATAATGTAACATAGGAGATAATATTAGACTGTCCATACTTCATAGATATCCATTAGTGCACAGGTAATGTGAATGGTACGAATGAATCATAGAGTTGTCTGTATATAAGATTGCTGTAGAATGGCTCAATAAAACTCATTTCCTAAAACTTATTATTCGGACTTGATAATCCTGTGATATCCTTTGATGTTTTTTTTCTACAGTAACTTTTATGAAAATACATTTATAAGACAAATAAGCTAAGTTTCGATCAATTCAAGTCAGATAATTTTTCCTTGAGGTCATATTTCGAATAGCGGCACTAGACTGTAATGCTGTTTTTCAGCCAAATGAATGGTTTCATCTAAATAATTTAAGAGTTCGTCATTTAGAATAAATGCAGTTTTGGATGAACTGATGTGTGCGAGTACTTTGGACTCTGTAAGGGGAGATTAGAGATAAAACATTTGAGGAGATGTCATTTTTTTTATTTGTTTAGTCCTTCACGAAATTTCGTAGGAAGCTCAATATCTACACATGAAATTGGATTTTTTCCATGAGATTTTTAGATGATTTTAGAAGCAATTCATAATAATATATAGTTGTAAAAAAGTATAGCATGCTTCTCAAACATAATGTAAATGTGTTTCCACACTTTCAAAACATTTCAGTTTAACCTTCGCACCGACGAATAAATTCATAAAATCAACAAAGCTGCGAATTAAAACGCGATCTAGGAAAGATAATCGGACGCATTGAACTTCGACCTATTTCTTCCAAACATTTAGGCAGAAATATTGATAAGTGAAAGTGGAAATAAACTATGATAAAATTGTTGATAATTTCTAAAATTAAAAGCAGAGGATATAATTCATACATAGCCCATTTAGTTTTCTCATTTTTTACTTATATTATATTTATAAATTTGTAAGATTCATCATCATAGTCAAAATCATTATTACTAATTAGTTATTAAACGGAATGTTTTTAAAAATTTCCACTATGTTTTTGGCAGTTGAATATTAACTTCTACATATTATTAACTTTTTAAAGAAAACATTAGAATTATCGAGATGACTGTGGCTATTTTCGGAATTATTGTGCTTAAAATATATTGTTATCTTCTTTAGTTCTTCCCTAACTAAAAATACCAATTGTAAAAATATTAAATATTTCACGCATATACGAGAGGTTTATGCAATGCATTCAAGAGTTCCTTAAAAAAATTATTCTTTAAATTCAGCAATAAATTATCATAGATAGATTTCAGCAATAGACTTCGAATAAAATTTACAGAATACCTAATATCTTTTTCGGTCACCCGAATCTGAGACGCTGTCTCGCGCAAAGGCAGGTGTTGCAATATTTGTTTCTTCTCATTTATTATTCATGCGATGGAAGGATACGCGTTCTACAAAAACATCTTTACCAGACATTTTCTGCATTTCGGAGAGTAAAGGTAGAAAGCGAGACCTTGGACAACATTCGTCTCATAAGATCACCTGTGTTTTACGACAGCCGAATCGAAGGGCTATTTTTTAAACATGTTTTAACAGCCGTGCTTTCAATGCTGAATTCGAACGGGTGAAACGGGAACTTACTCGGCATGTGCTATTTTCACAAGCCTTGTAAATACACCTGAAGAATTGCTCTTATTGGGTTAAAATTCAAGCAAGCTTGATTTCTTTTCCTATTTTCCTTTCTCATTCATTTCCTTTTATATATGAATGCAGAAAATTCTTTCCCAATATACATGGATTTGACAATATAAATGTAAGATTATGTACCGACTTTTCATTTTGTAAGGAATCAACCTCTTTCTGTTAAACCCTTAGGCATTATAATTAAGAAAGACTAGAAGACAATTTTTATCATTTTATTACTTTTCTTCCCAAGATAATTGAAGCAATAATCAAACTGTTCTTAGCGATTCCAAATATTGTGATAAAAGAACAGTTTGATTATTGTTTTAAATATCGAAGGAGAGAACTGCTTAAAGAGATCTGAATTAATCCAAGTTTAAATCTAAAACATTGTAATTTTAATAAACTCCCTTCATATTAGTATAACTAATTATCTTTTGTTTAGAATTCTTCAATACCATTTTCCCTTTTCCCAACATCCAAAGTCAAATATTGATTTTAATTTTTATAATTAACAAATGTTATGAGAAACAGGAATGACAAAATATTTAGCTGCAGGTCCCTTTCAGCATAATAGAAAAGATTTTTGCATTTTAAACAACTGTTAGAAGCTGGATATCATTAAAAATTCAGCCAAATAACTTGCAAGGATCAAAAGTGGTTTGGTTTAGTAAGCTTGCTACGTATCATCTAATCTCTGCTTACGCACAGAAAAAGAAAATGTCAAAAATTTTCTAAAAGAACTTAATTTTCTTTCCTTTGAAGAAAAGGGAGGAAGATCTATGCAAATGCCATTGCCTTTTCTTCGCATATAAAAGCGGCAAATCTTAGTACTTAACTACTCTCTATCCTTACTATTGTTGTAGTTTCATTTTTTATTTACTTACAATTACTTATTTAATTATATTAGATTATTTATTAAATAAAGTTTGTAACAGATGATCACAATCAGTCAACTGTAAAAAAAATAACGAGTTAATTAGAAATCTTGATAAAGAAATAATAATACTAAGAAATTTAAACAATATTTGATTTTAAATTATTGAATAAATACGAGTTGGTGGTTCTTGTAAATAAAATAACAGTAAAAAAATTGAATTATCTTGAAAGTACAGCAAGAAAATAGAATCTCGAAGGTTTGGGAAAATTTGCCTATGAAATAATCTATTTTATCTATGGGATACATAGAAACCCTTAACCTCATGCTTAAAAAAGAAGATAAACAAACAATCAAACAAAAACAATCTGACTCCCTGTGATACATAATAATTTTTTTTTTTACAATTGTTGGATGATCTTGCATGAAGGATAATTGTAAAACAATCATCATATGTAATAAATCATCTTAACTGAATATGAAATCCTTTTTTTTATCATTGAAATAGACAATTTATTCATGCTATCATGCATACTTCCTGTGCCCCTTTTTTTTATAAAAAAAAAATGCATCTCAATATATTTGTTACGCCTTCTCATAATATTCTTGAACTTTTTTTTGAAGTTTCCAAAGGTAATTCTCATTATTTTCGACTCACTTCGTAATCGCTTCACGTTAAAGCAGCGATGAGTTTGTCAAGTTGTGAGCAGAATATTAATGTCACATTCACTCTGAAGGTTAAAGCTATACGTTAATTATGATCATTATGACTACCTTTTCGATATATTTGAATATTACCGATTGATAGGCTGAGAAAATAACTTTTCCAGACCATGCATCATTAAAAAGTCAAAGAAACGCATACTTATTCTCGAAGAGAATAAAGATCCACTCTTTTGCATGAAAAAATTATTCTACAAAATTGTGAAGGAAAAAAAAACAATAAGAAAGTGGCAGATTTGTCCCATTAGATATCAGCCAATCATTTGCAACTCAAACTAAATAACAAAAGTTAACGCATCATACATCCAGGATATCACAGATGGCAAAAATTCAGTATCCGCTAATAAATATAGCAAACCAACAATTTTCCAGTTAGCAGTTTCAGATTAAATTAATTTCTTTTCCTAGCATGCAAAACAATCCAGTGCCATTTCCTTGCATTTACATTTAAAAAAATTAATTGTTCTTTTAACGAAATAATTAAAAAAAAGATATTTTGAATAATCAAATGGCAAGATAATGGATTTGTTCCTTTTAAAATTTATATTTCTCTTTTAATTTTGATTAATAATTGAATAAAAAGGTAAAGAAGGAAAAGAAAAAAAAGTAATGATAGTTTTTTTTTCCTATGTCGGTTTGAAGTGATTAATTATTAAGAACTGAATAAATACAAAAAGCTTTATTTTCAAAGCGAATTAATCAAAACAAAAAATAATTTTTCCTCCACATTTAAATTTTACGATATTAAATAGGGGCAACTCTTCTTCTGCTGTCCTCTGATAATAGCATCATTAGATAATTCACCCTTGAAGATAACTGTGCCGAAAGGGTTGTACTTTTGCAAAGAAACAGTTTCTACAGGGTATGAAACAAGAATGCACTTAAAAACCTTCTTGTTTCATGACGATATTTCACATATAATTCGAAAAATGTAATTAAAAAAATATATTTAGGCCATATTATTTATTTAAAAGTAAGTCAGTAGTTTAAGTAACATTTAACAAGATTTCATTAACATAAGAAGGGTGAATGATGTACAAAAGAAAGAGGGTAAAAGAATTATAAAAATTTAATAGAATTGATTCGGACATTTCACTTTTAATTACATAAAACTGTAACTAGATATCTGAAAATGATGTTTAATTTTAAATCTGATCCCTGGGTTAATAAAATTTAATCAGTTACTTCAAGTGATCAACAATAAAGAAATTTGAAATAAATAATTGAAAACCAAGAAGGATTAAAGGGAAAGCTCTAATTCAATATGCAAACATTAATTAATTTGATGAATAATAGAAAACCAAAAACTTATGCTCTTATATATGACACTTCCTTTATAAAGATCAGTGATTTAAAAAACAAACTGGAAATTGCTAAAAAAAAAAATTCCTTCCTATGTATGATGTATTGAACTTATACGAAAGAATTAAAATTCATTTAGGAGGGACGATGAGATTCGTTTTTTAAATTGTAGATAAAAAGGTGAAATACTTTTGCTTTGCATTAATAATAATAAAAAAAATTCTTAGAAGAAAAAAATAAATTATTCAACATGTGAGCAATTAAGAAATTTTCTGACTTACTAAGAATATGATTTAAACAAACAATATGACCGTGAAACTAAAAATACTAAAATAGACGCTTACAGCAACCTTAGTTTTAAAATTTATAATAAAATAAAAATTAAAAAATTTAAAAAATCAAAGAATTTGAATCGCTAACTTGAAACATTGTAATTTAGCCATTTTTTTATGATTAATTTGTTAATGCTATTTTAAAAATATAGTCTTATTTATGGCAACTGTAAGATGCGCGCAAAATTATATTTAATATCTTGCCAACACGCATGAGTATAAATCCAACAACTCTTAAAATGAAAATTATGGATATAAAATACTTAAAATTTATTAAAATTAAGAAGCAAAACTGAAATAAAATGTTTATTTCTTGCATCTTAACAGTGTAAAAATGGTTTTTGTTTTATAATATGCTCTGAAGCAGTTGAGTAAAAAAGTAAGAAATAAGTATGCTTCGAATTTGGTAGCTCTAAATCCAACAGTTAGCCTTGTAAAAAGTTTTGTATTATTTTTAGGTAGGAAATATTATCTGATACAGTTTAGTAATAGTATTTCAATCTATAAACATTATTATGTTAAAAACTAAAGCACTATGTATGTACATGTATTGAGGATGTATTTACAAAAATTGTCTGATGTTCTAAATAATCTCTATCGAAAAATAGAAATGGGGTTATTTTATCATAAATCACAATCATTTGATTTTGTAAGTCATAAATTGTGCAAAGTAATGTTTTAAAATATTAGAATAAGCTGAGAAGATAAATATCTGATCTTTAGTCTTTCTTGTTTTGATTTCTAGAGATAGAGTGCGATTTTGTTCTAATAGAATCTTATTTCTACGTATATTTTACAATGCACGAATACATTTTATGCGATACATTTCTTTAAGAAAAGACACCTGTATAAAAAATACTATAAAAAAAAGAAAATCCGAATACTTTTTTTATTAGATATGCACACATAATCGCGTGTATTTGCTTACAAATAGATCTGCATTGAAAAATATCAGCACTTGATATTTTTTCCACGAGTCATATTCGAATTAGAATTTTTAAAATTGTTTATTTAATGCTGATTGAAAAAAACTTCTTATTTAAGTACATCTATGAATGAAAGAAAGTTTCGAAACTTTATTTATCCTTTAAGTAGAAAAAAGGAATGTTAATGCTTCTAGAGTTCTAAAGATCCGAGTGAAAGTGCACCTAACATTATTTGTGCACACGTTTTCAAGTAGGTCAAAGAGCTATCAAGATAAACTCCTGGCCTCGTTTTCATCTCTTTTGCAACTTTTCTTGCATCCTATCACCATCGCACGTGATTCCCGGAAAGGATAGCACATTATTCGAACATAGAAGGCTTACGAGCAACCTAAATCCTTTTTATCGAAAAGAGATAAGATTTGATACACAAGCTGGATGGAAAACATTCATGAACATTGCATCAACGACTTGGTCTTTATGGCTTGGAATTGAAAAGGAAAAGTCACAAGTTATATTAAGCTCATCCAAGCAAACATTTGAAATTCAGTGAAATTCATTATATTTTAGAACTCAATAAACATTTTCAAGAAGAAAAGATTATTTACTTTCTTTTAAAATTTCATCCAAGAGAAGAATAAATAAGATTCTAAACATAGAGAAAAGATATTAAACACAAATGGAAATCGGAAGGTAATAAAATAAAGCACTGTTTCCTTTTGCCGGAAAAACGCATTGTGGCTGAGACATTAAGGAAGGTAATATTACACATATTTCTTTTTTTGAGATGAATAGTCTTTTGGGACCCCATTTTTTACCATCGCTCCAATTTCAAGAAGTTTACTGTTAGTAATGCTCCATTCATAGTGTTATGCTCCATCAAGAAGTTATTTAATGCTTCATTTACTAATAAGCTAATATTTTTGAAAACAATATTAAAAAACGAATTGATTGATTTTTAAAATGTTTTTCTTTTTGTGAAGGACCGCAGGGGCTTCTATTCAAATTATGAACATCGTGGCTGGAGTAAGGCGAATTCAAGATCTGATTCTATAGAAAATACTCCTAGTACACAAACTTCGTGAGCATTAAACTTGTTGTGGATGTTTGAAAAGAGGTGTTTTGATCAATTGCAATCATCATCATCTCACCACTGTTCAAAATGGTTCCACAAAACAGACCTTGAGAATCAAAATCAATTTCTTTAAGTTAACATACCTAAAAAAAAGTCTTCAATGAAACTGAAAATAAAAGGATATTCATTCATTTTATATTCCACAACAGCACCATTGTCAGAGGAGGCTATATAATTGTTCCAAAAATATCCACAAAAACTGTTACGCATTATTACAAATTTACGCATTATTAAATTTTGAACCAAAGCATATAAAAAGGATATATTTAAAGAAGCACAATATAAAGAATGATTAGTTCAAAACTAAATTATTTAATAAAATTTTGAAATAGGAGCATGGGATCCGTTATTTTATTTAAAAAAATTAGAAAAAATTTAAAACCACTATCCAAAGATTTGTTATCAGTCGGTTGGGAATTTTATTCCAGCTTTAAAACCTATTCATAGACGTGAATGATAGAGCGATAATTTTCCTTGTGATGTACCGCAATAAACTTTCGATTTGAATATTTTTTGTTTTATTATAATTTTAAATAAGACTATTCTACACAATCTATATTTTCACGGATTTTCTTTTATATAACATGGTGAAAATTTTCAATATGATATAGTTTTTAGAGAAAAAATCATGTGATAGGGTACTACGAAATTATATCGTTTAGTTTGTATTAGATTTGTCACTGTAATTGTGCATGTAGACGATCTGACAAAAATATATTCATTCATGAATTTTCTTGATGATCTTGGTTTGATCTAGTTATATTTATGCTTTATTTTGAAGAAATGCGATGATTAGTTTGGGACGGTTCTTTCAATTTTGAAGTATTCAAATGACAATGGTAGATTGGGTATACGAATGCATAATTAAAATTTGAAATGTTATTAATCATTTCTATTACAGTGAAGTCATCACTTAATGAGTATAATTCACTCCCGAATCTTACACATAATGCGAAACACAAATTAAGAATAAAATTTTTTCCCGCAGAATTCCATGTAAAATAGGACAGTTTTATTATTATAATATATGTTTTTTTACAAGCAAATTGTCTAAAGAGATTTGTTTTCTGCTTCGTTTCAAAACTACGCGAAAATGAGACATAGCATTATTGTTAAATGCATTTGTAGTTCGTAAAGCTATTACCTGATAAGGGTTATTACAATACAATATTTTTTTCATTCTCTCAGCATCTCCTTTATTGCCTTGTTGCATCTATTATTTCTTCCTTACCTAACCGAATCTCCTACATAGCTTTTTGCTATGACACAAAATGCAGCTCCATAAACTCTTAAATTTTTCAGGCTATGTTTTTCTACTAGCCCATCCATATCGTTTCTCTGCATCTCTAGCCCATAATATTGGGCAGAGACAAAATATAGTGGGTTAAGACTTCACAAGCACTTGTTAAAACCCATCGGAGGCGCATTCGTTATGGCTATCCTGCCAAAACGATATCCATGTAGGTAGGTATAAGGGTTCTCTTTAAACAGACGCTCAGCGTAGTCTGATACAAGTCAATTCAGCATAAAAATTCACTGTGTCTTCTCGTTTCTCATTCTGCGAAAATATCTCTCGTTAAACGAATCATTCCTTTACATTTTGTTTTACTCGTTGGATAAATCACTCTTTATGTAAGGTGTTTGTTAAGCCGGATTTATTACCTGTATTATTATTTGTTGTATCAAAAATCATAAATAATAATAATAAATAAGGGTATGAATAATAATTATGAAATAATAAATATCAATCTTAAAAAAATCCCATTTGTAAACCTTGTTAGCCTAAATGTCTAAACTGCAATTTATCAAATGAAAGATGCCAAACTGAAATGAGTAATTATTTGAAGTGAAAATAATAAAGCTCTTTCCTTCCGCAAAGTTCAAATCTCCTCTGAATTCATTTAAAATTCACAATGTAATGAGAAAACATAGTCACGATATTGCAATTTTATACTGATTGGATTAATGTAATTTAATGTCACGAAAAATGTTCTGTTCCATAAAGAATTTAAACTAACTTGAAAACTATCAAAATATGCACTTGTTTATTTATCTAACGTTACATTGACCCAGTTTCAGTATTATTAAAGATATATTCATTTAGAAAACTTGAAATATTCGCTGATCTAACAACATTCAGAAAGGAAGTTCAAAGTTCAACCTCTTACACACGCAAAACCTTATCCTTTGTTTGCTGACTTTCTATTGACCTCATTTAGCTGCAACCTATAGCAAAGAAAGGGTCTTAATATCAGGCATGTGAACTATTACTCTTTTGGAGAAACTGAAAGATAAGATCCTTCTCATAATTCAAACTGCATTCTTTACTAGCATTACTTCATTTGATGTATGAAGTTCTAAAACTGTTATTCCATAATATCTACGAACATTTATCAAGATAAAACTCCAGCGAAATATAAGAATAATTTGAAATTTACGAAAATTTAAAAGTACCTTTTCTTTCCATTACAAAGTACAATCGAATATTGTTCATTAAGCATGAACCGGTAGGAAGTTTCAATTTTATCCTATATCCTCTGTTTATCCCTAAACACCCAAAAAAAACTATCCTAAGAGAATTTTCTAACAAATACTATGTATACACAAATAAACTGGATAAAAACATTTTTGATCTCTTTACAAAATGTTCAGAATTCTTTTTAAAATGCTAGCTATTTTTAACGTCGGAGCATAAATATGTCAATTTACTTCATACTATTATAAATGCTTTTAATTTAGGGATATTCTAGGAGGAATTAGAAATGTGAATTATATATATTATTCATTAACGACATGTTTTAATTTTTAATAAAGATGCGATATTTTCAAATCTAAGTTTGTACAAAATTGCAGAAGATAACTCTAGAAAACCCTTCGTCTTTTAAAAATTAATCAACCGATGATATGACTTCATTAATGCTATCTTGGTGCTGAAGGACAGGAAAGTAATGTCTATTTTCTTATCCAATTTTCATAAATGAAGTTTTAGAATAATTCCTCACTTTTTCCTTTTAATTCTAGATTACTTTCACCGTCAATAATGGCAGCTTTCCGGCCTCTTATGGTTTTCACTGTGTATATAATAGAAAAACAGGTTCAAGGACGCAGAGTTTTCTAGAAAATGGCGCAGGCAAATATTATTTTCTAAAGGGCAACGTAAAAAACCAATTTCAAGGTCGAAGTATACCCACATGCCCTATTGACACCCTCGAGCCGTGGTCTTCAAATCTTCCTTCCCCTAAAATTCTCTCTCCACCTTCTGCCTTCCACACAAAGAAAAATAATTTTTTTTTCTCCTCCATAAAGATGGTGAGTTTTCATTGGTCACAGTAAAGAAACGAAAATATGAACAGGTTCGGTGGACTACAAATAAGGGAAAGTAGGCCAGATGTTATTGGGTCTTCAAAAAACACCCCTTATTTTCCACGTTCCCTTTCCTTTCAATCTTCCCACGCTTGAACAGGTAGACTGACAATCTGGCGGAAAAAACAACCATCTTTTGTCTGAAAGATCGGTTTCCGTCACTGAAGCCACAGGTGATATATACAAGCTTTTACTTAAAAAAAAGCATTTAAATACGACAAAATTCTTAAGAAATATAAAAATGAAGAAAGTTGAAACATACTGAATAATATGTATTTATAATTAAATTAATCCACACCTACACCCCAAATGTTTTAAATATGCTTTGGGTTTTAAAATAATCCTGATTAACTTCAAATCGATGAATGCATTTACAGGATCTAGAAGTTACTGGAATGATTTGTCAAACATTAAATACCTCGTATCTCATCTATATTTTAAAAATAAAACGGTGAAGATAGCAATGAGACAATGAAACATTCAAAATTTTCCTCCCTCTTTGTGAAATATGAGATAGGTAGTAGGGATTGCAATATCGGAGCAAAAGTTCAATGCCAGTATTCGGCATTTTTTAGATCTTAATACCGGGATACTGGTTTTAATACCGGTAGTAAAAATTTTAGGAAAAGAAACAAAACACAGGTGTTTCTTTCTTTCTTTCTTTTTTTTTATTTGAGAATGTACATATCACAAAACGCTCTTTCGGCATCTACGCTAGTTGGTGGCACTGTTAGCAATGCGCGATATATTTTTTCCAAGCATTTACCTCTAAATCCCTCATCTTCAAATAAATCGATTTCTCGTCGGATGGTTTTGGATATAGCTGATTTCTGTATTGTATTTTGGTTTGTTGAATTTTTTTTTATTTATCGCTAATTCTAATTTTTGTTCAAGAGACAATTCCTTTTCACTATCGATATTACTGTCATCATAATCTTCGATAGTTGAACCGAATTCTTCTGAATGTGGAAAAAAAATTTTAAGAAAATTTACTATAAACTTGATCAGATTTGAAATGGTTAGTCTCTTTTCTTCTTTTTCATTTTCATTTTCAAAATCATTACAATTTTGTAAATACTGTATGACATCTTCTATTCCGGTAAGCCTTTCTTCTGTGCGATTTTTCCATGTAATATATAATTCTTCAGATAGTGATGTGTATTGTTCTTTCAGTGACTGCCACATGAAATTTATTGTTGCATTAGCTGCTAATAATTTAGAATCTCTCCGACATAATACCTCAACAACCAATTTTATTAGAAGTAGAGCTGATACAGTTTTGGATATTAAGTCGAATTCACTATCTGAAAAATTAATTTGCAGGTTTAAGTCGATTATTGCCTTTTGGATTGGATTTCTCAATTTCAAAAATCGTTCCATCATTAGGAATAAAAAAAAATTCTAGTAAATACCGAGAAAACGGTGTGAGTATCGGTATTATAAAACTGTACAAATGGCTCAAAATATTGGTATTCGTAATCCCGGTATACCGGTATTGCAATCCCTAGTAGGTAGATATGTAAGGTTTATTGGCACAAGGGCTATGTGAGGCCATACTGCGCCAGTCCTATGATTTAAATGTGAAATATGAGAAATTTGGTAATAAGTTCTGCTTATTTCTTCTTTTACATATCTATATATATACTTATAATAAAGCTCAATGTGTGTGTGTGTGTGTGTGTGTGTGTGTGTGTATGTTGGCGCTCTACAGGCCAGACCATTCAACCTACAGCTACCAAATTTGGCACGTGTATACCTTGGAGGCCGGGAACGTGCACCTGGGGGTTATTTTTTCGAATTTTTAACTAGAATTTTATTTATTTAAAAATTAAGCGAAATTTTGACGTGTTTCTGCTATAACTTCCGAAAATATTACCGCACGAAAAAGATTTCTACATGAAGTTAAAGATCAAAAATTTATCTTTTAAATGATACTAATGTTTAATCTTAAAATTAAATTTCTATTTTTAATGAATTTTTAAATAAATATTTTAACTATGTTTTTCAATAATTTTTTTCGTAAAAAGTAAAAATTAAAATTAAGCACGTTTCGCATTCATTGGAAAAAATTAGCTTTTTTCAAAGTGTTGCCATCTCATTGATTAAAGCCCCAATTAAAAATAAATTAAATGTTTTTGGAAATGAAATCTGCAAAAATATAATTTTCGGCACGTGTCTGTAGGAAATGATACAAATATGAAATATTATTTTTTCTAAAAAATAAATTCAAGAAAAATTATTTATGATCTTTTACACTCTCTATACAGGGTGTTTATTTAGTCCCATTTTGATATTTAATGACTCATAAAATAATGAATATATAAACAAACTTATGGCATTTATTGATGGAATAACTCATATATTTTCCTTTTCAGGTTTGAATATTTTTACTTTTGTAAATATCGTCTGCGCGTGTTTTTAATTAAAGATAATTTCATTTTCCAGTCTAAATATCTGTACTTTTCTAAATATCGTCTGCTTATTAATTGTATTTTTCTCTCTTTTGTTTTTGGCAACTATTTAAATGTTATGTTTACTTTTGATGTGTTTGTTCTATGTAGTACTTTTGTATATGATGTTTTATTCGAGCGGATATTAAGAAGAATGCATGCATCACAAGAGAAAGCACAGATTTTATGGTGGTCATAGAGTTAATTTCTAATCAACTAAATCACTGACTTTTAAGTGTTAATTTCCAATCACTTAAACTGACTGATTTATGAAATTTGAATATCCCTATTCAATAAAAAAAGGATAATTTTAGATTTTCCATCGATCGCTTCAAAGAAAATATGCCAATCAGCGCGTAGGTTTCTCAAGATTAATTGGCCTAAGATTATGAAAATGTTGAGTTTTTCTAAATTTTTAACATTTAAAACTTCATAAACAAGTCTTAGTTGATCGTGGAAACTAGAAACATTCATTCATTTATTTAAAATTTGGTGTGCCCAGAATATTTCTCAGAATATGATACCTTACTGCATTAAATTTACACTTCATAATTTTTGAAATATATTTATAAGCCGGAACAAAATATTATTATTCATTTCATTTCAATCCTTTTGAAAGCAAAACAAAAAACTGAATTTTATGCTGAATCTGAGAAATTTTTGTTGAATTATTGTTTTAGATATTACATAAATTATGAAAAATATTTTGTAGTTAACATAAGACTTAAATACCGAGCGATTCTGTTTGCAATACTCACATTCAATAAAAATAATAATTAATAAATAACAATAAAGATGATAAATAAAATAAAACGCTTGGTTTTATTAAAAAATATCTTAATATTTATTGCAATTTCATCATTTACAATTTAAATTAAAGTTGAAGTTTTGCCGGAAATGACAACAAATTAGCAAAATATATATAGTAAATTGAACGAAACGATATAACCAGTATAAGTTTGGTATGGCTATCAAAATTTAAGATTAAAAATGTTTTGTTTGAGAATCCTTTAAGACACCAGTTACTTAAAATATTTAATTGAAAATTGTAGCTAGCGGTAATACTGGCGAACCGGCTGGTCGCCAAAGGCGGCTAGTAATGAATAAAGAAACAATATTGTTAGAAATAAAGCGTTTAATTGCTATATTTTTAGCGATAAAAAACAAATTTACCACGTAAAATTTATTCGATGTCAGGTAAAAGAACAATAGTTAATAATTATAGTTTAATCAATGTTTCGAATAGCATGTATTTTCGGTCAAAATAAATTTAAAATTTATAATCAAAATCTAAAAATTGTAATCAAAAATTATACTTCAATATTTTTATATTAAAAACTTTTCAGTCTCTTTAACACTAAAGCTACCACGAGCGGGTCATTTGACCCGCTTCCAATTTGCAATTCCAATGTATCGGTGAAATGCCGGTAGGTTTAGTGTTAATATCAGCCTCCGAACTTGAAGCATTTTTTAATTAATCCTTTATTTCTTTAAATACTTCTATGGCCCCAACAAAACTTTTCTGACTGAAATAGAGAACTTGATTTTTTTTCTCTCTTCGGGAAAAGAGTCATGAGTGTGCAAGTTTTTTTATTGACGTTTTTCTAAAGAAAACTTCTATAATTTCCATTCTGCAGCTTTATAATTGTTTCCCTGAGTTTCATTAACTTTTATAAAATACTGAGCTAGTGATTTACTCTTTCATAATTCAGTATATTTACTATTTACCAAGTTAAAAAAAACTTGCCCGATATAAAGCTATCTTTCCAAGATTTAATTTCACTGTAGGTATGTACTTTTCGTACCTACATAAAAATGATTATGAAATGGAAAAAATTAAACATTAAAAAGTTTTTGACCAATATCTTATTTTTGTTAAATTTAGGTTAAATTTATAAATAAGGGAACGAAATTTTTAATATCGATTTAAATTATGTTTATCAAATATTTTAATTTTTATCATATTTATATTTTTCAAAGTGCACTTAATTTGTCATGATTTGTATTCAACAAGGCTTAATATGCGATGTTTGTAAGATTTAAATGCATTTTTTTATTTACTGAATGTTTGTTGCATTATTTAATCATTCATAAACAGAACGATTTCTCTTTAAATTATGAACTTGATTTTTTTAAATGTAATATTTTGTAAAAAAAATGTTACATTTCTTTAAAGTTTTCTAGTACAAGATATTTTTGCATATTGAAGGGAGTGTGAAAAGTTTTCGTTAGTAATACTTTTTTAAAGGAAGAAAGATCAATATTGTTTCGAATTAGGAGCTTTTTAGTTTTGATTATAAAGCTTATAAAAAGTTTTTCCTTTTCTTCTTTAGATCAAAGAAAATAAGAAATTAGAAATAGTGATATTATGAAACATTTTTATAACATTTTGAATTTATTGTACTCATTTTTAAAAGCTAAAATTAAACATTAGAACTTTCACTGAATTTTCAATTTACTTTTGACTGGTATATTAAGCCAATCTTAATTAAAAATTTGTTTTAAAATTGAAAATATTCTAACAGGATTAAAATTTCATAAATAAATTAATGCAATTAAATTTTTTTTCATTCTACTTTATTTATCCAGCAAGTGGTTCTCATATAGCAAGTGGTTTTGTTTATCATTACATGCTAAGGAAGCATTGATCTAAATATATTCGTAATGATTTTTGTATTTACGTTGCATACTATCACATTAGACTTCGTCCTAGAAATATTAATGTTTATCTTATTAAAAGTAAAAGAATTCTAAATCCAGGGTATCAAATTAACAATCTAATTTAAAATAAGCCACACCCGGCTTAAGGAAAGAAGTTAATACAAAGATAAAATCGTAAGCACATGATCATGCTTCATTTGCTGATATGGTCAACCATTAAACGGTTTTAAATATCAAGAAATATCTTTTTCAGAATAAACTAATTCAATGGAAAATCGTAATTTTTTTATATTTCCGTTCTTTTTTTTTTAAATATAAAAAAATACATATCAACAAAGTTTTGAATAAAACGAGTACTTTATAATTCTATAAATAAATACAGATATGTCTTATATATAGAATTAAAAAGTTATGCACTTTAAATAAGAAAAAAATCAAATTTTAATAAGAATAAATATCAAAAATCGAAATAGCTATATGTGCTTTTTAAATTCACTTGTCTACCGTAGTATATAAATCATAAGTAGCATATAAATCATAACTCAAAGACACATTATAGGATATTATAAACATTGTACAAATAACAATTCGCTTCGTATTAAAGGCATTCGAAAGCATTGTATATTAAAAATGAACAACGATTTTATATTTAAAAAATATCGAGTGTCCGAACTCAGAATATTCAGACACAAAATGAAATAGCTTTCAACTTGCACTTAACTTAGTAAACATTTGCTTTACTAGCATACTACATGACTGGAATAAAGACTCATTTCCTGGAAGAATTTTCGTCTTGCATCTATCTCTTAACAAGCGATTTTTTTAAAAGATTCTTCACTGCTAGAAAATCTAAATCAAGCAAAAACCCTTCCTTTAGCTTACAAATAAAGATAAAGATCCTAGATTATGCGCTTCTCTCCCGACAATAAACGAGACGATGAGCATGAAAAAAAGAACCCCTTCGATAGCTGTATCGCCAACTCTGCCCCTTTCCGAGCCGGTAAACGAACTCTGTTTACTTTGGTATCTGTCGACGAAGGGTCCTAGTTAGAGGCCTCGTGCAAGGGAAAAACGGTTTTAACTGTCAACATGTTCCAATTGTGAAGCGTATGAGCAATATACTCTTAACATAAAAAAACAACGAGGCCGAAATGCGTGTAACAAAACTCAGTTTTTAATCTTTAAAAATATTCATTTGTGAAGACAATATAGAAAAACAACCATGCAAGATATCATTTTCCATAATTGATTTTATTTTTTAATGTAACTGAAATTATATACATAAATGAAATTCATTGACCTGTAAAAAATGATTCATATTTTTAAAAATTAATTATGAACTCTTGTTTACTGGTATATGTATTTTATTTAGGAATATTAAAAGCATACTATGCATACTTAATAATTTTAAAATGCATTTTCAGAACAGATGGAAAACTTTCTTCGGATTTATTCTATTTAATGAAATATATAGATTAATAAAAGAGCTTATGCTCTTTATATTAATGCTATATATGATTTTAAACAGGATTACAAATACACGCATTTAAAAGGTAGAAAACTGCCTTTTCTTCTCATCACTGAAATCTATTATCTATTAATAAATTTAAAATTTATATATTATGATAAAAATATGTGACAGAAAAGGTGGTTATATATTTGGAAAAAAAGTTAATAGGAATTAGACTCAAATATATTTCAAAATTGCTCAGTAATAAGAGGTACTGAAAATAATGTAGTGGTTTAATTAGCTCGAATGTTTATTAAAGAATGAAGGAAAACGATTAATTTAATTAGTGAAAATTTCAGTTGAAATAAATGATAACTGAATAGCATGTTCCGTTTTTTTATACTTCATTGAATACTAACTAAAAATTTCTCATTTTTTTTTAAAAAATAAACAATAATAGCAATTTATATTCTGTAACAGAATAATTACAAAAATTAACAATTTTTTAAATTCCTGTAAAGTAAGATATGATAATTCCAATTTATTTTATGCTAATTTAATATTTGCTTCTAATTCATTTACTTCATAGATAATACTAGGAAAATCGATTGTAACAAATATTTGCTTTACTTACTTAAGAAAAAGTTAAAAACTAATATTTAAAAAAATCAAAATTAATGAAAAATATAGCAGAAATGTAATAAAATAAGTATCTGGAACATAATTTCTTTTCAGTCCATTTATCTACAATTCTAATGTTCATATACTCGATCCATTACACGGTCGTTTCAATTCAATTCCCCGAACAAAGTTAAATGAACATGACGTAGATTTAATGAAGATTTGTAAATGATGAATGACGAGAAATTACCTGACTAAAAGAAGTTAAGAAGCAGCTGAGACTCTTGGATGAACTCTTAATGATGAGAAGAAAAACACGCAAGTGACGGCTTCCGGCGTAAACATTTTGCGTAAATCATTGCGAGGCTCAAAGAGGAATGCTGATGAATACTTGTTGAGCAGAGAGAACCCGAAATGAGAATGATGTCCGAAATTTCCTAAAAATACCTTCTTATCTTCCGCCGAGTTCCTTTTGCTCGTAACCATGACAACGAGTAGTGAATTTCCGATAAAAGATTCGTCGGGTCCAAGTATAATTCTTTCTGCATTTTCGAAAATTTTCCTTTTTCCGAATAATTTTGAGTTTCCTTATGCGTAGTGTTGAGAAAGTAAATAAAGAAACAATGAAATAATTAGAAAAATAAATAAATAAATATAAAGTACGTTATTTAAAAATAACGTTCTCGACTTTAAGGTCTATTGTATCTTTCAAATATATTTCGGATTTTAAAAAATAATAAATAAATTTTCTTTCAGCATATATCAAAAGTCTATCAACTTTATTTCAATATAGTTAAAATGCTGTAATAATCTATTTAGTAATTTACATCATTCTTTAAATATCTAAATATATAAAAATGACATTTTTGTTATTAAATGACACGAGCGTAATAAGATTATGAATAAAAATTGAAAAGAAATCGGGAATAAGCTGATAATTTAAAAAACATAACATATTAGCTGTTTTTGAAATCTTTACAAACGATAGAAATAACGCAAACAACTATAAATTCGTATAAATGTTTTTTTTAAATTTATATAGCTGCAGATACATTAATAAATGCAATTACAGAAATATACATATGAATATCTTATTTCATGATACATTTGTATTACCTCCGTTGACAATTTCTGTAAAAGTATTTTTTCTGCATATGCTTAACCCTTTCGGTACAGCAAAACCGCAGGGGAAAAACTGCTTACGATTCAATTTTTAAGAGCTCGGAAGCAGAAACATCGCTACGTGAAAGGAAGAATAAATAAAGCTATCAATTTGCAATTTACATATATTCTCCTCTTTGTAGAAATTAAGAAGATCAGCAATTTTTTTCTATAGAATATATTATTTAACTCTGTATATATATTATATATTATTAACAGATTATATTTAACTCTGCCATGACGATGAACTCATTTCGGCAAATTTTACTATTTTGAGACAAAGAATTGTATACAATACTTCGAATGGCGAAGACACAGTGATTTCCGGTATTTGTTTCTTAAGACCAGAATTTTAATGCAGAATTCTTACTACATTTCGAAAAAAAAAATTATTCAAATTAGTTAGGATCTATGACGTGCAAAGAATCGTATTCTCTATCTCATCCGCAAAGGACCTACTCATCAGATTTAGCTCCTTCGAACTTTAAACTGTTCTCCCAGACTATTGGGGAAACAACAATCCTGCAAGGTTACATAATGGCTTCCACAAAGTTTTGGAGGTGGCAGAGAATTTCTGATGATGACTGATTCAAAGAAAACGACATTTAAACATAAGTACTAATATCTTCTTTTTTTTAACCTTAAAACTAATCTTGGAATCTTTTGATATACTTACTTGCATATATAGATTTTATGCATGTTGTTTCCGAGCATTTGTGAGAAACTACTAACGACAATATTTGATTAGACAGGAATTTTGATTGATAGCATTTTTGTATCCTTCTTTTTGTTTGTCTTGCGCAGAAGTTTTAATTTTCTTCTTAAAAATGGACACTGTTTTATTACTAAATCACATACTTTTTCATCTTTAGAATTTACTAACTGATCTTGGATTATATATTAACACCTGTTAAATCTATTAAATTCGAATCAGCAGGTAAGGATAGGTAGTTAAGTCTGTTGGAACCGAGTTATTTGACTTAAAGATTGTCAGATTAAAAAAAAATATATTCGTCACTTGATTTAATACAATATGCAATTGTCTAAAAAAATCCTTGTTTAATTACTTTATTTTTTCAATCATTTTTTATATAATGTCAAATCACCCGCTCGTTCTCCAATTCCGGATACACATTTTAATTTTAAGAAAAATAAAGAAAATTACATTTTTTGATCAAAACAAGTATTTTTATTTCATTTAACTATGCCAGAATATTATTTACAAAATTCATTTATAAACTAGTTTTCTTCTTCCTACACTCAATTGCAGCTTTCATGTGTCCTTCTAAATACTTCCTAGATTAGAATAATTTTTTTCTTAGTTTGAATTAAAAATATGTCATTACAATAAACACAATCAATGTTTGATGGGTTTTTATCGTTTTCATTGAAAGAATTGTCAACCAAAGATTCAGTCTTTTTTGATGGGACATTGTTTTATTGGTTCTTGTTATTTATTGTTTTTTATCAGGTTTTCTTTTTCTGTTTTCTTTTCTTTTCCTTTTATTTTGAGTCATCACAAAACATTTTTTTTTCTCTTGAAAGCATTTTTTATATACTCCTTTTTCTTTTCTTTTGACTAATTCGATTTTATATGTGTGAAATGGCATTTTTTACCTTTCCTTCATCATTTATTTCTGTTTTAGGTGATTTGAAAAATACTAAAGATTTATTCAAATTTCATTTGGCAAAATTTGTAGTTCGAACTTTTAAAGCAAAATAGCTCATTTATAAATGAGCCAGCATTCTTGGTTCATCTGAGAAATTTAGGCTTAATTAGAGCTTTACACTTCATTGTATTTCCAAAGCTGAGTTATCTTATGTAGCTGGATCCTTTGGGGACCGAGACTTGCTTCTAGGTTAGATTTTTATATGGAAATAGGCTCTCTTATGGAAAGATGGTTGCATCTAAAGAAACAGGGCATGGGGAAAACAAATAATCCGGAAAAATATTTCTGTTGAGTGAATAAATTCCTGCTACTTTAATGTAAATAGTACCAACTTAGGTAATAGTGGCAACTTCCTCTGTATGTGTACGTGCCTATTTATCTATATCCTGTATATGTGTATGCATTTATTACAAACAAGAGCGGTAAAAATAACTTTTGACATTCTTGTTTGTAATAGATGCTGAAAGAAGCCATGAAAATCGAGTCCAGTGGTGGAATCTTATGAGGAAACATGGAGTCGAGCACAACAAAGTAATATCGCTTTTTTTTGTTATATTAATCAGAACAAGGCTTTTCATATTGAAGGCTTTTCATATACACTTCTAAAACCAAGAGAACTGGTTTTGAAGGTTTAAAGGACTATATAAACTTTCAAAACCAATGCACAAAGATTTTTGCCTGCATTCGAAGAGTAATATTGAACAAAGCAGCCGGCTGATGCATCATCAGTAAGAAATTAGTTTTCTTTTTTTTCCACGGAAAATACACATTGCTTGTATAAAATTGCTAGTTGCACACATACAAGTCTCAACATTAAATAAAGGACACATGCAGCTTACATCAAACTGTTTTTTTTTCTTTTGTAAAGTAAAGAGTCTTAATAATTTGTTAAAAATATTCTGTAATTATTTCTATCTCGTCGACATTATATACATAGTTCAAGGTGAAAATTTGTGTTTTTCAAACAAAGTCTTAAAAAAATCAGAATATTTCTTATTAGCTTGTTTGTCGAAACGCATTGCTTTTAATATTGAAATGTTTTCTGGGGATTGCAGAAAAACCTTGTTTCTATGCCATTTTAAAATCCTCTGGGAAAAAAAATTGTAACCCAATCTTTTCTAGCTATCTCAAATTCATCATTAAACTTCAGCTTAATTTTTGTTGCAAGAGTATATACAAATTATAATATATTTGCTAAAGTTAAACCAAAAACCATTTCTCTAATATCAATACATTATCTACTAAATATTTTTCTTGATAGGAAAAATAAGTTTCCGTGTTTCAGTCCATATTTAATAGCCACTTGCTTTATTAGAAATCATATTATTTGTCTTAAAATTTTTCATTCTATATTCTTTGTGTTTTTATATGTTGAACATTCAAGTGTTTTGTACTTTGAAATACACCATCCTACCTGGCAACACTTCTTCTATAACGCTTTTCTGGCTTTATGTTTATCAATTTGCTTTCCCCTGATAAGTTCTTGGTATATTGGATCTCTCAAAAAATTGTGATTTAGTCTTAAAATATGGGGAAACATCGAGTAGTAACCAATCCTGCCTTATTTTGCATATCCGATTTTATCCCGAGTGCAGAGTTTATTACAAGGTAAATTCTTATTGCTTGTTAAGGTATAAAAATATGATAAACGTATTTTAACTACTAAATGGACTAAATAGGACATTTATAGCTTTAATGACATTATGTAAGGATAGGTTTTAAAGAAAGTTCATTAGAAAGGTGACTTCTTAAAACAAATTTACCTATATAAATACCATAAATTGAATAGAAAAAATAATGCCAATATGGTCTCCCCCTTCCTTTTGACTGGTGGAATGTAATTCAACATCTATCAACACATAAATAGAACTTATGATACCTGAATCAAGGTACTAAGTTTCTCCCTACTACCTACTTACTCCATTCTCTCCCATAATTCTGACATCAAAATGACGAATATGAAAAATGACAACATTGAATAGTTTCAATGTGTTGAAAAATGAAAATTACTAAAAACTTAAAGGGAATTTATTTAGTTTAAAAGTAGGTAATACAAATTTCTTTTTAATTGAAAAGTCACGGATAAAAAATCTATTATTTATTGAATATGTATATTAATAATTTAAATGGTATTCAAATCTTATTTTCTAACAAAGGATAAAGGAATTTGGGAATCTCCGGGGAAAAATAATAGTTTTATCATAGCCAAAGATGAACGATTTCGAAAGTATGAAACTCTCATCATTCTCACTATAGCAATGAAAAATATAATTGCAAATTATATAAAATGTATTTTTAAAAATTTGTCGAGATTAAAGAAAACCATCAGAAAAGATATTTTACTCCAAAAATCAGTTTTTGAAGTGTGCATAAAATGATGTCAAAAATATTTTTGTGTTATAATATTTTCCAAAGTTATTGCAGAAAAACACTAACATTTTATTCAGTTTTTAATTAGTTAAAATTTAATCACCCGAGTTGCTTTTCCCCTTCTTTAAAAATATGTTTGAACTTAGTTTTATTTAATAACAAATTTAAAAAAAACTATGATGTTCAACAATTTTTCCGAAAACACTATGACAAAAAAAATGATTGTTACATCTTTTAAAATTTAAAAAAGTTTTCATTAATCGTTATTTAATTAACAATTTTTATTTAATTTTAATAATTGTTTAAGTGTTAGATAATTTTTAATCGTTTTCATTGTGGCTGAAAAACGTTTTATCCGATTTTTTCCATTACTTGTTTTTAAAAAGTTTGAAGATTTAACATGTCTTTTGGATTGACGAGACTTATAATAAAAGTTTTTTTTTTCATTTTAATACTTAACTTCAAAAGTACGCAAAAGATATTTTTTAAATATTTATATCCCATTTCGTGTTACCATTTATAAGCAATGCTGCCCTTTCCTAAAATATAATTGTATGTATAAAAATGTACAACCATTCTTTTAGCTTGAATTTCTTGTTTTATTCAAGCTGTGAACAAAATTCCTCTAAGATATTATATGAATTATGAAACATATTCAATAATAGGATTAAAATTTTAATTCGAAACAAAAAAATTAAAATTTAAGTAATGCAATAATTTTTTTTGCTGAATCAAAAGGTGAATAGAAAATAATAGAAGTAGAGTAAATGAAATCATAAAGTGTTGAAGTTTTGTGTGTTCTATCGAATATGATTTAGTAATAATGAAAAGTTCAGTGCACTATAATTTTTAAAAAAAAATCAATCGAAACGGAAACATAATTTTTATATATCCATGTATATTACAGAAAAAAGCTATAAAATCCTCAGCCAAAGCTTAAAAAATCCTCATCGAGACTAAGAATAATTGAATGTTAGAAATTGAGATAAAATATAAAAAAATAAAGCAAGGAAAAAAGAAGACGTTTGCTAAAATATATATAAAAAAAAGATACCTAATAAAGGCCCCATTATTGTTGCTATGCTCTAAAATAAGTTTTTTTGTAAATGTATAGGATTATTATGAAGAAAATTATAAGAATTGCAGATGAATAGTGTTATAGAATTATTTCTTAAAATGTTAAAGTTTATATCAAAAAATTATGCTTGTAGCAGTAAATTTGGATTATTTTGAATAAGCTTTTCTGCAATATTTACTTGAATCTTTCAAGAAATTCTGTTTTTTCAAGTTGAATTTTGATACAAAATAAAAAAACATCAGTATCAAAAGTTTTTAATATTCCAGAAATAGCACAAATTGAAATAAAAATTTATTTTTTAACAGTAAAATTCTGATAGAAATGAAGTATTTTTAATTTCTGCTGTAATAGGAATAATAATAGAGCCATAAAATTCTTTTGAAAGTGAGAAGCGAAGTGCACAAATTAAAACATACTTTATGTTTTTCAACTTAATAGATCATTTAAATTAAGATAAATTTTTATGAAAATCATTCCAGAGTAGCGGACTTGATGGAACAAAATGAAACAAAAAAGACGATTTTATTCATAAAAATAGAAAAAGGAAATGAATATTCATACTTCTAAACTTGAAACTCCATTTAAAGAAAAAGGAACAAAGTTTAAAGTCATAAAAAGAATTATTAATTAAAACTAATAAATATGGAAAGAGTAACTATATATTTTATAGCAACATATCTCAAGTTCCAATCACTTCTAAAGGAAAATACAAAACATTATTCATAAGTTTTATTTATTCAAAAACAATATCTTATTGCCATGGAAAACAGACTGACAAGACATTATTTTGAGAAGACAATACAAATGAGGGAAAAATAATCCTTGACAAGTAAATTGCTAGTGTAATTATCGGACCTCCACTTTGTCGCCGTACAGTTGTTTTACAGTGGGCAGGGTGCGAGCGACAAATTTGTTGTAGAAGCCTTAGGTAACATGTGACCTCACCTGCTGAAGCAGTATTTCTACCTCACCTGCCCAGAACTTCCTGTCTGCCCTCTAAATCCACCCAGCTCACTGGAAAATATTTTTTGCAAAAATGGACTGATTACTGTTCAATTTTAATGTTCTTTATTTCACTCAGCTTAACTCATCATATGTGGCCAAGAAAGTCAAAAAATAGACAATAAACAGAAAAAAACAGTAGATTTTTAAATCTTAAAAATTTGAACGAATAAAGCTTAATATTTGAAACAACGCAAACTAATTCTGAAGTGACATTCATGTTTATTGTTTAAATTTTATTAATCTTGAAAATATCTGTCTGAATATAAAAATTTTTGTTCTGGTGTAGTAATTATCTGCCTTTTTACGATTTTTCCTATGAGAATTAGTGATAAATCAATCCATTGATAACAAAAGCATTCCAACGGATGTATTTTCAAACATCCCCATTAGATATTTGTTTGTTTAATGTAAGTTCTAAATAATCTCCTCCAAAACTCATCATATCATCAAAACTCTCATCAACTGTACTTCTTTATTTTTTATGTCTTTTAACTGTCGGATCAAAAAATAAAAGTGCATAATTCATTCTTTTTTTTATTTGAATGTCAGATCTTTTGAAAAGACTTTTTTTTTTACAAGACGAAAAGCATTTATGATTCTTTAAAAAATCAACTGATGCGCGAATTAAAAAAATACATTGTGCTATTGCATGAGTTTTTAGCTGTTAAAACACTACTATTTTGTATATTTATATATAATTAATTTGTATATATGGGATGGGAAACAAAGCTTTGTAGAAATCGCTTCTTTTCACTGTGTTTATTCAAGGAAAAAAGATTTATTTTCAAATACATTTTGTCTCTGTATGCTTTAAACTGTTATATAGCTCATTTTCTTTTCTTGCTAGATTGCATTATCTGTAATAAGTAAGTAATAATTCTCTAACCTGTTTTCCTTCATTTTTAATTTTACTTTCAACGAAATTAACAGAAAAAAATTACCATAATATTAAAACTTTTGTTATTGTATCGCTATATTACCGTTGTATTTGTATATGTCACTCTTATCTGTTATTATTTAAACAATGTTTAAACGAAAATAAGATATGATTTTTCTTAATTTAAATGAAGGTACAGATGATTATATTATTAATATATAGTGATATATTAATATACGATTACGCATCGTCTTTGACAACCAGCTAGTTCATCGTCAATATTTATTATGTTAATTTTTAATTCAATTTCGAATGTATAAATTACAAGACAGTGATTTTCTCGACAAAATATTATTTGGCATCAAATTATGATATACTTTAAAAAAGGATTATTATTGTAATAGTTTATAAACATTTTCTTCATTATGGATATGAACCTTCTTACTGTAATCAAGTTCCAATGAAAACATATTTTGTATTTTAAAATGGATATTTTTTTTTTTGCAGTAACATTTTTAGAAGTTATTGCTGTAAAATGACAAAATTTCGATTAATTTTTATTTTATTAAAATTTTAGCTAAAATTCCATAAAAATCATTCCTATCCTACCCTTTAGAATATATATGGGCCAAATGTAGTAGCTCAAGTCAAACGGTCTGGCCATAGAATACCAACACTCGTGTAAGCATAGCTTCCACTTTATATTAAAAGTGGAAGGAGAGATTAACATCAACAAGAAATCCAGCCAGCCATCACTTTTTCCCTTCTAAAATAATGTCAAACCTTTCTACTTTAATATTTTTATTTCTCTTCTAATCATATATGAATCATTCACAAGCCAAATCAATTAACGTCTTTTTTATTTTTATTATTTTTTTTATTTTAACGTTAAAGCACTTGGTATACTAATATTTTATATTCGCAATACATTTTCCCAATAATAAGGATCAAAAGTGCATAATCAAAAACTGTATTGCCACTCGAAAAAATGTTATTTATTTCAGAAGTCAATTCACTTAACTTCATACTTTTATATAAATCCACCGATGCACACAACAGCATGCACAGCGTTCCACTCTGTGTAGTAGTGCGAATGTTTGCTGACAACATACGCTTTACCTTGTGGATACTCAAAATTTTTAACATTATCTCAATACCCTAAGAAAAGTGAAAGCAATTAGCTATTTAAAATCCAATTGCCGAAAAAGTACGAATACTTTCAATTATTGAACAATTATTTTAATTTTAGTTGCAATTGGTTTTAGAAGAAAGAAAAGTTATACCGTTATTTATATTATAGGTGTGTTGAAATATTTTAAAATCTATTAAACATGATTATTTTTAAAATTTAAGATTAAATCGATATGATTTTGTCTTCAATCACAATTGACGAAGAAGACATTATTTATGAAGTTGCATAATCAGTCTAAGCAAACTGCCACAAATAATAATCAGTGTAAAATCTTTAATAAGGAATATACGGTTATGAAATTTCTCACCAGTAAACCAAGGGGAGGAGTCTCTTCGATTCTTTCTCGAATATTCAGTGACAAATTTATTCAATGACAAAATCCCCTCACCCATACCATAAAATTGTGAATACTGGACAAGGCTGTGATCGCCGCGAGTGCTCAGATTTTTATTTTTAGATTGGCAAACGAGCATTTTGTTTTTCCTTGTACCGTAATTTTTTAAATCACTTAAAACCAGAATTTGACTATAATTTTAATAACAAGATCACACATCAAATTTCATTTATTTACGTCATTAAGCTTTTGAATAATCTCGTCTAACTGAAGTGAAAAAATAGACCGACAAAAGGTTCCTCCTTTGACAACTTTGGAGGTTCCTCCTTTGACAAAATCTGTTAAGGATTTAAAATTTAAATGCTTAAATTGTATACTAAACGGCATTTTCTCGACAGGTTACAACTAATATTTCATACAGAGCTGCCATTGTAGCAAACCAAATTTCTTAAATTTAAGATATTGAGTTAATGAGTTATTACATGTGGCAGTATAGTCTGACAGATGGTTAACCTCTTGACGGATGTAATTTAAAATTGGGTATAAATCTTCAATTTATATAGAAAACGTGTGTGCAAATTATCATTTATCTATGGCATTGGGTTTTGCAGCTGCAATTTTCATCGCATTAACATGTATATGAAAATACAGATCTACAAATGATTAACCTTTTGTCCCATTTGTTTCAAAATTCTAACTACATATCAAATTTCATGCATCGAGCTGAAAACGTGTTTTAGTTGTGTTCATAAGCAAACAGACAAAGCGACAGACATAATTTTAAAAATAAAACTTTTGGGCTCAAGGAGGTCTGAAAGGAGTTCTCGAGCTCAAATATTTTGACGATTACAATACTCCGTATATTAGAATTTAAAAATTCATTTAAGACAAAATTTCATATAATTGCTTTTTTTAATTGCCAAAACCTTTAATTCCCTCAGCCAAGTGAAGACTGAAAAAGTGAAATTTAACAAATAATTTTTTAATTAATTTTAGATTTTTTTGTTTATATTCGGTATTCAAAGTTTAAAATTTTATATGCTGTATAGAGGAAACCATTTCCATTTTAATGATGGGCTTACGACTATCTTTAAAGATAACTAAATAAAAAAAAGCAATTTTGAGACATGAAAATTAAAATTATGTAAGTGCAGCAAATTAAAACTAAATTAAATGTTCAAAGTATATTATATTTTGGCAAAGAAAAATGAATCCAAATACATTGCATCAGAGAAACATTTAATTTCTTTTAATTACAGTGCGCTAAATCTATACATATTTTAACGTAATCTGTTAAGCTAATGGATATAAAGTTATTTGAAATCAGGTATTTCTGATACTTGCTTAAGATACTAAAAGTTCCGAGGGTTCCGATACTAAATATTTGAGTATGGCATGAAAAAAAAAAGAAATAAAAGCTCATTACAGCTCATCGCATTATAAGTTGTATCCAGAATATATCAAGAAATTGAATATTATATTTTGTTTACAAAATTTACTATTTCAAATTTACTTTCTCGTTGAACAATAATATGAAAAAAGTCCAACAAGAATATGAAAAAAAAAGTAATATTATTAAATAAAGAGTAATATAAAATAATATAATATTTTATATAACAAGAGAAATAAATTGAAAAGCATTTTTGCATCATAAAATAGATATTTCACAAAGAGAAAAAACGTTGAGTATATATTTAGAGACAGAAATTTAAATAATTAATTTTCACTTATGAAATTACCTTCGAATAGAAGAAAACGTTAAAAAGCTCTTATAAGTTGGGAAATAATTCCATTCCAAATTATGGATTAGTAGTTACAGATATTTTGCACTTTAAAAATAAAATTATTTGTTTCGTTTGAAAATTGTGTCCTGAATATATTAATATTATACAGGACACAAATTTGTATTAAATATTAGGTTTTCAAACAATAATAAGGTTGCTGACTAATAATAAATATTGTTTGTTTAATAAGTATTATTCAAAATTACATGCAGTTATATTAACTACTTTAGAATTTTACTAGAATTTTTTACTACTAGAATTCTAAATTTATAATCTAAACATTCATCTATATGATCATCTAAAAAATGAAAAAAAAATTACTATTGCAGGAACGATTTTATTTCTCTCAGGAAAGTTCAAATTAAATAATAATAATAATAAATTTAGATAGATTGAAAAAAAATTTGCGTCCCTTACGCTGAAATTATGAAATGCTAGTATCTTATTCAGCAACTAAACTGGTTTATGTAAAGCATATACAATGCATTTTGCCTCTATTATTAATAAAAACTTATAAATATGAATATGCACCTCCCTATTTTTTTGCTTAGGATTAGATGCTGATAGAAAAACAATTCTTTGCTATTAAGCACGGCAAAACTGTACAGAAAAAAAATACATCCATTGAAATATCTATGTCTAGCTACATAATAATGATGCTTGTTGTGCAAAAATATAAAATAATGCTATGGCCTCTTACTAATTTTATTTAGTTATAGATTAGTAGATATAAAGCATCGAAAACATTGCTTACCTGAAAACTACATTTGTTTCTTTTAAGCGCAATCCAATTAGCCTCCGACCTGTCAAAAAAAATATACCACAGTTAATTATTATTATCAGTTACAAATACTGACCACAATTAATTCTTACATTCAATTATAAATAAAAAGTTTTGCTATAATAAAATAGTTTAAGTAATTCGGTTGTCATGGGTTTCCTTTGACATTAAAAAATGGTTAATATATTTAATTAAAATATTTATGTCTTTAATTTTTTGTAAGATGATTTGTATCGTAAAAAAAGTTTAAGAAGTGGACTGAGTATTAAAATAATTTTAGAAAGAATTTTACAAGCTGTTCTGAAATTTACATAGTTTTTGTCAAATTCATTTAAAGTAAATGCTATTTATGCTTTCAAGACTTATTTTAATAATTAATTTTTGGTCATAAATACTATTCCATGATAGTTATTAAAAGAACAGTAACACATTAGAGTATAATCTTTAACTAACTCGATATTCTTTCTGTTTTGCTAATTTAATATAACAAATTTGATATAAATATTCACTTAAAAAATTGCATTTGATAAAAACAAATTACTTTTACATTCAGTTAAAAATTTAATGGCATCTGAAAACGTCTATGTTTAATTGATTCATGTCCACTATTATAATATGCTATTCATAAATTCCAGGGTAGTAATTGGTAACCTTCAGCAACTAGACAAAAAATAATTATTTCCGAATTATTTTTTTAAATCAAAACTTACATAAATAAGTACCAGAAAGAGTCTGGATAGAAGTCGATGCTATATATTTCAGACAAGAAAACGGCAGCTCATTAGGAAAAAAAGAAAGGATTGTTATATCTTGTTTGCGACCTGCTTTTGACTCCAATAAAATCTACTGAGAAAGAAAATAAAACTTCGAGCTATACTTCTTCCCACCTGCCGGTAGAGCAAACTAAAGGGAATGTGATAGACTTATTTAACGTTTGAAAATGACACTTGCAATTTTTTTTTATTATTTTTATATGCTATTTTCGGATTAGGAATGTACCATCGCCCTTACGAAATAAGATGTATTTCATATGCCAATGAAAAATTTTAATTAAAACTTTAAAAATTAAATGTAAAACAGTAAAAACATTTCACCTTGCGCCAAAATTTATGCTGGGAGAGATCTAGGAAAAGACCAATATTCATGCCTTTTTTTCTTTAAAGGGAATAAGAGAGAAAGAACGGAAGAAAAGAAATCTTAGCTAATAGAGTTTACCAGACTTCTTCTATATTTATGTGCAAATCATACTCCGTCAAAATTAAAAGAAAATATAGAAATGTATGCAGAAGATGTAAATGCTGGCATTCCACATGAATGTACAGAAGGTATTATACATTTGGCATTCATATTTCAATAATGTCAGAAACTACCTTCATCAATCATCTCACACTTTATTCAATATATGTTTTCTGTTTATACTTTTAAATTCGAAATACCAATAAAATATAATAAAAGTGTGAATTCCATAGAAAATGTATTGGTGAACATTTGTTTATTAAAATTAATAGAAAGTATAATAAAAATGGGAAATTATGTAATATATTTATAAATACATTATATAATAATTAATTATTATATAATATAATCATATAATAATCAATATATTATATAATAATCATCATATAAGAGGTGGAAATACTCTTTCTTTCAAATATTTGATATTCCGAGCAATATTACGTCTTTTTTTCAGATTTAATACTTGGAAGAGATGTTAGCAATGATTAAGTTCTGATTTCTGAGAAATTTATAGAATTAAAAGCCTTTTTAACTTGAAACTCGAATCCTATACATTTGAATAATCAATAATTTTTCATTAAAAACCAAATCGGAAAAAATATTAACGATTCGTTTTAAAAAAATCATTTTTTTTTATTGTCAGTATCGAAGGTGCGTGCGTAATAATACAACTATAAATCTATTTCTATTTTATAGATTTCAAGTTCTGTATTAAATGAAAAGGATTAAAATTATCTGTAGATCGTTGCAAAACTGATCCAACTGATATTTACTATATAGCAAATAGCAATACAACACAATTGTGGATATAAATCTTGAAAAATTTGTGCAATATAAATTTTGAAAAATGCAGCATCAAAATATTTTGTAAATGCAATAATGAGTTTCTGTAGTGTTTAATAAAAACTTTTAAATCGATTTTATACTTTGGAGTTGATTTGTCATTGAATAAAATGAATTAATTTAAAAAAACCTACAGTTGACATATTAAGTTCCTTCAGTAGGTTTTCAAATAGGTAGATATTCTTGCATCTGTAAAGGATGCAGAAATGATTATGTTACCTGGCTAATGGGATACCGATGACGGATCATACCTCCTCCTGAGATATCATTACATACGCCGTTCATAATAGAGACTGTTATGCCTAGGTCACAAAATTCTAAATTAGTGTCTGCGGCAGCTGGATCATTCAATAACTCCATATGATATAACTCCATTTCAATAACTCCGAGGAGGGGAAAGGGAATGATTTATTTTTTGGCTGTATTAAAATTAAGCCGTGTAAGTCGCTCAAAGATGAGGGCCAGAAGTTGCCAGATAAGTAAGCAGATTCTGACTATTCTGGAGGTATAACAATAGTGATGTGAGTGTGTTGGTCACAATTCCGATGACAAAACGTGTCATAAAATATATCGAAAGAACTCGATATCATCATCGAATGATATCGAAAGAAATCAATGTCATAAGAAACAATCATGTTGAACCACAATATCGACGCTATTAACGAAACTACCCTGTCAATCAGAACCTATGACTATCAGATTTTATGCCTATGATTATGCAATTATTAGAGAGGATAATAATAAATAAATGATATCAAAAGTACTTTTTTCAGGCCAAATAAATTCTTAATAGTAGGAGATGGAAAGCCAGCTGTAAAATAAACTGCATATTGAAAAAGTTAAGCAATTGATTCTGCTAGTGATTGAATATGTAATAAACCTTAAGATATTTTATTCTTGAAATAGAAATTTCAATCAGAAGGAAACGATTCTATTTTAAAATAAAATTTATTGCATTTTACAATAGTAAATTCCGAATAAAAAATTAGCATAGTTTTTTATGCTTTCTTGATTTTAATTGCATATTCCCTATTTCCTTTCTTTGCTTTACAAAAATTTTCAAATTAGATAGATTTTTAAGTATTTAAAAGAAATTTAATTAGAAACTTTAAAAAAATCGAAGTATGTAATATGTATAATGGGAGCTTCCAATCAGGAACCAAGTAAATAATTTTTTTAAAAGCTATGAATCTAACTCTGCACAGAAAAACGCGAAATAGTCACCTGTTATCATGCCTTTTATTAATTTTATTCTTTCTTTTAAATAAATCCATCTCTGATTACAATAAAAAAAGAGTCGATTCTGAGTAATTTTAGCATTTTAGAATGAAGAATAGCACTCTGTTTATGAGAAGGTTAGCTCATATTCACTTAATAAGCATCTGGGAACAGAACCCTTCAATTACTCTCTGTTACCCGTAACCCCCGATCAGCGTGTGGTGCGGTGATAGAGAATTCCCTATGAATGCTTAATAAGGGCACCCCTGCACAAACGAGGCCCCTTTCCTCCAGTGGCTTTGCACGCGAACTGTTGCTATAGTAACTAGGAGATATGCAGTAATCTACCTGACTGCATATTGACTGAGTCGGTCGAGCACTTTTATATTTGCACTGCTTAAATTTCGATACCGTGAGCAGAATGTCACGTTTCTATTTCGGAAGTTAATGAGATCAACAAGGCAACGATAAATGATCGTGAGGAATAAGAGGCTGCTTAGTATACAACGATGGATCACTAATACTTAGTATAATTAGAGTTTTCGAACTGTTGCATATTGTTGTCACATTTATAGCATTTCATTTGCTGATACTAAATGAGGCCTTTCCATTTGATTTCTTTGGGTAATATTAGTTCAAATATCCGAAGGAAATAAAAAGATTGAATTATTCCTTTTTCCTGTTGTGTTAGGTTTACATTAAAACAATTAGAACTAGTTGTTGCAAAAATTAATATATTAGCACATTTTTTTAGCACAAGATTTTCAAAGTTAATGGGTAGAGATAGTAGTTGCCTTTTTACATTCACTGGATATATTGAGGCTAGACAGTTTAAGAAATGTTTATAAAATTTAAATGAATTTTAACTTTTAGGAATTTTAAAATAGGAATATAATAGTATCGCTTAATATAAATACATAGATATGACATATAAATGCCAAAAAAAAAACTCTTAAAATTCGTCATGTTTTTTTTTAAATTTATTTATTTTATTTTCTCGCATATGCAGGCATAGAGAAAGTATAGAAATCGTCAAAAAATTCGAATTCGAGATTTTGACGAATCTCCATGTTTTAGACCTCCCTGAGTTCGGAAAACCCATTTTTGGGAAATGTCCGTCTGTCTATCTGTGACAAAAATTACTCAAAAACGCTTTGAGCTAGGCTGTTAAAATTTGGTATATGGTCTTTACACCAAATTTGCAGATGTCTGTCAAATGTTAAGTAAAATCTGTTCGGAGAAAATTCGTCTGTCCGGTTGTTCGAATATAAGCTAACCCGATAACTACAAAACGAAGAGATTTAGATATATAAGATTATCTGCACACATTTAATATCTCTAATGTAGAAACCTGTCAAATTTTGAGTCAAGTTCAACTGCTGCGTGATTGTCAATAGACCTGTACTTTCAGAAACATGTAAACGCGATAATTCAAAAACGCAATGATTTAAATATTTCAAATTTGGGATGGAATTTTGTGATTACAAATAAATTTTGTGTTTAATCTTTCTTCCAGTTTGATAAGAAAAACGTGTTAAAAGCACAAAATGGATTTTTGGATGCTATTAACGGCATGCCAGGGATTAGTCGTTAAATAACTCATCAAGGATGACACAATAGATTCAGTAAAAATGCTAAATCCAAGCCAAAAATTAATATTTCATAACTATTGTACCCATTGCCATGCAATGCATTCTGGGACATGATAAGTTTATTAGAGAGTATGCGAAGAAGTTTTGGGGTGATTATTCAAGCTGGTTTTATTTGTCCTAAAAATTTTACGAAGTGACCTTTATTTAAAATAGAAGCATTAAAATTTAATAAATGGAACATTTAAAATAATTTTAAATTTATTTCGGCAATGATTTTATTTGAATCTCTAGAAAAAAAGCATATTACCATAACTTTTTCACCGCTATATCAAATTTTCCTGTAGATATTTTTATTTTTTGTAATAAAAAATAATTGTCGAATTTATTTCAAAAAGAATATTATCTATCTATATATAAAACCCTTACGTGGAAGCAAAATCAGGCCAAATTTGTTAATCGCCGTTTAGCAACACTTGGACCTCGCTCGGGAACATCGACATGCGGTTTGATAAGATTTCAAGCGAACGCTATTCTTGCATAGGTTCGAAAAAATTTTAAACAAAAAAAAATTAACGATAAAAAAAAACGGAATTTTTTTTTTACGATGAGCTTAAGTAGTGCCGTATTGATTTTAAAACGAAATCGGCGAAAAAGAGAAGACAGGTCGAATGAAAATGCTCAAGAATCGTTCTTAAAAAGATCCAGTCGTAATGAACGAGATAGGGTTAAATGTTTATGTGTACGGAGCGAAGTTTCCAAAGATTATTTGTGTTTACGAAGAACTTTGATGCAGGTGATTTTTGCGAGTATACTTTTTGCTTTACATTTTTTATTTCTTTCATTGTTTTATCATATTTTAGAATAAATTGATTGGATCTCGAAGCGATCCAAGAGGAACTACCTTAGCAGTTCCTGGGAGTTTTCCTGGGGGGAATATATATATATATTGAATTGCAAGTACTTATTGTAATATGGTTTAATGTATGTTAAATTACGAGATATAATAAAAAAGATTCAAATATATATGTTAAAAATCATTGTTCCTCAAGCGAAATAATAAACATGTATGCAGCAAAAATATAGAGTCTAAAAAAGAAATAGTAAAAAAAAAGTTATGTTAAAGCAATTTATGAGTTTTAATCACAAAAGAATAACTTAAACATGTAGAGAAATAAAATTTTCTATGTATAAACTATGCGAAAGAAAGAAAAAAAAGAAGATAAAAAATATATATATAAACTGGGAGATTGAAACAATCCTATGATTTATTCTATACCAAATGCCTCTAGTTGCTAAATTGAGCACTTGGAAAAGTTTCGATTAATTGCAATAAATAGGCATTCTAAATATTTGAGAATATTCTACACTCATATTTACAACATGGAGAAATTTCCTTCATTTAGAAGATATATTCATAATTATTTGCGTAACTAGCAGAAGTTGGAATTTTATCACCTCTTTCTCAAAACAGATACCACGAGGGTGTTATTCGTAGGCAGAGAGTCCTGGAGGTCAATGTATCTTTGCTATCTTTCATGACAGATTTGAAACGTCTTAGTCTACACTATAAACATTTGTTTCTTATCAGAAATCAAACTCACCCTCTTCATGCATCAATAGTCAATCCTCTGCTGAGAAGGCTAAAATTAAACAGAAGATAAACAAGAAATTTCATAGCTCAAATGTCTACTATCAAAATGCATTAATTCTCTTAATAAGGTAAAATAATCTTATTTTAAACAGCACTGATTTTTCTGGATTTCCTTTTGATAAAAAAAAAATGAACTCTCCCGAAATGCGATGAAAGTTCCTTCGACTTCTAAGATTAGAAATTGGAATCCCTTTACATTATAATCTATATTCTTAGTCATTTTTATTCAATCTTTGGCATGCAGCAAATGTAGAAACATAAAAAAATTGCAAAAAAATTGCGCTAGAAAAAGATTTTTCATAAATATCAAGAAGTGACATTCAAGCAGAATTTAAACATCTGATGGTAACAATCTGATTAATGAACCAATTTTTCTACCAGTAAAATCTTTATAACTGGCGAAAGAGAAAAAAACTTTAGTAGCTATAAAGGAAGTTTTTCTTTTATCAGGATGATGTTGGATTTTTCGAATTTTTTTGAAACCAAGCAAAAATACTTAGTCAAACGACTTTCTTGTTTTCATAGTAAAACATTAGAAGCGTTGTAGAAAACTAACCACATAAAATAATTCATGATTTTAGGTACCAAATATTCATCTATAATATAATATTGTCTTTTAGAGTATAATACAATTCTAGCGGCCTTTAGCAGCCAATTTCTTCATCTAGATTATCGACTTTTTATGCTTTTAAATGATTAGTGTGGAATACATTCAAAAAATATTTCACCTTGTTATTTGATGCGATTGAAAAACGCGAATTAAATCAATTTACTGCAAATTAAAAAGTGTATATATTACAGAATAAAAACGTAAAAAAGAAAATCCTTCAAGTGAGTTAATTATTGGCAAAGCAGCATGTTACTAAATATTTTGACGGATAAGTTTATATTCCATTGTGGTATTGAAAACATTATCACAGATACCATATCAATAAAATATTTTTAAGTTAAATGAAAAATTGTGTATAATTAAATTAGTATCAGTAAAAAGGCAATCTTTTGAATCTTTTGTAAGATAATTGTTATGGAGTATAAGAGCATCAATTTCCATAAGCAAATCATAACGATTATCTATTTGGCGATGTTTAATTCTGTTTTGGGGCTAGATTAAATTTTTTGATTGAATCCTATTTCTTGATTTTATTTATATTTTCTTTCCTCTGAGTAAATGTACCTTTTGTTAACATGGTAAAACATTTCCAGAACATTTTAAACAATATTTTGAAACTTCGTAACTAGCAAAATGAAGCGTTGTAATCAGTGAGACTGAAAAACCTGCTTTGAAATATTTAAAATTCCTGTGATGGTTTGCTTACATTTGACTGCAGGCATTCAACAATACGCAATAAGAGCGATTTCTGTGCTATGTACGGTATCGTTTTATAAATTAGATTGCCTATATATTATAGCGTTGCATTTCTAGTGGTTCTATTTTTATTAGAATTTTTCAATACCAATATTGGATGTGAAAATTTCCCTGGATTTTTCCCGTCATTATTCTAACATTTTCTGCATTAATTTGCAATACGACTAAATTTGAAATGAAAGCTTTTCTACTGGAAACTAGAATAAAATTTTACTAAAAAGAAAACACCTTTGAATTCAGATGCTAAAAGAAACATTGTAATTTAAGATCTTTCTCATCTATAATACCTTTAACAGAAGATTATTGTCTCATTAAAAATAATATATTTTATGCAATATCAGCAAATTAATATGCAAGCGTCAAACTGTATTTTTATCATGTGATGTACATATTACCAGATGGATGCATTAATTTAACATTAGAGATTGTACCCTTTGTTAATTAAAATTATATTTAGAAATTGATATTATATTATCTATGACGTAAATTTCTGTATCAGAAGAGCAAACTATTTTTCAATTTTGAATTCTAATCTGCAAAATCTTTTATTCTTTGATTGGTCTTAAAACAATTTTTGGTAATTTAATTTTACAACAACAGCAAAAATAATAAAAAGAAATAGAAAATAGTATATTAAATACAGCAAATAACTGACAAAATATATGAAACATTTGCGAAAATGAAAAACGACTATTTTCTGATAAGACATTGATACAGTGAAAAGATATACGCCCATTTCTGGGTGGCTTGCACATTATAATTGTAGTGCATATCATAATGTCTCAAGATCACTGTTTTATTGCTAAAATCTTCAATATTATTATTTGCATCTCTTAAACAAGCGGGAAAATAAAAATTTACAATATTGAAAGTATTTTAATTAAAATTTTCCAATTTCCTAACTGTGAACGTCTTTCATTTCATTATAGTCGCCATAAAATCCCAGGGATCTCTAAATCCACTCCACCCACTCGATACAGACATGTAAATTCAAAGCTCTCTCGCACACACACGATCGACCTAAATTTTTTTCCTTTCATCCTGTGGGTGCGGAGGCATTTTGCGTAGGGCACGCACCTAGAGAGGGCGGAGAGACGCTCGAGGAAATAGAAAGTGCCATTCTGTGTTTGGGATAAACCTCGGATTTGCAAATCTCGAATGAAATCACGAACGGTTGGAAGGACGTCGCACGCATTTGGAAAAAGATTCGTAAGACCGATTTTCTGCTGTTGAGTTAAACGAATCATTGCCTTTTCCTTGAATGAAAATAATGATATTCCTAAAATATGAACAACTGTATAAAACTTGAAAAAAATCTCGATCTTTCTTACTTTTCCCATTACGCCGATGTAAGGGATCTATGAAATATGATTCAAAGAATTTCGAAAGAATCTAAATCAAGACACCGCAGACATGAAGGGAGAAAGAGAATGTATCTGCAACTTATATACATAAATAATTATAATAATTGAGTATGATGGGGCCTCTTTTCATCAACACCAGAATTTTGAAGTTAGATAGGAAATGTGAAATTATACAAAGTAAAGGTAATAAATATGATTTTTTAAAATATAAAGTAAAGTATCTAAGGGCAATAAAATCTTCTTTTATTTCAAACAAAAACTGTAATGGTACTGGAAGTAATGGAAAAAATTTAAAAAATGTTTAATATTACTGTTTATGCTCTTTAAAATTTTACAATATTTTTTATTATTTTTGATTTCTATTTTTAAATTTACAGTTTCGTTGAGTACTTTTCTTTTAAGGTAATGTCGTAAATAATTAGGCCGCTTTCCTATTTTTTACCGTAAACCATTTCAAATCGGTGTTATTTTAATTAACCAAAAAAAGGGTGGGAGGATAAAATAAGATTCAGATTCATCATTTTGTGAAGAAAGCATTTATTTCCATCGAAATTATTCGAATATAAATAAAAATAGTTTTAAAAAGATAAAAAAAATTCCCAGATAATCTCGAGTTCAAAAGGACAAAAATTTTGAACTTATTATTAAAAAACACAATGAGATGGAGAAAACAAATGTTTAAAAATTCTTAAATTTGAATGAAATAAAAAGTATGTTGGTGCAGTCTCATAAATGGTATTATTTCCTTATAGCAGTCTGTTAAATCTTATGATTCAATAACAGGAATCATGCATTTTTTTTTGAAGGAAATGCGTCGTATTAATTACCTTTAAATAAAGGTACGATTACGAGATAAAAAATAAGACCCTTCATGAAGGCAAGTTAATCCAGATTTCTTCATCCACAGGAAAGATTATTGGACCAATTCGGCTTGGTGCCTTTCTGTAGCTTTTCTAAACTTTCTTTTTAAAATAATCGCTCACATTTTCTTTTTTTTTTTCCCTTAAAAAATAGATACATGAGATGAAAACTGAAACTAACAAGCGATCATATTAACGTCACAAAATTAATAACAATGGTGTCTCGTCAACTCAAAAATCTAGGAATGTTATCTATATCTATACTTATAATAAAGCTCAGTGTGTGTGTGTGTGTGTGTGTGTGTGTGTGTGTGTGTTGGCGCTCTACAGACCAGACCATTCAACCTACAGCTCCCAAATTTGGCACGTGTATACCTTCGAGGCCGGGAATGTGCACCTGGGGGTTATTTTTTCGAATTTTTAAATATAATTTTATTTATTTAAAAATTAAGCGAAATTTTGACGTGTTTCCGCTATAACTTCGGAAAATATTACCGCACAAAAAAGATTTTTACATGAAGTTAAAGATCAAAAATTTATCTTTTAATTGGTACTAATGTTTTAATCTTAAAATTAAATTTAGATTTTTAATGAATTTTTAAATAAATATTTTAACTAGGTTTTTCAATAATTTTTTTCGTAAAAAATAAAAATAAGGATTAAGCACGTTTCGCATTCATGGGAAAAAATTAGCTTTTTTCAAACTGTTGCCATCACATTGATTAAAGCTCCAATTAAAAATAAATTAAATCTTTTTGGAATCGAAATCTGCAAAAATATAATTTTCGGCACGTGTTTGTAGGAAATGAAACAAATATGAAATATTATTTTTTCTAAAAAATAAATTCAAGAAAAATTATTTTATGATCTTTTACATTCTCTATACAGAGTTTTTATTTAGTCCCGGACCCATTTTGATATTCAATGACTCATAAAATAATGAAGATATAAACAAACTTATGGCATTTATAGATGGAATAACTCATATATTTTCCTTTTCAGGTTTGAATATTTTTACTTTTGTAAATATCGTCTGCGCGTGTGGTTAATTTCAGATAATTTTATTTTCCAGTCTAAATATCTGTACTTTTCTAAATATCGTCTGCTTATTAATTGCATTTTTCTCTCTTTTGTTTTTGGCAACTATTGAAATGTTATGTTTACTTTTGATGTGTTTGCTCTATGTAGTACTTTTGTATGTGATTTTTTTATTCGAGCGGATATTAAGGAGAATGCATACACTACAAGAGAAAGCACAGATTTTATGGTGGTCATAGAGTTAATTTCCAATCAACTAAATCACTGACTTTTAAGAGTTAATTTCCAATCACTTAAACTGACTGATTTATGAAAATTTGAATATCACTATTCAATAAAAAAAGGATAATTTTAGATTTTCCATCGATCGCTTCAAAGAAAATACGCCAATCAGCGCGCAGGTTTCTCAAGATTAATTGGCCTAAGATTATGAAAATGTTGAGTTTTTCTAAATTTTTAACATTTAAAACTTCATAAATAAGTCTTAGTTGATCGTGAAAAACAGAAACATTCATTCATTTATTTAAAATTTGGTGTGTCCAGAATATTTCTCAGAGTATGATACCTTACTGCATTAAATTTAGACTTCATAATTTTTGAAATATATTTATAGGCAGGAACAAAATATTATTATTGATTTTATTTCAATCCTTTTGAAAGTAAAACTAAAAACTGAATTTTATGCTGAATCTCAGAAATTTTTGTACCGAGCGATTCTGTTTGCAATACTCCCATTCAATAATAATAATAATTAATAAATAACAATAAAGATGATAAATAAAATAAAACGCTTGGTTTTATTAAAAAATATCTGAATATTAATTGCAATTTCATCATTTACATTTTAAATTAAAGTTGAAGTTTTGCCGGAAATGACAACAAATTAGCCAAATATATATAGTAAATTGAACGAAACGATCTAAACTGTATAAGTTTGGTATGACTATCAAAATTTGACGATTAAAAATGTTTTGTTTGAGAATCGTTTAAGAGACCAGTTACTTAAAATATTTAATTGAAAATTGTAGCGAGCGGTAATACTGGCTAACCGGCTGGTCGCCAAAGGCGGCTAGTAAAAGATAATTCTCAGAAATATTTATTCTTTCAGCAGTTCTATCCAAACCAGTGGGAGGGTTATTACCAAAATTTTCCTGTATGCTTATACAGAGAGATGCGTTTCAAGTTTCACTTCATGGTATAATAAATAGCGAAATGAACAGAGTATGCATTTTGGACCGCTTCATTTTGAGCTGGGGTAGGATTTATAGTTTAAATGACAAGATTACTTATCAAAATTAAATTAATTTGTTTTGCTAATTGTGGGTTGAAGTTATCGTGTTCGCATGCACACAGATAATCTATCCATTGAGGGACATGGTTCAAAATTAGAAATTTATCTGTATTTTTATTCTAAAGAACATATACTAAAATTTATTCATCTAGCGTTTTGCTGTTATCATGTTTACATGAGAGAGAAAAGAATTTTAGACAAATATTTCATTTTATGATAGGTTGGGTGCAAAATTTGGTGCTCTAGAATTCTAGTAAAAACAATCAGGAATATAAATTGTTGCATTTTTTAATTATCTTGATAAAATATGCGTTGACGGACACATGGATATTTTTTTCATTTATTTATTATTGGAATTATTTTCTGGAAATTACTAGATGGGTATAAAAACCATATATAAAAACTAACCTGTATTTCATATTATGTTTCTTAATTACGCATATTTTAGTAAAAAAGAGAGTTGCACATGATTTCAAGAATGATTTTTTAAGAGTCTAGAATTTCAATGAAATATACATATTCGTCGAAATGCCTATATCAATTTTTTTTTAAAGTACCGACAATAGCAGATTCTCTTTGTAAACGAGAAAGTAGAAATTGCTCTTAACTTTTATTAGCCGCTTATTAGCCGCCGTTATTTATTAGCCGCTTTTGGAGACTGGCTGGTTCACTATGTTTAACGTTTGATAAAATTTTCAATTAAATAATTTATGTACCTTTCTCTCAATGACTTCCTGGCAAAATATTTTTCAAAGTCAATTTTCGAAGGACATATAGTACGTGCTATTTTAAAAGCATTATACTATTCTCTTCATTATACAATGTATTTCCAGAATTTTTTATCATCTTTTTTAAAATGTGAACTTTTATTTGAAACTGAAATATATAAACTTCAACTAATATAACAACCTGTTTGCTAAAATCAAATATGTTTAAATATGAATGCAAAAAATAGAAGCACTGAAGTCTTATCCGCACTGAAGTCTTATATACTACATAGTATTTTTTTTATAATTTATCTCAAAAGAAGATTCAATAAAATTTTAATTGATGTAACGTAAAATTTTGTTAACTACAATAAGAAAGAATTTATTAAAAATAACTAATAGGATTGAGAGTCTGTATGAAAATGTAAAATCCTCAATTCATCGAAACATTTGCGTACTCAAATTACATAAAATATAATTCTTTGTTTAATTTAGACTTTTTTTTACTTCATTTATCAGAAGTTATATACTATTATTAATGATTTGAGAACTAGTTGTGGGGCTCCGATTAGAGCGTATATTTTCAGTATATAAACTACGTTTGCTTTAAATGATACAGAATTATTGAATTATAATGCAAATATTTTAAAGGATCACAGAAAGCTTTTACTTGAATCTATTTTTATAGAAAGTATTATGTTTCATATTTATTTCGTTTCATACAGACATGCTAAAAATTACACTTTTTTAGGTTAGGTTTACCGTTAGGTTACAAATTGAAAAAAAAAATTATCATGAACACTTAATGTGCTCGTGCAAGTTAAGTTCCATTTTTATTGTACATGAAATATATTGTCGGTTAAGTATGCTTAAAATATTTTTTGAAAATTAAATAAGAGTAGAAAAATTCAACTGCAAAAAAATAAGTATCATTCAAAAAATTAAAGATTATTTTTTGAATTTAAAAATGACGCAAGAATCAATTTTGTGTGTTTGATGTTATGGCGGAAGGCAATAAAATTTTGCTTAATCTTTAATTAACTAAATTTCTAATTATTTTTTAAAATTTCCCTCAGATGAAGGTTTTCATCCACCAAAGAATATACATGTCGTTTGGTATCTCTAGGTGTCTGGTATACAGAGAGCCAACACACGCGCATACAAATATATACATACATTCATCTTTCTTAGAGATGGAGATAGAGAATGCTAAAATTTGCATTTTATCAGATTAAAATAAATAGTATTAATGTTTTTCCATTATAACTGAAACTAAAAAAATAGTTCTATTTAAGGTTATACATTGACAATCCAATTTCACAAGTATATGTAAACTGCTATCTAGAAATTCAATTAACAAAATGTAAACAAAGAAACCCTTTAAAAATAAATTTATTTTCCTCCATTATATAAAAAATTTTTTGGGAATAATTTATTGATTAAAATATAAATAATTACCACAATGCATACGAAACCGTAAGCATTTACTTCAACCTTCTATGAAAGAGAAATAAATGAAAACAAGAGAAACAAGAGGGTAGAGGGAATTAGAGAATGTAAAAGTATTATTTTGAGGATTATTATTAGTTAGCGATAGACTCATCCAAAATCCACTCAAAAGTAAATTCATTTGCTCTAATTTAGCAGAGCTTCGCGATCCGCACTGAGCATAGGTAAGGGCTAATCTGCACTCAGATCATGCCAGCCCGTATCTCAGATTATGCCAGCTCAGATATATTTTCCACCTTAAAGGAGACGATAGTATGTTTTCTAATTTTTAAATGCTATTAAAGAATGCAATAAACGAAATATTTAACGTACATTCCTTCAAGATCATGAATTATTATCAATAAAAAGTTGATAAATATTATGAAATAAACCAATAATCAAAGTTTTGAAATAATGTTGCACCTTTGTAGCCCCAATAGTTAAGCTGACACTGATCAGTCCGTAAATATTTTTAATAGTACTTTAATCCAGTATTGTATTAAATTTGCCAATTAATAATGATGATTCATATTATTAAAATGATTTAAATCAAGGTTTGATAAAAAAAATTACGCCTTCGAAATAATTTTAGGCTTAAAAAAATTATGTGACTCCATCTGAAAGCAAGATTATCTATAGCAATTCAAACGTATATCAAAGTAGAAAAGAGCGGCATGTAAAACAAGCACTATTTGCCGATATACAAAGATAGATTTAATCAAATGTAACAATGCAAAATAAATTAACAAAATATTTTGAGTCAAGACTTGGTTCTAAATTACTTTTGCCCATTAATATTGCTTACTTCTCATAGTACTCCCTGTTAACTCTCCAAAACATGGATTGACAAATCTAATGCTATTAAATTCTGTACAGATATATTTTGGAAGTTGATATATACTTCCATAATCTTATAGTCGACAATTTGGCAATGGCATTTTACTTGTCATATATTGGAGCTCCCACAAAGGATTAGGAAAAAAAAAAAAAAAAACACACACACACACACTACTGGATAACTTTTTGATACATAGAATTTTAGTCAAGTACCAAACATCAGTTTTGAAATATAAATCTAACATCCATGCTAATGAAATTTTAGTCACGGTGCATATTTCTAAATTTTACAATTCTATTTCTGTTGGGGGTCTGTTTTTTTTTTATTTTTTTATTTTTATTTTAGTTGGGTTTTGGATGGGGGTCTTGTTTTTATTTCTTTGAAGGTAATGAGTATTTTTATTTCTTGAGAGTTTCTTTGAGGATTCTAGAATCTCGTTAACAATATAATGCATTAGAAAAAAAAATTAAACTTTAATTTGAGTTCTAATCAAAATTTTGATCGATTTTTTTTTTTAGAAAATTCTAATGAAAAAAATTTTTTTTCATTTTAAAATACATAAAATTATCTATACATTCATTTCAGTTGCTTAAAATATTTTTTTTTCTTTTTAATAAAATTGTGTCTTTGAAAATTGTATAAAAAATATAATTTGTATTAATGATTTCCATTTTTGAAATTCTGGTTGCTTGTTTAAAACAAGAATTTCAAAACAAATTTTCATTTTCTCTGTCTGAGAAGTAAATTCATTTTATAATAATCCAGCAAACTGATGATGCAAAGCGATAACTTTTTATGAGAAGGAACTGCACTATGTCCCTCAAAAATGGTTCTAAAAATAAAGACCGAAGAAAAAAGTATGTCAAAAGCTAACTTTCGGTTTTAAATGTAAAGCTAAATTAATTGTTGAAAAAAATACATGTATTATATGAAATAAATTATTAAAAATTATTAAAAATTTTATTAAAAATTAATTATTAAAAATGTATTAAATATAGGCTTTAAGGTACATTTTAAACATGTATTAAAATATAGGCGTTAAGGTATTTCTTAAACATGTATTAAAATAAGGGAATAGAAGTGTTTTAGGAACCTTGGTTCATCAAACATATGGCAGTAACAAAAACGAAATAAAAGTTGTTAATGGGAAATTCAAATGATTCGGAATGAGGGAATTTTTAATGGATAAATAATATTTGAATAGCAATATAAGAAAATGTTCGTTTCTGCATTCATATTAAAAATTGAAAACTATATTTAAAAGATTTGGTATAAAGTGCTTAATTCCAAATTTCTATCTCATATTCTACTTCACATTAATAAAATTAATTATACTATCTCCGTTTTCTTTTCATTACGAAGAAAAAAAGGTAAATTCTACATTTAACAACTTTCAATAATTAAAAAAAAATTCTTGCAATTACTTCGTTGAATTCCAAGAATTTCATAGTTTAAACTTAAACTACTTACTGAATATAATTTTTCTTGCATTTATTATATCATAAAAGAGCATTCTAAGAAGAGTCCTTAAAAATATTAAATAAAGATTTTAAACAGAATTCTGGATTAGATGCTACAGATATAAAAAAAATGTTGCAAATATAATTGCTTTAATTCTATAACATATTGTACTATTAAAGCATATAAAGCAAAGTTACCAGAATAAATACAACTTTCTAAATAAGAAGAAAAAAAAATGTGATGCATATGGCCTCTTATTTAATTCCAAATAACCATTCAAACTCTTCTCATGCACTAAAAACCTGAAATCGTCCAAAGAGCACGTAGAAAACCGTTTAAACATCTGGAATCATTTTTTTTCATTCCTCCGTATTCTCAAAGGAGTGCAAAAATAGTGAATTAGACAGTTTCCTCAGTCCCCGTAAACACAAACTAGATACTCTTTCCCCTTATCCAGTTGTGCAGCTCGGTTATTTATTGTTGTCGCCAATATAATCATTCAAATGATACTTTTCGTGTTTTTTTAGAGGTTCCGCAATCCTTTGTAGGCAGAACGCAACATGAAAAACAGGAACTCTTTGACAGCAGGTTAGGGAAGAGAGCGCGGGGAGCGAGAGGGGTATGTACTGCATCAGAGCACACTTTTTTTTTTCCTTCTATAGAGAAAGGGAGACAAAAATGTGATGACATCTGCAAGGCAAAGGGTACATACAGAAAGGGAAATCGCGAAAAATAAAAGGGAACTGTTGAAGGAACGAGGGGGTTGAATTGGCGAGATACAGAGTGCAACAGTTTGGCGAATCAGCGCAGTTTGATTTAAACTAAAATTAAATGGAATGATGTATTTTTAAGAATAAATAAATAAAACTTATTAAAAATTACCAGCCAATATTATTTATGAATTAAAAGTGCATCATGGTAATTCATGAAATCAGATATTAATTAGAGGGAACAATAGTGTACCACGTAACAAAATTCTGGTAATATTATAATATTCAACTTACAAAAAGGTTTTACTAATTATACTGCATCATTTGCAAATAAATGATACAGTTGTGTCGAATTTAGGAAGAATATGAACCTGAATGGATGAAATGAATATTATGCCTCAAAATGATAAGATTTAACAATTTTTTATGTCACAATTTGTTCAAAGTACCAACAATTTAAGATTTTGTTTCATACATTGAATAAATGCATGAATAAACAATTGTTCGTTTCATAATTAATATTTTAATTTTTCATCATTTTATTTTTAATGGAATTTTATATGATATTGTCAAGAAAATAACTGAAATAGTACATTTATTTTCTATACATGATAGTACTACACAGGAATTAGTTTCATTATAAATAATTACCAGTTGGTTCAAGGGGATATTGGTTATATTTAATTTGAGTTAAATCCTATAGATATATCTTCCTGTCCATGATTCTGTCACATTATTAACCACTAAAGTTGCCTTATTTCAATTATTTGCTTGTTTTGTCCATTGAACCAAGAACTATTCTAATGAAAACTAGCCCATGAAAACATAGCGATGTTCAAAGTGTTCATCTATCTTATAATTTTTGTGGTATTATAATTTCAATTTTTTTTATTTATTTTCTAAACTATATAGACATTAAATGGAATCCTTCTTCTTTAGATTTCAACAATATATGTATATATATTAAGAGATCACCAAAATTCAGAAAAAAAAATGTACTATACCAAATTAATATTATAAAAAAGATAATTTTTGAACTTTATGAAAATAATTTTTATCCTGCAATATTTTCGGTAATTTTTCTTGAAAATTGTGAACAATTTCACTTGATTTAAATAAAAAAAAAGAATAAAATTCTAATAAAAATTTTAAAAACTTGGTCTTAGGTGTGCATTTCTACTTTCCGCAGTGTATATATATTTGCTAAGTTTCGTAGTTGTAGGTCAAACGGTCTGGCCAACAGGGAATCAGCAAACAAGCACACAGACAGACCAAAATACATGCATTCTTCTTTATTATTAGTATAAATTATTGATATTTTCGACAAACCAATCAATCTGTATTATATAAAATTGTATATAATAAAATTGCTGAATGGCTAGCATTTTTATTTCTTAATTATCTTTTTTCTGTCTGAGCTTAAATTTCCACAATAAGGAAATAGCCCAGCGGGAACAGTTTGTCTCCCTCGCCACAGCAATGAAATTTATTGCAAGGAAGGAGAGATTTATTTGGCGACGACAATTGGCGACATCAAAATGTTTGTGCAACAGCGTACAACTTACCGCGGCAAGTCAACAACGTGTTCGACAATACTTGCCCCAAGAGGCTATTTAGGGACTATGAAAAGGCAGTAATCGTGAGGGTCACCCGTGAATTGGCTTCAGCCCTTTGTGGCCTCGGTTACCTCTTTCAATCGGAACAGCATTATTTGTGTTCGGTGGGCGGACGTGGTCACATAACACCGCATCCATCTTCTGACACACAATCGCGTAACGCTCTAACCAGCTGAATACCGTATCGAAAGTGACGGCGGTTGGCACACTCCTCAACAATTAGACTCTTTCACCAACGATTCTCTTGTTGTGACCTCACCCACACTGTACTCTTGGGATTTATGTAATCCTACCTAATCGATAATCCACAAAATTAAAAAAAATTCAGTGTTTCATATTAATTAAATCACTAATTAAAGAAGGGGAAAGAATTTTTTAGTTTTGTCCAGTCTGGCATTAATTTAGCAATTTAATATAATTATATACAGGTTATTTTGATATATAAATAATTGTATTTGGCTAATTTCTTGCTGAGTTATGATTGCTTGAATGAAGCAACATAGTGGAAAAATATCACTCTTCCTAAAATGGGTTTAAAAAAAATCGAATAATTGATTTTTCAGTCTTTAAATATGCAATCAAGGTGAAAGTATTAAATAATGTAAAACGCAAACATCACTTGGAAACGATAAAAAATCTGAAGTATGTTTTGAGTTAGTATAGCCATAGAAGCAATAAATGTCCAAAATAGAGCGTACCATCTTATTAGGGTTTTTGCAAATTCATAGGCCAAGGTATTAAAGTTAATATTAGAATTATTATTTTTCCGTTTCTTCGATCTTTGAGCATCTGTAACTGAGAAAAGATACTTTTTCATTTTTTTTATTGTTATCAAATTGGTCTTTTTTTTTTCTTTTCTTTTTTTTTTGTATTCTTAGTTTTTCTGAGTAGTTAAAGTTTTAAAAATAAAAAAAAATGACACATAGAATTAAAGGGTCAACAAAAAACGATACAAAAGTTTTCACATTGCCCGAACAAGACATTTATTATAATAAAATTTGGAAGAAAACTGATGTAAACCCAATTAAAGGTAGCATTTGAAAAATTTTAAAGAAGCATAAAAAATTAAAAAACAAAATTTATGAAGACAGCAAAAGTGCATACCACCAAATGAGGGTAAAATAATCAAAAACTGCGTTTATGTGATAGAGAAAAGTCATATATGTGTATATAAAGTGAAATGACTCAACGTGATGTGAATGAACTGTTCGACGAAGATTTCAGAAATCTGGTTTAAATGTCAGAATTCCACTAAATATTTCATTTTTGAAATCAGAAACAAAAGATGAAAAGATTAAATTGGGCAAAATCCCATATTAAGTGGACAACAAAACAATGGAGAAATCTGCTTTGCTGTAGGTGAATTCAGTATAGTAGTGATGGAATAAGATACATAAAGAGAAGAATAAGAGAAGACTTTCCTCCACAAGTTAAACACCAGTAAGTGTTATGATCGGGGGTTGTATGAGAGCGAAAGTCGTGTGATTAATGGTAATAAAAAAGTCCAAAAATGTATAGATGAAGCACTCGCTCCTAAAATACTACCTTCTACATATGATCTTTTCCCAGATAATAAAGAATTTATATTTCGAAGGATTCATTTCCATATCATGCTGCTAAAGCATGTAAAATTTGATTTCCAAACAATTATATTTCCACAGCGGATATGGTCTGGAAATAGCATTAACCTTAACCCATCTGGGGAGAAAGATAAAGAAGTTTGTTACATAGAAGCAACTTAGCAATAAAACCAATCAATTGCAACAATAATTCCTTCATGATATTACATTACATCAACTGAGGAACTAAAAACATTGGTAAATTCAATGGAAAGGTGTAATTTATGCGAAAGGGCATATGTTGGCATTATTCCTATGTTTTCCTTTTCTTCTTTATAACATCTGTTCCAATCGATATATTCTTTATAAAAATTATTCTACTCAATTTTTGATTTAATTATTTTGAAAATGTTATACAATAACGATATTTTTCCTTAAAATATTGCTATTATGACTCATCAATTTTCAAAAATGCAATTTTTTCCAAAGGTTTCCACAATTCTAGTCATAACTCTATATGTATACTACTTTAATAGAATTCTGTGAAGAAAACTGATATATTATTAAATAAATCCA
>JAPMOR010010746.1:4569-16536 GCA_026543865.1 Argiope aurantia | reverse complement strand
TTTTTTGTTATAAACAGCTTTTCAAAAATTAAACTCGTCTTAAAAATCATATTACTAAATTGATAAATGTTTTTTAGATTGATCACACTACTATCCCAAACAGATTGTCAGAGGATGCAGAAAATATTTATTTTTATAATTTAGGCAGGTCAGTTCTTTGATGTGAGATGTCATGTTCTTATATTTTGTCAGGATTTCAATTCTTTTTGTAAAATTTGATTCCTGATTTATAATATGAATGTTTCTTTGTATGCCTTCTGCTAATGGTTTGCAGAACAAACACTATATATATATATATATATATATATATATATATATATATATATATATATATATATATAATCAAATCAATAATTTCTAAAACTTTCAAATAAAAGTATAAAACTGAACATTTTTTATCACTTCATCAATCACGATAAAATTTAAAAGTATTTTAATTGCTTCAGATTATTTAGCTTGATTTTTATATAACTTACTAACTAGTAAGCTAACTTAACTAACCTTACCAGTTAACTATCTAGACCAGTTTTGAGTATCATCATGGAGATCATAAATCTGAGAGGCATGCAAGATTTATTTTGAAATTATATAAGTTTATGAAATTTTACTTATTTCAAGCAATTCATCAACAAATGACTTTTGTTATTTATGTTCTAACTTTCAAGACTATGTTTTCAGGGAATTAGAAAAAAGGAATTTTTGGAGAGAGTGTGGATTCTGTCGATGACATTAATATTTTTTTAAATCTAAACGATCAGTACATTTAAATGAATAAATTCTCATAAAAATAGAAAATAAATACCGGTAAATTCTTATTCTAAACTATTCCATATTTGTAAAATTTCTTTGTATAAATCTTTTTTTAATGTTTCAAATGAAATGCATTAATAGGAACGCAGTGGCACTGTGACAGGGACTATGAGTCGGAGGGTCATAGGCTCGATAATAGAGTCAATGGAAGATCGGACATGAATACTGCCCTGATATTCGGTAAAATCATTGAGGTCACATATCCTCCCGATTGTGCGATGTGGTGGTAATAAGAGAGAGATGCCTCTTCAGATCGCATTCTTATCACACGAACATGGTTTAATATTAAGACTCGTATCTCACAATAACTCTCATGTACCTTAAAAACAGTCGTGATACTGAGCCTGAATATCCTGATGATAAGGTCTTGGCTTCTTGACCGAAAGTAGGTTGTATCAGATTCCAAATTCAACGCAACCGTGAAAGCGACTGTATGAGGATTAACACTAATTTTAAAGGTCAGATTACCGTCCGCTAACGTAGCGTGGAAGCTGGAAAATAATGTGGTGACTTAGGTATCATCATCTGACCTGTTTTCTAAGCCAGGAGGCTTATGAAATAATTGCCATCACGTTACTTCATCATCTCAAAAGTTTTCTAAGGCAGAAGGCTTATGCCAAAATTGCCTTCACATTGCTGCATCATCTGACTAATTTTCTAAGACAGAAGATTTATACTAAAATTGCTTCCCCTTTTGCTTCATCATTTGACCAGTTTTCTAAACTAGATAGCTTATACCAAAATTGCTTTCAAGTTGCTCCATTATCTGACTAGTTTTCTAATCTAGAAGGATTATGCTAACATTGCTTTTAATTTTGCTTCATCATCTGAACAGTTTTCTAAACCAGAAGGCTGGTATCGAAATTGCCCTCACGTTGCTTTATCATTTGACTAGTTTTCTAAGCCAGATGACTTATACCAAAAATGCCTTCACGTTGCTTCGTCATCTGACCAATTTTCAAAGCCAGAAGGCTTATGCTAAAATCGTTTTCAATCTTGCTTCATCATCCGACGAGTTTTCTAAACCAGAAATATTATACCAAAATTGCTTTCGTGTAGCTTCTGAACGGAACTTTAATTTCAAATACCCCAAACTAATTCTCAAATATTGTTTTAATATAATTTAAAAATCTAAAATATTAGAATCAAACCATGAATTATTCTCATTTTCGATTAGTCTTCAGTCATTTATATCTTGAAGGAAGCTCTTAACTCATCTCATGAAAAAAAAAATTACTGAGAAAGGAAAACTTAAGGATGGAAAATGATGTATTGCACCCTAAGGCCCAAGGTGCAATAATTCTTCAGAGAAATCTTTCAATAAATCTTAGCATTACATTTAGTCTCATTCAGAGCATCTCTTAATCTATTCTCAAATAGAAGTGTTAAGGGAAATCGAAGCTTTAGGGCAAATTCTTCACGAGTATAAAGAAGTAATTACACTGCATTAACAACATTAATTATTTAAGGTTGGGCGTGTTAAAAATTGTCCCACCATTTATTTGTCTTTTTATATATATTAAGAATTTTGACACCCATTTGCGTATAGCACATATTGGGATAATTAAAACTGCTAAAATTTATAATACTAAAAATTGATAATATTTTACTGTCAGTTTTTTTTATTTAGCTATCCTTTGTCATCTGCGCAACGATAGAGAAATTTGCGTATTGTTCATACAAAAATTAAATACCATTTTTTTTATGTTTAGTAAATCTTTAAAATTGTCTTAAAGGCTACTTGAATACTAAGAGAACTTTTCAAATAGATATAAAAAATTGAATTGAAAAAATTTTGATTCCAGATCTTTTTGAGTTATAAAAAATTAATTACGAAATATTGCCTCTCTCTTTGTGTTTGAGCAGAATAATACAAATTGAAGAAATATTAGTAAGTTGAATTTTAGTATATGGTCTTTATACCAAAATTGTATCCCACGAGAGACACCTTAAAAAACGGAGATACAAAGCTTACAATATGATGGTGGATTCTCGCCTCCCTGGTGGGTACAGAAATATGGGGTTGTCTGCCCCCTAACGATGACGGATGTGTCTCCTACAGGAAGAGTTATACCGTGGTCGGTGATGTCCTTTAGGATTCAACCACAGTTCCCATTAATGCTATTGCGCGTTTCTGTCATTTGTTTGCCTGAGAGGTGAGCCGAAATAATCGTTTTGTGGTAACGAAGTTGTAAATATTGGTCAAATTTTAGACGAAAACCACCAATGAAATTCGGAGTAAGCTAGGAGGATGTAATTTGGCATATGGTTTAATCCGAATTTTAGATCAGTATAAGAATTTAGACCGTATCCATCCATTGTCTGCTGTTTTTCAGAATATCTCTCCATCTGAGTGTGAACATTATCGCATTATCACTAAAGGTTTATGGGAGTTAACACTACAAAATAGCAACAAACTAGAAAAATGAAATTTTATATGTAGTCTTGATATCAAAGTTCAGATCTGCATGAAATTTCAGACCCAAAAGTCAACAGAAAAATGGTACAACATTCGTATTCAGTCTTATTCACCGTGAGAAATTAAACATAAAACGCATCATAAAGTGGAAGTAAGCGAGAAATTCAAGGGGAGATTCGACGATTTAAAATTCATTCTCAGGTACGGAAGATTTAAGGCCATCTGATAGAAGAGTGAAAAGATTCCAATGGGCCTCATCTTAAAAGACTTTAGACAGTACAGTGTATTACTTTTATCCTTTAAAATTAGTGTCTTCCAAGAGTTTAATATAAGATAAATTTAAAATCAAATAAAACAAACAAATACTAAAGGGCAAATAAAATAGATGGTTGGTTGGTTGGTTGTTTAGGTTTTCTGGCGCAAGGGCCATATCTGGCCATGCTGCGCCAAGCAAATGGTAAAATACAAAAGCAGAAATAGAATATTCACATATGGGTGTTTTAATATATTAGTTAAAATCTAAATGAAGATCAAATAAAATTATGTATAGTATAATAATGCAACACTATAAGCTAAAATTTTCTGAATGAATACAAGGTAAAAGATATGAACGTAATGATCATAAAGAAAAAACCAATTTTTACAATACTAAATGCAAATATAAAAGTTGATGGACTTTAAAAACTTAAAAATACTTGGGTGGTATCTCTCACCCACCAAGTCCTGTAAAGTTAATGACGATGTTTTAAAAAAAAGAACACGATTTAAATTAAAAGCAGGGCATTCAATTAAAATATGATTTACTGTAAAATCCACATGACATGTTGGGCACTTTGGCGCCGCCTCGCCAAAAATGAGATGCCGGTGTGTATAACGCGTATGACCTATACGGAGACGAGTCAATTTTACGTCAGTCTCGCGTGTAGGCAGAACAGACCACAATCCAATAGTTGGTTTGATGGATTGCAGTTTATTTTGTGTCCGCAGGTCCCACGTTAATTGCCAAGTTGAAAAAATGTGTTTCACCAAGGCCTTTTTGGCATCACAATAAGGAAGTTCAGGAGACAAAAAAGTCATTGCCGATTTTGCTGCCGAATCAGCCATTTCATTTCCAGAGATGCCGATGTGACCCGGAACCCAGCAAAGGTTGATTTCAATACCCTTTTTGTTCAAGAGACGCAAAGAAAACAAAATTTCTATAGCTATCGGGTGCATCCGGTTATGATAATGAGAAAGTGCCTCCAATGCACTCATGCTGTCAGTATAAATAATGAATTTTCCCTGAGGGGAAGATGAAATTTTCTGTACAGCACAGAATATACCCATCAACTCAGCTGTGAATACTGAACAACAATTATGAAGACGGTAGCTCAGTGTATCATATGGAAATACGATTCCACAACCAACATGGTCATCTGATTTTGAGCCATCCGTGAAAATTGGTATAGATGAAGAGTACCGATTGCGATGGTAGAGATAAAGCTGTTGAAAAACAATCGGTGCAGTTGATGATTTATCAAATCCGAGAAAGGGATTTAAAAAAGAAAACTCTGGAATTTCCCATGGCGGAAAGCGTAACATATCAGAAAATTTAAGAACGATATTCTCAAGGTTCGAGCCCTGCACAAACATTTTGGCTCGTTCACAGAATGGAAGGACATTAAATGGACGAGCGTCATATAATCTGCGAAGGCCAACTGGGAGTGCAATTTCAGACACAGGATGTCCTGTCAGAGATAAAGTTCGAAAATGATATAAAGCGGACAATTTTTTTCGTCTTAAATTAAGGGGCAATTGGTGACAAATAACATAAAGGCTTTCAACTGGTGAGGTGCGAAATGCTCCTGAACAGATTCGCAAAGCAGAGTGGTGCACAGTATCCAATCGCCGCAAAACGGAATCTCGAGCAGAACCGTACACCATACAGCCATAATCTATGCGGGAAAGTATGATTGCTTCATATATACGGAGTAAGGAAGTTCGATCGGCCCCCCAAGATGTTCTGGAGAGTACCTTCAAAATATTTAAGGCCTTCTCGCATTTCTTTCGCAGTTCAAGAACATGCGGAAGGAAAGTGAGTCGACGATCGAAAATCACTCCCAAAAACCGTATTTCATCCACAACTTGAATAGGTATATTTTGTATATGGATAACAGGATCTACATGCATACTTCTCTTCCGACAAAAGTGTACGCATCTACTCTTTTCCGGAGAAATTGTGTGTCCGTTATTGTTGCACCAAGCTACCATCTTATTAACAGCATTTTGTAGCTGTCGCTCAATGAGACTCATATTGCTTCCTTGACCTGATATCTGCAGGTCATCAACATACAGGCTTCCATGAACCGATTGTGGCAAATGATTTAAAATTTGACTTAAATGAACTATAAAAAGTGTTACGCTGAGGACACTTCCCTGTGGAACACCCTCAGCTTGGATAAAATGATTTGAGTAAAAATTACCAACACGAACACGAAAAGTACGAAGTGATAAAAAGTTTTGTAAAAATATAGGCATGTTTCCTCTAAAACCAAATTTGTAAAGGGTAGAAAGTATGCCATAGCGCCATGTGCGGTCGTATGCTTTTTCGATATCAAAGAAAATAGAGATTAGATGATTTCTCCTTACAAACGCGTTGCGAATTTGGGTTTCCAGTAATATGAGGTTATCAAAAGTAGAACGACCTCGACGGAAACCACTTTGCAACGGGGGGATGCATCCTTGTTTCTCTAATTCATAGAGGAGGCGGGCATTGGCCATGCGTTCTAGAGTTTTGCACACGCAACTAGTCAAAGCAATTGGCCTGTAGTGCAGAGGGTTTTCGGGATTTTTGCCAGGTTTTAGGATTGGAATCACAATAGCGTCGTGCCATTGTGAAGGGTACTTCTGTTCAATCCATATTCTGTTAAATAATATTAACAGATTTGAAAGGGAAGTTGCATTCAAATGGCGGAGCATATTATATGTGATCCCATCTGGACCAGGACTTGTATCATGGGCTTGAGACAAGGCCGTTTCTAGCTCAAACATCCGAAATTCACAGTTATATGAGAAAGTATTCCTGTCATGGAAACGCAAAGGCAAACGTTCCGCATGTTTCTTAATTACTAGAAAATCAGAGTTGTAAGATTCAATTGCGGAAACCTGTTCAAAAGCCTTTCCGAGAATATTAGCTATGTCTAATGGGGCAGAATGCGTTACATTTCCAACTTTTAATACAGGAAAGAACGATTCCCGATAAATCCCATTTGCGGCTTTGACTTTTTTTCCACAAAATCTTACTGGAGGTGCAGGATGTAATAGAAGAAACAAAGGACTTCCAAGATTCCCTCTGACTAATGCGACGAATACGTCGAGCATAGGCTTTGGCACGTTTAAAAGCAAGAAGGTTTTCTGTCGTTGGGTATCTCCTGAAAATATTCCAACACTTTTTCTGTTTTTTATAACTGTCGCGACATGCGTCATTCCACCACGGTCTACAAAATCGTCTTAGACGTGGTGAACTTTTGGGGATACTTCTATTAGCGGCGTTCATTATGACATCAGTGACATGTTGTAAAGCTTCCGAAATGTCTAAACCTCTAACCATGTCCTCTGTGATAACTGCCAGTTGTGTGAAAGCATTCCAATCTGCCCTATGGAATAGGAAATGTGGACTGCCAGGAACCGTATTTCCTCTATCAATATGAGAGACAATAATTGGGAAGTGGTCACTATTGTATAATTTATCACTTACTTGAAGGTTTATCATTGGCAGAATTTCAGGTGAACACATGGCTAGATCAAGACTATGGAAGCTGCGTGTAGGCTCATGAAAATATGTTTTTTCCTCATTATTGAGCAGGCAGAGACAGTTATTAGAAATAAATTGTTCAATCTGCCGCCCACGAGAGTTTGTACGATCAGAACCCCACAACGTACTATGTCCATTAAAGTCGCCAAATAGAATGAGTGGTGAAGGAAGTTGTTCCACCAAATCATCAAGTTCATGTTGGCGAATAACATCATGAGGTGGTAAGTAAATAGAGCAGACTGTGATCAATGTTCGTACGTGAACTTGCACAGCCACAGCCTGCAGGGATGTATCCAATTTGAGAGATGTGCTCGGATACAAATTTGAAGTAAAGATACAGACACCACCAGAGGTTCTGGATCCCGTGTCTGCATCTTTCCGAACACAGTTATAGCCTCGCATTTTGATAGGGATGTTGGGTGTCAAGAAAGTTTCTTGGACCCCAAGGCAGATTGGATGAAATTTGTTTAAAATGGACTTGATGTCAGAAAGTTTAGATCTAATGCCGCGACAATTCCAAGAGAGGAAAGTACCCATTAAGAAAGTCTTTTTGAAAGGGAAGTTCTGGGAACAATGCTCGGAGGTTGCGAAGCATCGCAACTCATTTCAAATTCATCCTCCTCCTCAGATGGATGGAGTGAGATGATTGCAGGATTTTTCGGGGCGCCACTAAAAATGGATGTTAAGTCCTTATGAGCGACACCTTTGTTTGCAAGTCCTAGAGCTACAGAACTGCGTAAAGTAGTTTTTTTAAGTTTATGGGAAATGTCTTTTGCAGCCAAGCCACGTTTGGAGAGTTTTAACTTCAGAGACTTATTTGGTTTTGGTTTATGTGCAATAACGTTACTATTTTCAGGAATACTGGTCAAAGATGCCTCAGTGTCGGAATCTGAAATTTTTTCCTGAGTTTTCTCTTTATTAACAGTTTTTGTACAGTTTGGGCAACTACAGTTTTTACAGAAAGACGTTTGCACAACGGATGCATAGCTCACACCAGGTTTGGGTGTTGATGCCAAAATTTTACGTCTGGCTTCTGGATAGGATATGTCCTCTTTAATTTTTAGGCTTGTAATTTGTTTTTCTAGCTGCCAGCGTTCACATGATTTGGAATATGAGGCATGGCAACCACTGCAATTCACGCACTTTTCTTGCGCTGTGCATTGCTGGCTGTCGTGACCTTTCTCAGCACAACGTGCGCAAGTGAGTGTTCCTCGACAATTAATTTTGGAATGCCCAAAACGCTGACATTGAAAGCATCGCAAAGGATTAGGTATGTATTGCCGCACAGGCAGTCTTATGTACCCAGCATATACACATTCAGGTAATTTCGTTGAATGAAAAGTTAAAATATAGTGCTTGGTTGGTAAAATTTGCCCATCTCTCCGAATGGTAATTTGGCGTACGTGTGTTACACCTTGAGGTTTGAGTTCGTGTGTTATTTCCTCGATAGGAACATTAAACAGTTCCCCGCAAGTAATAACACCTTTTGAATAATTTAATGAATTATGGGGAGTAACTGTTATCGGGAACGTAGCCAAAGCTTTCATTTTAATGATTTGTTGAGCTTGCTTTTTAGTGCAAACTTCCACCAACAAATCACCTGAACGCATCTTTCTAATAGAGGACACTTCGCCGACAGTTGCTGCGATAGCTTTCTGTACCAGAAATGGGGAGACAGAATTAAAGGTTTCATTTTTTTCAGTTATGCGTTTTATGATAAAATATGTATCAAATTGGTTTAGGTTGGTAGTACATTTATAAACATTTTTATGCCCACTGAAGGGAGATTTTTTTGAGGAGCCCATACGATATTGAATAAAATTCAGGCCCGACGGCACCGCCCACCACGGAGCCCAACAAGGGAAGGCAGCCACCGGCTCTGGCCATTTCCAGCCTCGGCACTTACCCTAGTGCTAGCCGGAACCTATACGCTCGGAGTTACCCCCGGGGACAGTGACCACCCTTAACGCCAAGCCCAAGGAGTAACCCCTTCGCTTGATCCCTAGCAAACTAACCACTCAGGTGGATATCGACCAGCCGATTGATACACCGGGGACCACAGTGCACCACCCGTCTAATGGGTCGCCACGCACGGCAAACACGTGGGGGTATTTGCTGTCCATGAGAAGCAGGAAGCAAACAGAGCGGCGACAGCTTCTCATGGAGAGCTCCCTCGCCTACCCTCGAGGGAAAGAAGAAAAAAAGGAGACAACAGAAGGCGCAGAAGAGAGTAAACTTAAAGGGAGTAAAGATCCCTGGGTACCTCGGGATTGGGACACCCGTACCCACCTATAGTAGGTGAGCCCCTGAGGGGAAATAAAATAGAAATAAAGCATCAATGAGCATTTTTTCAAAAAAAAAATGCGCAATGAACAAAGGAGCATTTTTTCAAAATTCTTACAAAATTTTTTATTTTGTTCGAATTTACATCTGGTAGAGCTTTAAAAATGTGTCTCATGAAGTAAATTCAAACTTTTCTATAATTTTGAACTAATAATCGATCATTTTATAATAAGATTTCATTTAAATAATTGTAATTGATGTTTCCAAAGAATAATATTGATAACGCAATATGTTCAAACCTGCTGAAATTCTATTATGTCAGAAAAGTAATTTTTAACACAAGATAAAACTTTTCAAAACAGCAGAACAAATAAAAACAGAGTTTTTACTAATGTTTTCGATTATACGAAAAAACTCTGATTAAACTTCAACGTTCTTTACGCACAACTGGTCATAACAATTTTAGTTTTGATTATTTAGGGTAGGTTAACGTCTTGTTTTGAAGCTACACGACGACTATTTGTTGATGGATCACATGATTTTGAATCATGGCCAGATAATGAAAATAGCATCTGAGCTGGGCTTTTCCTCCCCCTATATACCCGAATCATATGTGTAAGGCATTGGACTCTCGATTGATTTAGTGCACGCCATGCCTGCATTAACGGTTGATCTTCAGTGGGTTAGCACGAAGTGTTATGATAAGAAGATAAAACTCACAAACGTTTCTCAATTACTAAATAACCATGGTATTATAAAATGGTGCATTAATTCTTGGAACTTTAAGCGATTTATTTTCTTTATTAACTTTGAGTGATTTATTATCTTTTCTGAGGCCGCGGTACCCTAGCTGTGAAGACTCGGCTCTGGGACTGAATGTTGAAACCGTGCTGATGAATGGAAGCCAGCTCCATATTTGAAACCTGATTGCATTAAATGTCGTATGTATGATGCATTTTGAATCTTATTTCGTGGGCCAGTCGTACTCCAGTCCCAGCTAGCCAGTCGTAATGCTATTTGAGTGTAATCCTCGTCGTCTGACAACGGGTCAAAATTACGAAATCTGTCACAAAATAGCCCTAACGTTACTGTCAAACGGTGTGTTAATATAACTTACTTACCTATGGCCATTTGTGACATTTTTATTTATTATTATTAAATATTTTAAATAAGTGGACGTAGAGCTCTCCTCTCAACTTCTCTGCATATTAACGGCGCATTTTGTGTTAAGTTTTGTAAATTATCTATCATACATATTTTTTGTCTTCCATTCGAGTGACTGGTTTCAAACATTGATACAAATTTATAATTTTGGAGTCAAGACCACATACCAAATTTCCTTATTGTCACTGATTGCCATTTTAAATTATCGCGTTCACATAATTAGGAAAACACAAATCAAGAAACAATCAACCCTTTCCCAAAATTGGATTAAATTTTGATTCAGAAATAAAAATCTGGTAAAAAAACCATGGGCTCAATTTCATCTCTAGCTTTTTATCTTCTGTTTAAATATATAGGTTCAGATAAAGTTCCCACGGATGGATTTCATCCGAAATTTGGCATAAATCCAAAATTTTTCTTCAAATCTACAATTTGAGGCCATATCATTATGGCAAATTTCATCGTTTTTTTTTTTTAGAGTTTATTGTTTTCACAGATAAACAAACCTACTAACATTAATTTTTTTTTTCAGATTCAGAGACATATAGAAGGTAAAGATTCGTTAACATCACGGAATAGTATTTTTGACAATCATAATATTTTCTTTTTGCATACTTCGTATATGAGATAGTAAGAGCAGATGGATTATACAGGATGTACTTCATTATCTCATCGGTTGATGAATAATATGCTTGCAATCGAACCATCTTCGTATCATTTATCATCCGCGATACATTATTAGCGTTGTTTTCCTCAATTGCTTTAATAAGATATTTTTCTCGATTCCTTGTTTTTATCGTCAATCATTATACTGCGCTATTCTAATTGAATGTATAGAAGGGCCCTTATTACATGTTTTATACATTCCTTTCTTTTGTCTTGTGCATTAATGGCTAGAAATTAAATTTCTTCGCCGATAAGCTTTTTATAAACCTATCTCTCTTTTTTTCTTTCTTGTGTATAAAGTATCATGAGGACAAAAAAATCAGTCTGGAATTTTTGATGAAATTTTATATTTTAAACTTCCCTGAGTCGGGATAAACATTTTAGGAATTATATCGACCAATCAATTTATCGATTTGAGAACACATTAATAAATAATGCAGCAAACTAGATAGGTAGAATTTAGTGTACAAAAATCATAGATTTCTGTCATATTTTAGAGGTAATTTGTTTTCGGGAAATTTCTCTCACTGACAGTCTATGTTCATGAAATAAATAAATAATTTAAAAAATGTAACTAATTAGACCAAAGGACATACAATATTTTGTATATTGTACCACATAAATAGGATTCAAAAATATATGCATCATTATAAAAGAATTTTACGATTAAAAATATATGCAACATTATAAAAACATTTTACAATTAAAATTATATGCATAATCATTAAGGCATTTTAGATTAAAAATATATGTATGCATCATTATAAAAATATTTTCCAACCAAAATTATATGCATCATTACAAAAACATTTTCCAATCAAAATTATATGCA
>JAPMOR010010741.1:0-19945 GCA_026543865.1 Argiope aurantia | reverse complement strand
TAGAATATTTTTATGTTAATTATGCAATATATTTATGTAATAAATCAGCTTCAAGTCTTCATCCATGATTTTCTTTTTTTTACCTCATATTGCAAAACTTATCAAATTATAAACCTGAATTTGATATTTGTGTTATTATATGGCACATTAATTCTCTATCCTTTTTTTATTAACTAGTTCCCTTTGTGACAAGCTTATTCAACAAGAATACTGATTGTATTTAATTTCAATTAGATCTCTTATGTACAATTTCACATAAGGGACCCAACTGACTTTATTTTCATCCTTATGCTTCTTGATAATCTCATATCCCGAAAAGACAGCACTGACATAGTTAAAAAATTTTTAAGGGTAATAACAAGGCAATTGGAATTATAAAAGACTATTTGATTTTTAAAAATATCTAATTTCTCTTTACAATCTAATCTATAAAATGTTTGTATATAAACATAATCTAATATTTACTGCTTAAATATAAATATATCATTAACAATACATTTCCATCATGATACATTCATATATAAGTACATAAAAGACCCAATTTTAATATTTTGGCACTGAATAATTTTTTTCCCTTAATCAGTACTTCACCAAATGACTGAAGGTTGAAGTATTCTAATTACTCATTAAATAGACATTCAATATGAGGCATTTTTCCATTAGTAGTATGAACAGAATCTGGCAAATTTTAACGATAACTTTTTTCATTAAATCTTAATGATAAACGCTGATAGAAAAGGACCTAAAAATAAGAATGGTATATAGCTATAATATGCATTCATATTTTGTGATATATGCACACAGACCAACAACACAAGTTTTAACCAGATAGCAAAAATTAATATTATGTGCTGTCAAATTATTCAAAAACATAATTTATATTATAAAGTTTACTACATAAATTTCTTTTTAAAGATCATAAAGAAGATGGATATGCTGACTTAATTCATTTATAGATTCTTGGGTCAAAAAGTACTCAACATTAAAATGAAAACAACTTGTTAATTATTTCTAAATAAGTTTCATTAAGAATTTAAATTTCATGTTATTTATGCATTACTAACTGCAATATTTCCAAAGTGAGAGAGAGAGGAAAAAACCTCAAACATGTACAAAAAAATATTAATAGTCATATATGAAACGAGAAAATTATGTTTTTCTATTAATTATAATCGAAAAAATGTAAATAATAGACAAAATTAAATGCTATTTTATTTGAATAAATATCTTTATTATTGAAATTTACCATATCATTGGCTTATCACCTTCATCATACAATTTTCGAATATATTCTAAAAGTTTTAATACATTAGTTCCAAATTTCGCAGAAATAGGAAAAACCGGCATAGAAACATTTTCTTTTAAAATTTGTATTTTTTCATCACATCCTTCCAGATCACATTTATTTGCAACCACAGCATAAGGTCTCGATGAAAGCCCTTTCTTGTATTGTTCTAATTCATATTTTAGAGCTTCCAATTGTTCTAGAGGCGAATCAATAGAGGAATCAATAACATATAAAATTCCAGAACATCTCTCAATATGTCTCAAAAATGATATTCCCAATCCTCTATTCTCATGAGCACCTGGAATTAAACCAGGAAGATCAGCAACAGCAAGCTGAACATAATCGTCATAATGAACAATTCCAATATGTGGGTTTAGTGTTGTAAATGGATAAGAGGCAACTTTCGGCCTCGCCCTTGATATAGCTCTTAAAAGTGTTGATTTTCCAGCATTTGGGAAACCAACTAATCCAATATGAGCCATTATTTTTAATTCAAGGTCATATGTACGTTGTTCACCAGCTGCTCCTTTTTCAGCTATGTCTGGGTGTCTATTTTCATTAGATAAAAAGAAGTGGTTACCATGGCCTCCTGCACCACCTCTTGCAGCAATGAATTTAGCATCTTGTTCATTCAAATCACTTAGTGTAATATCATTCTCTTTAACTAACGTGCCAACAGGTACTTTTACTACAAAATGAGCTCCATTAGCACCATGCATATGATTTTTCCGGCCATTTACACCATTACAGCCCCTTGCAACAATTGGAACTTCTTCAAGAGATTTCACAGAACTGCAGGCTTGGAATATAACATGGCCTCCATTACCACCATCTCCACCCGAAGGGCCGGCGAAAGGATTTTTATATAACCTCAGAAATGATATAAGCCCATCTCCACCTTTACCTCCAACACACCTAACAGTTTTGAAGTCCATAAACCGCTGTGTTCTATACTCCGCTGAAAGATCCTTCATTTTTCGAAGTGGTTTTGCTGATGCTTTAGAGCAAAATCGAATAAAATTTCTGTTAAATATAAATTTCGGCATCTCAACACGGATAATAGAAAATGTTATAGAAGACATGGCGGTGAATTGAAATAGCAAGGATTTTTTTGTAAGAAAGTTTGTCACATACACAAAAAATAGTGGAGTGATAGAATAAAACAATTATTGTGGATAATTATTATTTTGCGTAATATGTCTCATTTCAACCATGAAGGAATAAAGGTGTGTCCTCCGGCGTATGCTCCTGAATCCTTGTCCTTAGCTTTTGCCGGGTTAACAATAATCAAAAGTCATGAATACCACAAAAGCATTTCAACTACATTTCGTTCAAACTACAACATAAACAAACCTTAGTGGTTATAGTTATACAACAATTTTCAAATTTTAGAATTTTTTTTCAATGCATTAGTTTCTTGTCTTCATGAAACATGTATATATTTTTTCACATGATCTTATTAAATTATACTTTCACTATTTATATAAAAGTAAATAATTTTATTTCATTATTAAGCAGAAATAATTTTTTCTTACTACAAAGCAAGTTTTGGCAACAGTATTAAGTACTATGTTTGTTTTGGTTTTCACTGCCGAGAGGGAGTAATTTTTGTGATTTGTAAAAATATTGCAATAAAGATTATACCTTTGCAGTCACATAATTTCAAATGTCTTGATGATTTTAAAATATTTCGAATTTTAAGGCAAGTCATTTTTCACTAAGATTTACATAATTTGAGTAATTTCAAATGCTGTTGCCGTCTTGTCAGTTTCGTATTAAACTAACTGTCATAATTTTTTCGTAAAAAAAAAAAAAGTATAGGGGAGGGAATGCTTTTTTCCAGTAAAGACACATTGCAGTAAATTTTATATATTTTCTTTTGATTTATTTTTCGCTTTATTATTAGTCCAGTATTAATGTCTTGAAGAATGTTTGATTCTGTTTTAATTTTTAAAGGTTAAAAATTTGGAAAGACTGTTTATTATCTATTGAAACGATTAAATATAAATGATAAATTTATATATTGTGTCTGATGAAAAAATATTTAGATGCATTAAGTACTTATTCAATGAATCACAAAAAGAACAATCACGTATCACGAACTTACTCAATGAAATAAGTCTGTGATGCATGGTGATCGAATTCAAATGTGTGTGATACAAAGTGGTGAAACTATGAGAAAAAATTGTTTATTTAAATATTTATAAAATAGATTTTGGAAAAATATTTTCGAAATTAGTTAAAAATTAATGCTTAAAACAATTTACTGATAACTAGATGAAGATCAAATCTTTAATAATAATGAAAAGGGAATTAACTGAAATTTAAGTTCAGAAATTCACATTTTGAATAAAGAATTTTTTTAAAAATTTAGTTGCTATAATTTATATGTGTAACTTTTTGTGATTAATATTGGAAGAACTTCATAACTGATATCTTTTACTTTATGATAATTCTTGTTATCTTAAATGACGGACTAATGAACAAACTGATTGTGATAATTATCAGTATATTTTAATTAATAATTTTGTAGTAATGTTGTTTTATTTAAATGAGTATCAACTTCTATGTTTCTTCTGTTTTCATGAAATGAAATCCCCTTACTACATTTTAAATTTAGTAATTAATTTCTTTTTTTTACAGTAAATAGATCATATTACTTATCAATATGGCCTCTTTGTTTGATCAGTATGAACAGGCTGCTTCTTTGTCTTCTGGATATATGACAGGCAAACCTGTGATACCAGAAATGGTAATTCTTTTGGTTATAATAAATTTGCATTTATTTTGAACATAGTGAATTATGAGCAACTTATTATGATTTTTTTATTATTATTGTCTGGTGTTAAACAGTGTGAAAAATCATGTTCATACATAAGGAAGAATTGCGAATGAGCTAACTATTGCTTCTTATATAAATTATAAGACTTATGAAAGCCACAGCCAAAAAGAGCAAATGTATAATTTATTATATATTTACTTAGTAGCTGGTTCATGAGTTTCTGTTATGTTAGAAGATTGATTTACAACTCTGATTTGATGTATTTGGTAAATTGATACTTGCTAAAAGAAATTTAAAATTTCAGTTTATGAATTTATTAATTGCCTTTGGCAATGAACAAGTTCTCTGGGAATGTAATTATATTTCATTTCATTTAAATGGCATAGACATAGTCTCATGTTCATGATTGCATCAAATGTCAGACATTAAAACTGTGTTGTTTAAATAGGCTCATATATTTTCTATTCATAGTGTACCTGAAATTTCCTTATAGAAACCACTCTCATACCAAATACTATTAAAAAACAATTACCCAGCTCATTTCTCTTCTAACTTTTGTGATATTGCAAATTCACTTCTTATTAGTCATGTAAACTATACAGATATTAAACAGGATTCTTCTTGGCTTTCAAAAATCCTGCAGTTAAATATTTGAAAAAACAATGAAAACGATTTGAATTTCAGATCAAAAAATGTAATTTATTGTTAAAAATAAGCAAAAAAAAAAAAAAAAAAAAAAACCCAAAATTTAGGACAAATTCAAGCAGAGTTCAGGCATTGATTGCAATGACTGAAAAATAATTTATCTGGGGGGTGGGAGTTAATATATTATTTAACTGCATCATTTAAATTAATATTATATCCTATCTTAATTAAGATAGGATATAATATTAACTAATTAACTAACTTTATACATGTATTTGAAATAAAGCTTTGACTATCAAAGCTTAAAAAATAGAAGCATTGTGAAGTTGCAATTAATTGTATGCTTAATAGTTTTAAATATGGTAAGCTGCTTACCAATAAATTGTACAGTTTGGTTCTCAGATTGTTGAAGGCTTTACATATTGTCAGAACAATTAACAATGCTGATCAAGTGAAAGTTGAAGAATTAATTTATTTTCTTGAAAATACTATTTTTATATAAATGTAAAAAATTTGAATTCTATACAGAATTTAATCATTAAATAATTCCTTTAAAAAATATAAATTTTAACAGTTTAGTTTAAAAAAGCTGTATATTCTCTATATGGTTAAAAAAGTAAATGTTACAATAAGTACCTGTGATTTCATTCATTAGTGAATTGTTATTTATTTGTTGGACTGAAGCAATATGTGAAATTTTGACTTTCAGCTTATTTTATGTACAATTAATGAATATAATTTTTATTTAATGTTGAAGTTTTATTCATATGTCTGTGAAAATGTTTACAACTATATTATTTTTAATTAATTTTATTATTTGAAGTGAAAATTTGTCTTATATAAATAATAATATGTAACCTTATTGTTGACAGATATTTTCATTTTGCTAATTTTTATAAGATTCATTTGTAATTTTTATTGTTGTGTGCTACTTTGATGGTTTCTTTTTTGGTTTGACATATCTAGGGTCTAAGAAAATACATGAGTAAAAAATACAGATATGTAGAGTTTTAAAATATCTGTATGTCAGAATATCTACCAAGTGGATGCTTGAGTGAAAATATATGCTGTTTTTATTTTTTAATCTTACTTAATACTTTTATTTTGTAATTATTTTTTTAAAGTCATTTAATCAAGATTAATTGCTGAAATATAGAAAAATTTTAGAAATTCTTTTTAAAATGCAGTAGATATACAATTAATTTTTTTTCACAACCTATTTCTGGCAGTCAAGGTCTTAAAATAATTTAATCAGGCATATTATTTTAAATTAAAATAAAATAAAACACATATATGTAAAAGTTTTACTGTTAGAGTATTAAAATATTTTAATCAACTAATTCATGTTTATACTCATGTTATAATTCTTAAGTTATGTAAAAATTATTAAACTTGAAGTGCATTAATATTAAAAAAAGTTCTTAGTGGCATTTTGATACCATCAAAAGAAATGAAATTTGCAGAGGTAATTTTCAGTGTTATGTCTTAAATTGACATCCTAACCCTTATTTACTGCATTATTTTACATCAATCAATTTTTCAAATTTATTTTTGAATCATTAGTTAAGTTTTGGTACTGAATAAACCCAGAAAGAAGAAGGGGGGGGGAGAAAAACCCTTTTAAAATTAATTAAAATAATTTAATTAATAATAAAAGATTTCTTAGATGTTCATGTTAAAATATGTTCATGTTCTTTCAAATACTGTTAGAAAAAATAGTCATATTTTGAAGATATCAAACAGTACTTTAAAGTACCATCAGTAAATAAAGGGTTAATGTAATCCCATTTTGAAATGGCCAGTCAAGTATGCAAAACCAAGAATATTTATATATTTACTGAAATTCATGTTTTCACCTAATAATCTTAAATTTACTCCCATTAATGTCAATTTGTTTTTTGTTACTCTGTGAGTATTCTGACTATATTAGATATGACACTATTAGTAATTTTATTTTGCTACATTTGCACAATTTTTTATATTTTTTTTATTATAGACAACAGCTGGTTTTATTAATGCAAATTTGGAAGATGATACTCCCATGTTTAGTAAGAAGAGGATCAATTTCAGGTAAATGTAGAACTGTTTATGCCTCAGTAAAATTTGTTCCAAAAAAATAATTTTTCCGGCTTCAGAAAAATATTAAATTATATTTAGAACAATTTTCTATTATTAATGAATAATATGTATAATATAAGGTAATTTATTTTAACATCATTATGAAATTAATTTGAATATTAGATATCTTCTTAATGTTATGCTGGATTCAATATTTATGATTTATTTTCCTCATTTTTTTTCCAGCCCAAGCGATTATGTAACTCATATGGCTGTGAGTAACAACAAGCTTGTTCTTGGCATGCGTAATAAAATAAGAAGGATGGATCTGACTCAACCTGACAATTTTGATGGTAGTTTTGTGTTTTTGTGTGCTTGCTTATCAGTTCATGAAAATAAAGAATAACACCACATGATTTTGCTAAAATTAGAAAAATTATATATATAATCCTATCAATATATCTCTCAGATATCCCATTCATATTATTTTAAAGTCTCTTTTGAATTTAGTGCTGCAGTTGCTTGATAATTTTTATATAACTCATATTTGTAATCAAATTCAGTTTTTCTTTATGTTATGCAGCCTATGTAAATGCTTTCAAAATTTTACACAATTTGAAATTTAACTCAGTTTTTAACAGTGCAAGAAATTAGCTTGTAATATATTAGTTATATTGATTAATTTTCCTTGTAAATGGAGTAAGACATGAATACCTTATAAAAAAACTAAGATTTTGAATGAAAGAATATTACTTAGTGTCTTTATTTATCACTATTATTGATTTTCTCCTATAATAAGAGCTATGAAAAATGAAATGAATGTCTGATGAATTATTCTATTATTAATACTATTATATTAATATTTTGAGCCCATAAACCTAATACAAAGTACTCACAATAAAGATAAAGAGATAACTTTGATTTCTTTACATATAATTTGGAGCACTGTGTGTTAATAAAATGTGTTTATGCTTGAAAATAATATAATGGAAAATGAAAATTATATAATGAAATTCAATGTTTTACATGATATTTTTTCAATGTTTTGATAATATATATATTTTTTCATTTATCCTTAAAATTTCATTACTTTTCAGACATTGACTTGCAAAAAAGTACAGGTGAAAAAGCCAAAATATATGAGTTATTTCTAGACAGAATGGGAGATAATCTTCTAATAAGTTTGATCCATCCTGAAAATAGTTTACCATTAGAAAATATTCTTTTATTTCGATCATCAAAGAAGGCGCAGCAATGCAGTAAAATGAAGGTAATTTAGCAATTTTAGATTTCAATAAATGCATATTATAATAACTTTGCTTGGATAATTGTTATAAGTTAATATTTTCTCATTTATTGCTCTTTATTTGGAAAAAAAAATTTAAGAAAAATTAAAGGACAAAGTTTATAAGAGTCTTTTATGTATATTTAGATCTATTTGCTTGTTCTGATTTTGTCAATCTTTAAATTTACTTAAATAAGTTTTGTGATTTATTTTGTGGTTGACAGTGCTATTTTATATTATATTACTAGCTGCCTTTGGCGACCAGCCGGTTCGCCAATCTTAATGTTCGTTTAAATTTTAATAATTAAATATTTTATGCAATTCCAACTTTAATAGATTCATCATCAAAATATTTTAAAACTTCACATTTTGAGAGTCATATAATTTACTCATAATATTATAAAGGCCTTCAGTCATAACATAATATGTATATCTCTAATTTTATGTTACCTCTTGTAGAATTTATGCTTTAAATTAAAGTGGAAAGAATTAATCTGCAATTAATATAATAATATTTTTTACTGAAACAAAGCATTTTTTTATAATATGATTACTGATAACAGAGTCACTGAGCGTTTAAATTTTATGGGCACTAAAGAATATCTTTTTTAATTTATGCAATATCTCAAGAATTTGTCAACAAAATTTTCTCAGATTCATCATGAACAGATTGATTAATTAACAATGTTTAATTTTAAATGTATCAAACACTAAGAAAATAAAATGAATCATTTAAAATAATCGGTCGAAAACAGGTTTAAAAAAACTACTTAAAAAACGATGTACTTAAAACTATAAGCATATACAAAAAATATATATAACTAACATAAATACAATTTAATTACAAAAGCATGCAACTAACCTAAAAATAATTTAAATCATCCATTGTTAATGGTTGTCATGTCAACAATCAGAACACAATGTGCATGCGTGAATTTTCAACGCCAGTTATGGTAGTGCAAATGCGAGAATTTTTCTACGCCAGTTGGGGTAACGCTATGCAGATTAGAAATTTTTAATTTCCTTTATTCTGTGTTATTTTAATTCAAAAGTACTTCAGAATGAATCTGAAACATGGATTAATTAACAATGTTTAATTTTAAATGCATAAAACATTAAGAAAATTAACAGAATCGTTTGAAATAATGGGCCGAAAAATGTTAACCTTAGCCTCATTACTGTTGGGAGAAAAAAAAAACTGAAGCCCCTCTCATTTGGTGGTGGGGAAAATGGAAGATTTTTTTGGCAGGAAAGTTAGTTTTTAATTAATAATTAAAAATTTAAAAAAAATGACCTCAGATGCACATTTCCGACTTACAGCTATCAAATATACATGCCAAATTTGGTAGCTGTAGGTCAAATGACCTGGCCTGTAGATTGCCAACATACACACACACACACACATTGAGCTTTATTTATAAGTATAGACTGGTACTAATTTCTTTTATTTCATCCTTTGACTATTAATCAATGTATTAAATCCATTTTTAGATATCCATTTTTAGATAAATATATTTGGATTATATAAAATTACAGTTAAAATGTAATGTTATTTAAAGTCTCATGGATTCTCTTCACATTTCAGGGTCACCTAGAATAACTTTGAAAGATTGTTATATTTGCTCTCACCCTTTTGATATTTGTATAAAAAACAGTGGAAATCTCTTTAAATAAAAGGATTTCTTTTAAAAGTTATTGAACAAGCATACTTATTTTATTTATCAGTGGATTATTGTTGTACTTTCTCTTTAATATTCCAAATATGAAACATAATATTTCCCCCCAAATGCAAAAAGAGATTTACAAACTTTTTTTATATTCCAAAAGGTATTGTTTGAAGTTATAGTCTTGATAAATCTTATTTTAATACTGTTTAAAATTATTTCCTGTGTATTCTTATGAATTTTGTAAGGATAACAGTTTCACGCTACTTTAAGTGGCATAATAATGAGATATTTTTGTAATCTCATTCTGTATTCTACATTATTTATATATTTGATCTTAAAAATTAAGAATCTTTGAATCACATAGCTAGTTTGTAATGTAATTACTGAAAGAAACATTTCCGGATAATCTTTTATTTAATGTTAGTAGAAGACATGTGATAATTCAACCTTAAATATTGAAAATGAGTATATAAAAGTATAGATGTTATTAACATCAGTAATTATGCTACGTCAATACCGAAACTTTTAAGTATGCCAAAATTTTTAAAAATAAAACTATTGAAGATTTAGTGTTTAATTATTCTTGAAAACCTTTTTTATTTCGATAATTATGAGGAACTTTACCTTGCTGAGAGTGCAGTATTCCTCTCTAATTTGGAAAATAATTATTCAATACAAAAATCTAAAAGATTATTATTTGCAGGGCCATGCAATCAGTTCAGTGGCGTGGAATCCTCTGAATTTAAATGATAATACAACTGGACTAATACTTATTGGAACTGCAAAAGGTAAAATAATCTTCTGAATTTATTTGAATAAAAGATATTACATAAATTATTATTTTTATTATTCTTGATGTTTGTGTAATAATTACTTCAAATTGATAAATATATTTATAAAAATTCAGTGGATGCAGTGGTAATGTTTATGCAAATATTTAAAAGGTAATTTATCTTTGCTACTTAATATCATTTTATCAACTGTTTATTCTGTTTTTTATTATTTATATTGTGAACATTTTGTTGATCTTTTATCCTTATTATGAAGTTCTGAGCAGAAAGATGAAACAATGTTATATCTATAGATTTGAAAAGCCATATAATAATACCGCCTTTTCTTATTTAACATCTTATATTTTACAATTGATACATTTCAATCTTTCGATGATTAAAATTTTCATCAATCGATGATTAAAATTTCATCAATCGATGATTAAAATTCGATATCTTCAGAGCTACTAAATGTGCACAAATTTCATTTACCTTTAAAATAATTCTAGATGTTATCTTTCAATATGATTAAAACTCATAGACAATCACATGTTTTCTGTCATTATGAGCAAATACTTTTAAATGTTTTGAGTACTAATTTCTTATATATGCATTCTCAACATGATGAGGTCAGTTCATTATTATTATTATTATTTTGAATTTCACAACAATTCTTAATATTTGTGACTGTAAAAAAAAAAAAAAAACAAGGAAACAATTGTTTTTCTTTACCACATGCACTCTGAGCAATATATATAAAAAAAATTCAAAATAATTCATATTTCAAATGTATAAAAACAAAATATTCATTATATAACAAAGTATTTAACTTATTAAAAGATAATGCACAATAAAATGTTGAATATAAAAAATAAACGTCATTATATATCGGTTTATCAAACAATTATAATATCAGACTTTGTGCATTGATAAGACAATTGCTTTCTCTTTCTTTTCTGAAATGTTGGAAAGTTTCAAATATTGCTTTTTTTAAGATAATGAATTAAGTCTTTAAATGTGAAAATGACAGGCTCCTTGATTTATTCATGTATAAGTCAAGGGATGACACATGAAATATATTATCTACACTTTTAAAATTTTTTGTATATTTCAAATAGTTTAATATGAATATTTTTATTACATATTAGTTATTATGATTATAATTTTTATACTGAAATTTGTGAGAAAAATTTGATTATTCCTCCAGTTAAGGAAAGAAGTTGGATATTATAGTTAAAATTCTTTTCATGTTCTTCTGTATGAAAAAAACACAAAAATAACTGTGATACATGATTTATTGATAAAAATGTGATTTAAAATAAATTATTTTTCTTTAAGTAATTTAGTTATTCCTATTTTAGAAACATTTGAGAGATGTCATGCAGTTAGTTATACAAGCTTTTTATTTTTATACAGCAATTTCTGGAAATATTTCAGAATTAAAATAAGAATTAGAAATTGAAAGCCCTAGGGGAAAAAAAAAACAAGCACATACAGAGGCATTTTTGTATTAGGAATTTTTATTTGATTTCTATGTTTAGAAAAAAAAATTCCAAATTATAAATTATGATAACTGAAAATGATGATAACTGAAAATGATGGAAATTGGAGATTAATTATGTAATTATTCATTAGAATTTGTTAATTTTTCTTTTACACTTGGAAAGATTAATTGATTTAATAATTTTTTTGTTGTTTTTCTCTTAAATATTTGGCTCTTCATTTTTGCACCACCATTTAATTTTTTTTTGTTATCTAATCTTAATGAATTGTAATTTCATTTAGATATCTATACTGCCTATATGTAATGATTCTTTTTAAGGATGAAACAATTTCTTTGAATCTCTTCTTTATTTTGCATGCATGCATTTCTTTTTAGGTTTGATATTTGAAACTGAACTAGCTTGTGGTGATGAAAGATCCTTTTTTCAAAGTAGTCCAGAACAATATTTCAAACAGGTATCTTCCTAGAATATTAGAATCATTTATTCCTAGAATCATTTATTTTTATAAAATGAACTCAGTTTAATCTTATTTATGTTAATTGCATGTCTTTAGTTGTAATGGAACTTTTTCTATTATATTTAAGAAATGCTATTAGAAATGTGACTCATATTTAAATTTAATTCTGTATTTTTGATTTAAAATATATTTTTATCATAACAATGAATTTGAAAGTAATATTTTTAGCAAAATGTGATCTTTTATTTAGTTGTTTATTTTTGATAAAATTTTACATATGCTTTTTAGAATTCTATTGTTAAACAAAGGAAATTTTGTATAATTTCAATGCCTATGATTTCACGATAGTATTTATATTGTGAAATTATGTACAAAATATTAATCTCTTGTTTTATTAGATTATATATTTTGCTTTCTATAATTGTAATTGTAATATACATTATACCAACCAAGTGATCAAAAGAACATTTTTTCTCTTTCTTCATATTCAATTCTTAATCATCTAATTGAGAGTTTATTGCATGTTTATTTTAAGTTATATGTTTAAATTACTCTGCACTTTACAAAATTTCAGTTTTATGTCAAATTACAAAGATTACATTTTGCTTGCTATGGAAAGTAATAAGCTATAACGTAATAAGATTAAAGTTATCAATTCAAAATAATTGGTGACTTAGAAGGTTAATAAGGCATTATTTGCTGTTTTATTTTTTTAAATATGTTATTTTCGATTAACTATTAATTTTTGGAATGTTTTATTTCACATTTTTTTTTTTCAAATGTAGTAAAAAAATGATTAAGGTGTGTGGAATATTTTGTAATATTTTAAGATTAGTCTGAATATTTTTTTATTTCTTCATATTATTGTGCAGGTTTTTGATGTTGGAGCAAGTAGTGTCATCAGTACTGATTCAAAAATTATAACTGGCTTGGTTTTTCATAAAATAACTTCAGATAATTATTTTGTGTTTGCCACAACTCCAAGGTAACAATGATTATAAATTACTAATCTTTGAACTATGATTTATTTGTGATTATATGTCATGTATTTATATATTTTTATTTTTTAGCCGCTTATTTCAATTTATGGGCAATGCAAATACAGGAGACCCACCATTTCTACAAAATGTTTTCAATTATTACAAAGATGTTCCTGGTAAAAATATTGTTTATTTTGGTTTATATAAATTATTTACATTACTAATCATTAATCCATTAATTTCTTTTTTGTAATTTATTTTTCAGTTGAATCCTGGCAGTTGCTCATTCATGATTTTATTCCAATTTTTAACATGTTGCACTTTGTAAAGCATTATATTATCTGTTTTGATATTTTAATCTGTTTTATTCTTTTGTTTTTAGAAAGTTATATTGAAATTCCTGGTAAATTACAATACAGCAAATTGCAGTTATATTATCCAAGTAATAAAGGTTTGCCCTCTGCATTTGCTTGGATGACAGGTGAATGAATCTTTTATACTGTTAAATATTGTATTTATGAATGTAATTAACTATTTATCTGTCAAAGTTCTAAAAATAATTGAGCACTGAATTCAGCATTTTTTTTAACCATTATACTAAGTAAAATTTCTGATATTCTACTATTGCATAATGGTATATTAAAACTACTTTTCTATTAATCATACAAATGCTGAGTAAGAAAATAGTGGTAACCATATCAATTCATATTTATTACTATTTTGGAATATGTGATTCTAGATTTTCAGTATTGTGTTTTAACTTTTTAGCTAGCTACGAAGTTTCTAAAATTATAATTTTATTTCATGCTGCAAAATATGTTATAAATGAGCTGGGCAAGGTTGACTCAGCCTTTCATCCCTTTAGTGGGTCGATAAACTGAGGACCAAGCATGCTTGGGAACTAAACCCTGGGGTTCTACATTAGGCTGACCACCTAACCGGGACATATGCTTTGCACCCCAGGGCTGTTGTGCCAATGAGTTTTTAGTTTTATATTACTAAAATTTTTTTTATGTATACTTTAAGCAGTAAAAACCAAATTTTGCAGCTGTATCCTTTTTAAAGTGTTGTATCCTCGTGGAAGAAGGAGCCATGAAAATTTTATAAAAATCTCTCATGTATTTGAAGCTTGTAGAAATGAGAATTTTAAAAAAAAATTTTTTTAAGGGAAATTTTTTTAAAAAATGGACAGTAAATTAACCTCTCTCTCTATATATATATAAAATTATTTAAGAATGAAAGCATTCACATATTCTAGAGTGTTGGGATCAAGAAATATTATTAGAAATAAATTATTAAATAATTTCATTCTGATAATTATTTTGTTCAATGTGCTAAAATTAGGTTGTGCAGTAAGCAACCAAAGGAACACCTTCTGTTTTCTATTAAAGAATCTAAGTATCAAATAATGTATACCTTTTCTAACTGTTGTAGCTTTTTTATGCTTTTGTCTGTGAGATGATTTTCAATTATGAAATTGAATCAATAAAATTATCTGCTTACGATTTTGCTTTATTTTATTATTATTTTTTTTGGTTGATTGTTATTTTAAAAAATTATTTTAACTGTTATTTCAAGTTATGTATTTGTGATTGCTTTCTGTTAAATACAATTGTTATAGTTTATAATGATACTTATTTGTTTTCAAGAGCCTGGTGTAATGTATGCAAACATCAATTATGCTGCTGAAGCTCCTCAAAACTTAATAGCTGTTGGTCAGAAATTATTATCGTATCCTTTTCATTTTTATGTTCTTATATCAAGTAAATTACTTAAAATAATAACCTTTTCCTTTCGAGCACCAATTTTACTAACTACTAGTAGATATTTTGCCCTCTCTGATTGTGGATCTGCTATAATAATTCTACTAGTAATGATTTAAGATTTCACTTTGATCGTGGAATTAATTCTTCTTTCTTCTTTAATCACTTAACCAATAGTTCCCTTTTTGTTACTTTATTGTATCGATTTTTATGTGATGGGTAAATTTATTAAAAAGAACAGATCTGTATTATATGCCAGTTTTTAATTTAAGAGAAAGAGATGGGATTAAACTCTTTCGTGAAATGATGTGATGAAAAATGTGTTATTATGTGAATTACAAGGTTTTGCTTACTTTTTTTCTCATTTTAAATTGGCTGTACTATTTGTATAATAGTATGTTTTTTCAAATGATCACATAATATTTTGAGCTAATGTGTTAGAATATTAAAAACAAAAGTACAAATGTGAAAATACAAGGAACTTAACTTAGAAACAGATATCCAAATGATAAAGAAACAAAACCTCCCTTATCAATTGTTCTTACTGAGTTTCATGTTTTGGTTTTATTTCATGATAGGTAAGTTATTTTCCCCCATATTTATATATCATTTTTTCTCAGCTCTCAAAAACTGTCTAATTCTAAATGTTCTGAAAGATCAATCTGTATAAAGTTCGTAACTCAAAAAATATCATTATAAAATGTATATTTTGTAAATATAGGAATAAAAATTATTATAAACATTTAAAAATTGAAAGTAATTTTCATTTGTACTCTTAATGTAAAAACTGATATATATATTGCCTTAAATACAATTATATTATATATTTTAGTATATTTTCATTGATATGTTGAATCAAGCATGGAAAGATTTGCATTAAAAACCTAAAATATCAATGATTTCTATAAATATGTTAATGCTACGTATTAATCATTTCTAAGTTGTAATAGCTAGTGTTTTTTTTTTGTATTGTTAAAAATAGTATTAAAAGTATTTTCAGTAGCTATTCTGATCTTCTGATTACTTGCATTCAGGAAACATCAAAAGCTCAAAGTAAAGTGAAATTTATAAAATAAGCATTTGTGAACAAATAAATATTAGATGAATGCTTTCTTGAAAGAAAATTGTCTAGATAAGTGTTCAGCATTCAGAAGTTAACAAACATTTTGAAAAAGAAAATAATTGAGTATTGATATTATTTTTGAAGCTGCTCTCAAAATTGTTGTAATATCATATTGGTTGTCACCCTTTGTGTCTGTGACAATAATATCTATAGTAATTCATGATATTGATATGATGTATCAAGAACTAATATATTATTTGATAATATTGATGACAATTCAGTGTATCCATAATATTCAAATGATTCTAGATATAATTCGTCTTTAAACATATTTATTATCTTTGTATTAATATATTCAGATTTTCCTTTAAAGTTTCATTTTTAATTCATTTTGTTTCATAGTCGTATTTTAAATTTCATTTTCCTTTCTTATTGCGGTATTTATTAGCTGATTTCATGATTGTGTAATAATTTATTTGTGAATTAGTATTTGATGATTAATTTTAAAGATTTAATTTTGTGAATTTATGAAACAAAATACAAGATTGTAAAACTTAATAATTTAGTATCTAAGTTGATAATCAATGCATTCTCTAGAAAAAGGAAGGTTTATTTTCTCATTGTTAAATCATCATTTGTAGTTATATATATGTTATTGATATATATTAATGAAGTAATTTATTTCTCTCAGATTAAAAGTTATTTGTGTACTCAATGAGCAGTTAGTTTTTGAAGATTTCTTTACAGAAGTAAGAATTATTATTAATTGACATCTTTTGTAATAAAAAATAAATTATGGCCATTTTTTTAAAATTTATAAATAGATACTGTTTATGGCTATTTTTTCAGCTTTTATTTTCCTTTATCTCTATTTCTCAGCATCTCTTTCATTTCTTCAAGGATTTTTTAAAATCTGAATTTTATTAGACTTCTTACATTAAATGTAACTTTTAAGATTTTCAGTAATACAAGTAATGAAATCAATTAAACTGTTGCATTCCCAGATTGTGATATAATTGTTTTGTTTCAGCATTAAATTATTTCACAAAGGAACTATTTAATAAAGATACAAATTTTGTGAGCTCTTTAAACTAAAAATTTTAGGCTTTTTAATTGGCTTCCCAAATTTTCATGTTATGTTATCGTTCTAAATTTGATTAATGTTACTTTTAATTATTAAAATAAATTGATTGAGTTTTTATGTCCAAAAATGAAATATTTTGTTAATGAATATAATTAGTGTTTTTTGTTCAATCTCTCTTTATTTGTTTAAAAATAACTACTGATTTCTTAATTTAGCAAGACAATTAATTAATATTTAGGTAATATCTTTGTATATTTTTGTGGCAGTGATATGTATTTTAAAAATAATATTTGCAAACAGACACTTATATGCTTGTATAATTTATATAGAAATTGCATAAATAATTTAAAAAAATCTTTATTACTGCAAAAATTAATCAGCTTATGAGAATTTTCATTTCTGTAAGTTTTCTTCCTATTTTTAAAAATTTTGTTTGCATTATTATTTCCTTAAGATACTAAATCTATTTTTAAAATTATATCTAATATTTATGTTATGCAAGTAATGAAACTAAAATTTATTTTTAATCTGCACTTATAATATTTTTTTATAAATTAATTTAATACACAAACATGATTCTCTTTTTTATTGTGATCTTTTTTTTTCAATAGACATATGGCTCATTGAAAGGATTGGTCAAGGATCCTGAAAAAGGCACTATTTGGGCATATTCAGACATGGCAATATATCGATACAGAATTGCTAGAGAGGACAGGTAAGTTATTAAACAATGAAAGTTTTCAAGTATTCACATCAAGGCTTTTATTAGATCAATCTACCATGTATGTTTATGTTTTTTTTTTTTTTTTTTTTTTTTTTTTTTACCGATTTATCTGGGAATTTTATTTAGATAAAAATGAATATGGTCTTGCCAGGAAGTATTGCAAGGTATCTATATATTAAAATTTTCTTTAAATCTAATGTATTTAGTTTAAAGGTTTATTTAATTTGTTTTGGTTTAGAAATTTTTGATGAATATATGCATATTATAATATGCATTTTTACTACACATGTGAATTATATTTAAAAGTTAAAAATTCAGCACCTATTTATTTTTAGGGCGATCCAGTAAAGATTGACAAAGTGTTGACAAAGCAAGCAGATAATTTATTTAAACTAGGAAGGTATGTTATTTTGAAATACAATTATCTAAATAATTTTTGATTTTCTCAATTTATTATCATGCTTCATAACTACTGTAATATATATATGTGCATGTGTTTGTTTGTGCATTAATAATTAAAGAAATTATTTTCTAATTCATTCAGATTTGTTTGTACTGAAATTAATATTTTTTATAACTTTTTATTTTACATTATATTTACTAAGCACATTTTTTGTATTAAAAATTTATTTTAAAATGTTTTTAAAAAGTTAACTAATGTCATTTTAATAAAAAAAAGCAATATGTATTTAAACATTAAAAATATGTTCTGATAAATCATTTCATCCTTTTATTGATTATCAGATACCAGAAAGGATCCCGACGTGTCAACTATTGTTCATATTCAATAATTTTAGGACTTCATATAAAAAACAATAGAATTGTGAAATACTTATTGAAATTATGAATATCTTTTTTTTAAAATCTTGCATAGATTTTCAAATGTTTTTTTTGTCTTAAATATCTTTAGAGGGATGTGGATATATTTAGAAGTGTAAATGAACAATCTAATATTTTATAAAACATAGATTTATCAATTACATCAATTTATAATTGAAAAACTCCAAATTTTGTCCGCTTCTTATCCTCTTTGTGACTTCAAAATTTTAATTTGAAGTTATTTTATATTCTCTAGAAAGTACTCAACATTAAAAAAAAATTAGTATACAGAATACAAAATAATACTCTTAATACTTAGTTTAATTTTTATTTGTTCAAGGCTTGATTTTACCAAAATTTATTATAGGTTTAGACATTAAATGTCATGTTTAGGTGGTTTGGATGGAGTTTGAAGAGTAATGTTTTACTATAATTTTTATTATATAGTTGTATTTTTGAATTACAAAGTCTGTATCTTTAAAGTAAAAAAATGTAAAGTATTCTCATGTATCTTTAAAGTTAAAAAAAAAAAAACGTTTGATGTTCATAGTTTCCCATAGATTGCCATCAGCATTCTAAAAAACTTACTGAATCTTACCTATTAAAATACTTTATGAAAAAAAAAAAGTGGTGTCATCTAATATTGCGATAGTACTACCTTTTGAAAGCTTTTAATTATTTATTTACAGCTATGAAGAAAGTGCTGTGATATATGCTCAAACCCATACTTCCTTTGAAGAAATCGCTCTTAAATTTTTAGAAGCTCACCAAGAGGGAGCTCTGCGAGAATTTTTAATTAAAAAACTTAAAGGACTGAAAAACCAGGACAAAACACAAATCACCATGATTGTGATGTGGTTGATGGAAATATATTTAAATGAATTGGGTGTCTTGCGGACTTCTGGCAAACATACTTCTCAGAGATTTATGGAACTTCAACAAGAATTTCGTAATTTGCTCAAGGATCCAAGAATAAAGGTAATAATTTGTCAATAACTGGAGTAAAATGCATTATGCTTTTAGCTTTGCTAGTTATGTTGTTTTATTATTTTATT
>JAPMOR010010735.1:0-10565 GCA_026543865.1 Argiope aurantia | reverse complement strand
GTATTTAATTTCAACCGAAACGTTTAAATATAACTTCATTTCTTTGACACCATCAAATTACCTCACAACAGAATTGTGTTCATTTAATTATTTTACATAGTCTTCGTTCAACATGCACATGAATATTTCTAATGGTGACGTTGCCTATGATATCGTAGAGCTATTTTGGATGCAAGTGAGCATTTCATATGCCGTAAAAATTGAGATATTGTAGCTTCACATTTTTTTTTATTCGTCTCGATAAATAATAAACATAAATTATTATTTTTTTTTAGCTTCCTACAGTGGAAAAAATAACGCGATGAAATATTTGATGAAACAATGAAAAATCGTTTGCATTTCTGGGTCTCAGTAATCTATAGTTGGAAATTAATTGAAAAAAAAATTAAAATCTCGGAAAATGTTTGAAGGACTTTTAAATTGATATCATTGATATATATAGAAAAAAAATTAAATTTTGAAATAATGTAAAAATCTTTTATAAGCCAAAATATTTTCGAAAATAATAACGGTAAAATGCCAAAAATTCAGTTAAGGTTCAAAAAATCAAAATTATAGTAAGATTTTTCTTTAAAAAAATCAGTTCAAGATGTTTCCCAACTTCCAAGGTATATATGCGCCAAATCTGATAACTAAGTCACACTTCCTGGCTTGTACAGCTCCCACACAGACACGTGCGTTCACACACCTTTATTATTTGCAGATAAAAACTGCTTTTAGAAACTCGTTTTTAATAAATTCGAGCAAACAAGAATTTTCACTAAAAAACAAGATATTTTTTAATTAATCCATTTTTTAAGTGAAGGACGAAATTATAAGGGAAAAAAAAGACAATTACGTTTTACACTTGCTTGTATTTTGTGTATATTTTTTAAAACATTACCATTAAAAAATATTTGATTTTTGTAATTTTGTAATTCTAAAGAAAATTTCCAAAATTCAAATGTAAATAAATTTTGCTGATATCTGAGAGATAAATTAGATTTTAAAATGTGTGTGAATATGCGAGACAATTCTAAAATTTTGTTCTAGTAATTTTAGAATTAACAGAGAATTACTTATATGCCAACATCAAATTCAACATTTCCATAATTTGTAAATATTTTAAATATGTATTTGTTTCCAAATATTGTTAAAATGATAAATGTATCGATATAATTCAAATTTATAAGTAAAATGCTCTAGGAATAGAAGACTTCTTAAATAATTCATATAAACAGGATAATATATTGAACTATTAATTGAAACATACATCTATTCATAACCAATGATAATAGAAACTTAATTATATTTTTATGTGCGTCATTGCATTTTTACAATAGAAAATAAATCTGAAAGGGAAAAAATAATCATTTCCATTTAATTTCTTCTATCTCTTAATATTTAATGACGAATAAAATTAAATTTTATTATTTAAGTCTGCACATTTCTTCAAGATCTTATTTAAATACCATCATCAATACCATTTGAGTTTCAAATCAATATGGCTATCAGAAGTAGCTGTAAGTTCAGAGGAAATAAGCTTGCGTAATATGCTAAAACAAATCTTATAACTGCAATTTTGTTGCCTTTAAAATGAAAGTTAAAAATTAACCAAATTATTGCAAAACCACCTAAACTAAGGTTAATATTGAACACAAAGCTTTAAAAAATCATGTAAGATGTCCTGTAACGAAAATTAGTCTTCTGTGGTCTGTTTTCTTTTTATAAAATCTCCCTGCTGTAAGTGAACTTATAAGTAATAAAGGAGTTAAAAGAAAAATTTAAAATTATTTCTCTTGGAATATTGTTTTTGATACACTCAATTAATTATTGCCATTTCTGATAATGTTATTTATTACATGGAAGAAAAATTAATAACTAACGCAAATTTAATTAGTTCGAACACATAACTAATGAATTCATGTAACTTTCCGTTATTCATACATTTCGAATGAGAACACATCAAGTTTTAACGAAGTTTGATTATCAGAAAGAGGTATTCTCATCTTAGTTTTTAATATATTTAGTAATTTTTCCCCAACCTATCAAATCTGCTTGCATCGACGGATACAGAGAGCTGGTTAAGGTAACAGCAAAAGCCTCGAAGGGCATGTAAAATCCGCAAGCAGGAAAGCAAACCTTCACACTACGTTTTCAGATAGTTACTGGCTCAATGTATCATACATTATGCTTCGAAATACAAAAAACGGAGATGGACTGTTTTGCATATTCTTTTCGACCAGTTGTTGCTCTTTGTATTTCTGAGATATTACATTTACATTCTTGCGAATACACAATTAATCACCCATTTGATAACATTTATTTTACATACATTTCTAGTGCTAAAACTGTATGCCGAATTTCATCTTTCGAAGTTTTTATGTTTGAGTTACCGTGCTCATGTGTGCATGGAAAGATATATTTATATTAAAGTAACGAAAAATAATTTTTTTGGACAGAGAGAGACCTTAAAAAATTGGCAATACTTTCTCTGTCATATTTTGTATTAGAGACAGCAGAAAGGTGAAGTCATTATCATAGTTATTTCATATGATGTTTCTTAAATAATGCTTAAAGTTCTCTTAACCAAGCATTTGGAAAATTTTGAACTTTTTAATAATCAAATGAATTATATATTTTAATAGCACCTTTCATAACGGTAAAAATTCAGGAGAGTACTGGAATTACATAACGTAATGAAAATATTGGAGTTTCCTTCCTATTTATGGGATTTCAAACATTTAGCAATAAGATCTTTTACTTTAGAGAAGTAATTTGCACTCATTTTGGTCCATATATCTAAAGAATTTCACACTTTCTTAACATAGTTTAGCTCAACATAGCGTTTGAATTTTGGTAATTAATTTTAACTAGAAATGTCCTCTTCCTAGTTCCAAAAGTTAATCAACAGTGACTGGTCGATTACAACATTTGTTTATATTGTTGAAATGTTTATCAAATCATTTGGCTATAAAGACTTGAGCAATACTTAATAATTAGTGTTTCATTATCTTTATAAATGCTATATTGACCCGGTTATTCTGCTAATGATGGGAATGATAAATAGTATCAGTTTATTGAAATTCTGATACCAATTTAGAATAATCATGATATTACTGAATATATGTATGTACAGTTTTTAGACAGTCTATAAGCGTCCAATCTAATAGTGGTTGACAACTGATTTGTAAACCGTTAAATAGACATACACTTTAAAATGCTTCAAATAATGTACCGAAAAATACATTTTTTTTTTTTTGCATTTTTGCATATGAAATATAAAAAGTATTGTAATAGATGAAATTACATACTCGAGAGTTTGACGAATCTCCATGTTTTAGACTTTCTTAAGTTCGAAAAACAAAATTTTAACTTTATGTTTGTCTATCTGTGAACCCGATAACTCAAATATGCTTCAAACTAGACGAATAAAATAGAGTATATAGAGTTTATATCAAATTTGTATATTTCTATCAATTTTGAAGTAATCCATTTACGGGACGGTTTCTGTCTGGCTGATTGATTACTAAATAACTCAATAACTCTAAAATACGAAGAAATATATCGATACAATTTGGTACAAAGGTTTAGCATCTAAATGTAGTATCTTGCCAAATTATGTATCAAAGCTCTCAGAGTTGAGCATCTGTCTGCATTTCCGCATGCATATGAATCCATTAACTCAAACGCAATGAATTAAATTCAGTATTCTTAGCACTTGGCATGTATTTTCGTGGTTACAACTAGAACACAATGTTAAATTTTTGGTTCCCATCGGCTGGAAAAATGACCACCAAAACACATATTCGCCTTCTAGATTCCCTAAAAATATTATAATTACCCCAAATATCTATATTCCTTAAATATTGTTCATCAATGCCATTCAATTTATTTGTGGGATTACTTAAGGAAAACAATTTATGACTACAAGAACTTGATTAATGGATATGCGAGAAAGTATAAGGGAGACAAATCCTACTGGTTTATTAAATAAAAGTGCTTCTAAAGAAGTTATATATTGTTCATGTCTGGATTCGAAAACACTCCGCGCTTTTGCGCATGCGTCAGGATGCTTTCGAAATAGATGTGAGAGGAAAGATGAAAAGAGAAGATGTTTACAATTAATCTATATCTATACTTATAATAAAGCTCAATGTGTGTGTGTGTGTGTGTGTGTGTGTGTGTGTGTGTGTGTGTGTGTGTGTGTTGGCGCTCTACAGACCAGACCATTCAACCTACAGCTACCAAATTTGGCACGTGTATACCTTGGAGGCCGAGAATGTGCACCTGGGGGTTATTTTTTCGAATTTTTAACTAAAATTTTATTTATTTAAAAATTAAGCGAAATTTTGACGTGTTTCTGCTATAACTGCCGAAAATATTACCGCACAAAAAAGATTTTTACATGAAGTTAAAGATAAAAAATTTATCTTTTAAATGATACTACTGTTTTAATCTTAAAATTAAATTTCTATTTTTAATGAATTTTTAAATAAATATTTTAACTATGTTTTTCAATAATTTTTTTCTTCAAAAATAAAAATGAGGATTAAGCACGTTTCGCATTCATGAGAAAAAAATAGCTTTTTTCAACGTGTTGCCATCACATTGATTAAAGCTCTAACTGAAAATAAATTAAATCTTTTTGGAAATGAAATCTGCAAAAATATAATTTTCGGCAAGTGTCTGTAGGAAATGAAACAAATATGAAATATTATTTTTTCTAAAAAATAAATTCAAGAAAAATTATTTTATGATCTTTTACACTCTCTATACAGGGTGTTTATTCAGTCCCGGATCCATTTTGATATTTAATGACTCATAAAATAATGAAGATGTAAACAAACTTATGGCATTTATTGATGGAATAACTCATATATTTTCCTTTTCAGGTTTGAATATTTTTACTTTTGTAAATATCGTCTACGCGTGTTTTTAATTTCAGATAATTTCATTTTCCAGTCTAAAAATCAGTACTTTTCTAAATATCGTCTGCTTATTAATTGCATTTTTCTCTCTTTTGTTTTTGGCAACTATTGAAATGTTATGTTTACTTTTGATGTGTTTGTTCTATGTAGTACTTTTGTATGTGATGTTTTATTCGATCGGATATTAAGGAGAATGCATACACCACAAGAGAAAGCACAGATTTTATGGTGGTCATAGAGTTAATTTCCAACTAAATCACTGACTTTTAAGAGTTAATTTCAAATCACTTAAACTGACTGATTTATGAAGATTTGAATATCACTATTCAATAAAAAAAGGATAATTTTAGATTTTTCATCGATCGTTTCCAAGAAAATACGCCAATCAGCGCGCAGGTTTCTCAAGATTAATTGGCCTAAGATTATGAAAATGGTGAGTTTTTCTAAATTTTTAACATTTAAAACTTCATAAATAAGTCTTAGTTGATCGTGGAAAATAGAAACATTCATTCATTTATTTAAAATTTGGTGTGTCCAGAATATTTATCAGAATATGATACCTTACTGCATTAAATTTAGACTTCATAATTTTTGAAATATATAAGCAGGAACAAAATATTATTATTGATTTCATTTCAATCCTTTTGAAAGCAAAACTAAAAACTGAATTTTATACTGAATCTCAGAAAATTTTGTTGAATTAGTGTTTTAGATATTACATAAACTATGAAAAATATTTTGTAGTTAACATAAGACTTAAATACCGAGCGATTCTGTTTTCAATACTCATATTCAATAATAATAATAATAAATAACAATAAAGATGATAAATAAAATAAAACGCTTGGTTTTATTAAAAAATATCTTAATATCAATTGCAATTTCGTCATTTACATTTTTAATTAAAGTTGAAGTTTTACCGGAAATGGCAACAAATTAGCAAAATATATATAGTAAATTGAACGAAACGATCTAAACAATACAAGTTTGGTATGACTATCAAAATTTGAAGATTAAAAATGTTTTGTTTGAGAATCCTTTAAGAGACCAGTTACTTAAAATATTTAATTGAAAATTATAGCGAGCGGTAATACTGGCGAACCGGCTGGTCGCCAAAGGCGGCTAGTGGAACAATAAAATGGAAGATTATTCGCTGGCTTAGAAATCGAAAATATTGCTGATAGCTCGTAATATTGTAGAAGAAAGATTCTAATTCAGAATAAAATACTTTAAAACAAATTTTATTTACTGTATGGGCCGTAAACATTAAATTCTGGTGAATAAATAAAGGATTTCTGTTCTTAAAATTTAATAATTCACTTTTTTACTAAATAATAATTTATGTTAAAACACTTTTTTCGTTTATTATTGAATATTTTTATAAATCTTGAAATTGACAATGGTAGATAATTTCTTTCTCATTTGATGATATTATATAACACATTTTATTGTACCACTTCTGAAAACTTTTTTTGGCCACTTGCGTATAGTAATTAATATTCAAGTTAAAGTAGTACGGTATAAACGACACAACATTCGCATATACTTGGAAAGAAAAAACGAAAGAAAAGTATGTAATGGGGTGTATATCAAGGTCAAAGAATTGCCAATAATTCAGGAAATGCGCTCATTCTTCCGCGTCTCACTTCTTAAACTGATAGAAATGTCGAAAAGTGGTAGTCTCGGGAAAATGAAACGAACAGTGGTATAAAATTTTATAGCCCTAAGACTTTCTAATGATTTTAGTAAAATATTTATGATACAGCGATATTTTAAGCAAATAAAGAAATAGATGCATAATCCCACTTTTCTGCGACACTCATTTGCCACTTTGTAATTTCTTGTAAAATATACAGGGTGGTTATAATTATTATTCCACTTTGAAATGATCATAAAAGAAAAACTATTTGACCAAATAGTATCAAACTTGGTAATAATTTCAAGAAGGTCACGTAAATTTCTATTCTGTCAAAAAAGTTCAAAAACTCGCCACCAGATGTGAAATGGCACTGCATGCTTTGTTGGTAAGCAAAATAAGACACGAAAGCATCGGTTTAAAATGTGTTTAATCATTTTTTAAACGTGTTATAAAGTATGTCCAATGTGTGTTATCTCAAAAGCACTGTTTATGGTGATAATATAAAGAAGCGACGTGCGTAACTTTCCCCGATATGCTAAGATCTACTGTTGAGAATGCAGTAATGCGATTTAACTTGCTTTCAGAAAAGAGTAGACGCCACATTGAACCAACTGCGAAACACGTTTCAGAAACGATTAAACACATATTTTTACCGATGCCTTTATGTCATATTTTGCTTAACAATATTGCATACAGAGCCATTTATCCCCTGGTGTTGAGTTTTTGAACATTTTTTTTTCTGGAAAAACGTAATTTCTTTGTCCTCTTTTAAACTATTACCAAGTTTGATAGCATTTGATCTAGTAGCTTTTCTTTTATGAGTATTTCTAAGTGGAACTTTAATTATAACCACCCTGTATATTATTATTCAAGACAATTCTTGCTCACTTCAACTGCCACCTAAAGATCCTTCAAACAATGATGAAAATTCTCAATGTTGATTGGCCTAGAATAATGAAATCTACTGTTTCTAATCTTTGTCAAATTAAGTCACAGAAACAGGGAAATGCTTTATTATGTGCTTGTGTTCGAATTATCTTGTAAATATGACTAATTGAAACAGTAAATGAACACACACTTATAGAATGAAATCTTCAGAATTACATTTATTGCTCCGAACAACGTGAAATTTTATAGTTATGCAATTTAATGTTTTTCTTCGTCAAAAGAAAGTTCTTACCTGTAGTGCTGAGTCGCATTTAGTGTAGACGTCTCATGGGATGAAAAAATTGTTACTAATCAATAATTTAGTCAGCAATTTATTCAGTAGTCACGCCCGTGATTTTGGTATTGTTCCTTACAACTTCATGATGAATAATTTTTATTTATGACATATTTGTAATTTCGTGATGGATTTAAAAAAACACACCCTGTTATATATTTGAGTTTTTGCATAAAATAGATTAAAAAATCCCAGATAAAATCAATCTCCAATAAATTCAATCATATTTTCTTAATTTTTTTTCCGCTATAAAGTGTGCAAAACTAAAATCTTCCAGTTTAAAAAATTAAGTTAATAATAAGTTGATTAAAATCTTCGAAAAAAGCTTCAGAAATATACTTTCTAGTTTATAAATGAATAGATTGCTTTTTACTAACTTTAGATACTGCAGGACATATTGGAAAATTATACCAAATCTAAACAAAACAAAAATATATGCATTAGCTTTTGATTGTTTTCTTTAATAAAATTTTTGGTATGAAAACTCCCCAAAAATTGAAGAAATAGCTTGAAAAAAATGTTAAATATTAAATTTCGTTTAATTAACATCCCGTTTGGAAGCAACTCGAGGGTTATTTTGGATTGAACCTCATAATTTTGAACTCTGATCACATGACGAGGACAAAACCCAAAATAACACCTTCAACCCAAAATACTGCATTACATCAACAGGAAGACATCTGGCCAAAGCCATCAGCTTTAACATGCTCTATGTTCACATACACGACGGTTCTTGACTAGAATCAGGTCTCGAACTTCGATTCCTCCGGCTCGGAAGCGGATATCTTACTACTCAGCCACTGATACAGGGACATAATATTAAAACGTGCATTTTGCAAATTTAAAAACCAATGCAACCTTCCAAAGATCGGAACTAGAAAACAAAATTCAAGCGGTTCTACGAAGAAGATTATTTCAGAATTAAGAATATCGATTAAAAAATAATTTTTTAAAAAATCGATATTTTAATGTAGCCCCCTAACTTGACTACAAACTAAATAATTCGAACTATTTATCATTCACATGCGAATTATTCATGCATGCAATGCATTATATTATTTCATACATGATAAAGAGCTTTTGATTATTTGAGAGCAGTAACTGCGATATTCTAACATACTTGTTGAACATATTTTTCTGAAATGAATCGTGGGTTCAAAGTAATGTACATACATGCTTTGTTTCGAAAACAAAAGATCTTTGTATGCTGATTGCGTCCTATGCAAACCATGATGGTTTATGAATCCTACATAAACCATCTCTTTGTAGTTGTAAAAGGAATATAAATTTCGGTTTCGTTCTACTATTTCGAAATGTTGTTATACATCGAGCTGTAGTCTTAAACAATACTCGTGTAACTGATAAATAGGAGGCTAATGTAACTTAACATATAAATATCCTTTTAAAAATTTAAATATATTATGCAACTAATTTCCCGTCGTCTCGGGCATCTTGAAAATTTACTGGTTTTTTTTAGTATTTAAGTATAATATGACTTGATGTTAAGTTGATCTCTGCCCTCTGTAGGAGCCTGGTATGAATAGAAAAAGATTAAAATGAAAGGACATATTTATAAAAACGAAATGCAACATTAATTTTTGGTTAAATAATATTAGGTAATATATTACATACAAGTATATGGGCAGTGAAGTTTAGTAGATTTATTTTAACGCCTCGTTTTTGGGACGGACCTCGCAATTTTGAACCGCGGTCAGATGACAAGAATAACACCTGAGCTGGTACATTCTCTCCAAATTTCCTCACTACACCAGCTAGAGGGCATTTGGCAGTGACGGAATTCATGCGCATCACACCTGCTTACACGACGGTTCTTCTGAGGAATCAGGCTCGAACCTAGAGCCCTTTGGCCGCAAGGCCGAGACTAGTTCACTGCGGTCTTGGTAATAATATATATGGGACACAGAATCGTGGACTAATGGTGACTCGGCTATTAGAGTTGCAAAGCTGCAGCACCATTTGAATTTATTTTAAAAAATGAATTTTCCTTTTATTCATCTTTCACGATTTCAGTGAATTTTAAAGGGAAATAGTTTCAACAATAGAGGACATGGTTTAAAATAATTGAATACAATATTATTTACGGAAATAAGAAAACAATGGATTATTTATATTCCCAAAAGCCACTCAAAAATTGTAAGCATGGATGTTAAAACATGCTGTCAAAACTTCCTTAATTTTACAAAGATGCCAATAGCATCTTATAGTTTAATACTGCTTACTTCGTCCTCATTTTTCTTGTTAACTTTATTTTCACTGTAATGCACTGAAAAATTCCTGATGCTTATAAAATCTTCAGAAAGTATTCAAAGGCAGTATTAGATCATTGCATTATGTCTGAAATATTATGTCCTAGTCATGAGACTTTATTAAGAAATCAACCCAGGTTGTCGATAAGTGTCCACAACTCACTTGGGGGCTGGAATTTTATTAATGATGTCGATCAACAGTATGCAGTAAAAACATAAAAAGTTTAAGATGGATTTAAAAAGAAGGAGCATTAATTAAAATAATTTTCTCAATTACTTATATCCTTTCAAAAATTTAATATGCATACTATATTATCAAAATCTGAATATTTATAATAAATAAGCATTTATATTAATCTATGGGAAACTATTTTATGTTAAAATGCATCTTTGAACGAATTTAGAAAGAAAAGCAAATCGTATTTTTCTTTAAAAAAATCGAATAATTATTTATGTAAAGTTAAATATCTATTAACAAGATATGTTGAATATATAAATATTTATATAATGATGAATATAAAATTTTT
>JAPMOR010010723.1:0-11248 GCA_026543865.1 Argiope aurantia | reverse complement strand
TAACCCAGTAGCACACATATATTGTACAATATTGTATGACATTAAACGTTATTTGCAATATTGCTGAATATTGAATATTAAAAATATTATCGCACAATAAACATTGTGTCAAATTCTGTGCAACCAGAGTAAGGATGTTGAAAGACAGGAATTTAATATAGTGTGTCATTCTTGTTTTCAAGTAATTTTTTTTATCACTTGAGCATCAAGAAAATTTTACATAATCCGCTCTTTTTTCTTACCTTCTATGCGATCAATTATCATTCCTACACCATCAAAACCTCTCCAATCAGTGACTTTTTAATTTAAAAAAAATGCTGTAATTATTTTCTCATATATTCTACTGTCTTTATACCAAATTTGGTTTCATGATATTTTTTAATTTAAACTCCAATTGCCTTCAGAATATTTTATGGCTAGATTGCATTGTTAAAAAAAAGCAAAGAAAATTTATACTAATAATTAAAAAAAGAAATATGTATATGTGATTATGTGTCTGTTGGAACGTTATTTCCTACTGTTGGAGGTGTACATTTTTCCTAGAAAACTTTGGTGGGTAAAAAGAGTTTTGATCAATTCTATCAATTTAAATTAATTTAGTTAAAAGTATAACATTTAGTTTAACTAAATTTTATACTTTTTTTAAATATTATTTATTTTTTGTTCTGACACCTATAAAATATTATTGCAAAAAAAAAAAAACACATTCTCAAAATTTAAGAATTTACTTTATTAATGATGCAGTTTTATCACGAAATATCTGAATAATGCCTATTATCCACGATTCTCGCAGCGTGGGGCACTACAGAGATAAAGATTAGAAGTTATCGGTATGGTGATTGGTTCTTGCCAGTAGGTTGTGTATAAAAACGGGGAGGGGGGTCGGCTACCTTCTATCGCTGAATGACTCGACATGCTTCCCACGAGATGGTGTATACTGTGGCCGGTGAGGAATTTTAGGAGACTCAACAGTAACTCCCACCCGTGTTGATCAGATTAATCCGTGTGTCTTACAGGCGAATCGGATTATTCAAGAGATGAATATTAAACATTGCAAACGAAACTTTATGCCATTCTAGAGAAGCCTCATTAAATTACATATGTCTTCAAGAGAAAAAAAAAACGAAATGTGAATTCTAGCTCAAAATATTTTTATAATTGTTTAAATGTAGCCAATGTTATTATGATTACTGTGAATATGCACTTTAAAATCGATGAAAAAACTTTCTTTAGATCTTTTGAATTCAAAGTAATTGCTAAACATTTACTAAAAATTTCCAATTGATAGGACAAATATTTTCCGATACGTGATGCCATTTTGACAGACATGTTATTAAGGATCAAAATTCCTTTGATTGTTTTACTTCATGTTTTTACTAGAAAGCCATCAAATTTTGTCTTGAAGGAAAAAAAAAACCTTTTTCTGACAGATTTTGATTACAGTTTTGATCCTTTGAAGTAGTTTATAGTTTTTTCGATAGTTTATGAATTTCTGTCCACCCAATGACAATTTTTTTTAAAGAAAAATAGCTTTTTCAAGACTTAAAGTCAATTTATTCTTTGCATTAATTCTGATAGATTTGGAAATGCTATAAGATAACAGAGAATCACACACACACGTATGTATATATTGTCGCGTAGATACTTTAGTATAGAACTCAATGACACACACAAGAGGTAGAGCTAAACCAATTTATTAACTGAACTCAGAACTGAGAACACAGTAACTGACAAATCTTCCGCTTTTATATAAGCAGAGAAGGTTCCAGAATCGTTTGAAATAATCTGTCGAAAGCATATTAAGCCTTCAAAACCGAGTCCGTATCCGTTGTCAACAATCAGAACACAATACGCATGCGTGAATTTTCAACGCCAATCATGGTAACGCAAATGTGTGAATTTTCTTTCTGAAATTAGTTTTTAATTAATAATTAAATTTGGAATTAAAAATTAAAAAAAGATACCTCAAGTGCACATTCCCGACCTCCAAGGTATGTATGTGCCACATTTGGTAGCTGTAGATCGAACGGTCTGGCCTGTAGAGCGCCAACACACACACACACACACACACATTGAGCTTTATATAAGTATAGATAGATTATAACGATTCTACATTTTAATTTATAATTCTAATAATTCATAATTCCCATACATTTAATGCATAAATCCCGTATTTTTTTATTTTTTTTATTTTTGACAATTTTTTAATTCTTTGTATTCTATATATATATATATATATATATATATATATATATATGATATAAATAGTATGTTTCAGGTATAAATTTCCCAAAATATGCTTAAAATAATTAATCTAATATCAAATTTTTCATATAATTTTTCTGAAATTTATAATTAAAGAATACTTTGAATAATCTTCCTAAATCTTCTTAAACCGAATTGTAAAAAAATAAAATCTTCATTTTTTTTTTTTTTTTTTTTTCAAAAGAAAGTCTTTGTAATAATGCGACCATATTAGTTTTATACTTCCATTCCGTATGCGAACAAGAAGGCAGAAAGGATAAGCATACATCAATTATTGTTGCTGCTATTATTTGCTTCTATCGACTGCCATTTGATATTAAAATACGTCCATTAAAGTATAATTTGGCATCAATTGAAATATTATATATATAAAATAGAAATAGCTGTGATAAAAGCTAAATTAACTTTAAGAATTCTTAAATTTTTATATAATTTGAAAACATTACAAATTTTTAACATCCACACGTAGAAAATTTTAAATATGATTCAGTAACTACATGTTAAATTGTAATTCCTATTAAAACGAGATAAATCAAAAGGTCATACAATTATAAAGATATGCGTGTTTATTTTTATTATAACATAATTTGAATTTCGTATAATGATAAAAAAAAAACCACTCATGAAATTCTAATGAGCGAAATGTATGATATTCTTTTTTATTTTGGAAATGAATAAAATAGTCAGGAATTCTAGAAAAAAAATAATGAAGCAAATCTCGTAAAATGAATGTGCGAATGAATACCATGTTTTGACTTCAAATATCGTATTGTAGAACTTAGTTTATTCTGATTTACAAAGAAGGAGTTGTTTGTTGTTAGAAGGTTTAATAATAATTGCCTCATAAATATTAATAAGAGGATTAGTGAACAAAAGCTATCGAAAATTCTGATTGTGAAGCAGTTTTTATACGATATTGATCAAATACCTTCATTAGTGTTACATATGTTTTTCTTTTATGAGCTTCCAATCAGCAGTTTGTAAAAAAGAATAAAATCTTAAAAATGTTCGAATTGAAATTATACATTCACCTCTCGTTTCACATTCTCAGTTTCGATAAAAATAAAGCCAGCTAAACAAGGAAAAAAAAAGAGGAAGAAGAAGAAGAAAGAGAGAAGGAACAAGTTCTTGGAATGCGGTTTGCTTTTAATAGTTGAATCACTATTCATTAAACCAAACGATTCCATTTCTTCCTTTGTTCGAATCTCTAATCATCCAAATTACGACGAAAAAAAAAGAGAACAATAAACATCAGTACAATAAATATCAAGCGCCTTTCTATGCAAAGAATCAGAAAAAGCACTGGGAAAATATCTGAAAGAAGCGCTTTGAATAAAAACTAATTTTTGTACATGTTTTGTCTTTATTTATATTTATTTTCCATTTTTATTTTCTTTTAGTAGAATATTCTATGAATGGGATTAACGCTTAATCAATAAGGGTTCGCTGACGTGGTTTTTTTTTTGTGGTACATTCAAAACTTTTCCTTAAATGTTCTTGTTCCACAACTGGCATCACTCCAAAGGGATTGAAAAAATTGTTGTTTACTGTATCTGTTGTAGACGCGTTTGATTTTAAATCCAGAATTTCTAAACACCAACCAGAAAGACTTGTTGACAAATTCTATCACATATATGACCAAAGGGGTGGATACTAGCACAGCTCACCTCTTGGCTTCTTTCTGAATTCTCGCCAAACGTGTGGCGATAAAGTCGCCAATGTTGCAACCTAGAAGGATTTTCTTATTTATTTTTATTTTATTTTATTTATTTATTTTTATTATTATTTATTTATTTATTATATTTATTTTTTATTATATTTATTTTAATTGTTATTTCTGGCCTTCAAGTATCGTTTTTCAATTGAAAAATAATAATAATAACAAATATTCAATTAGTAGTCAACTTGGCGAGATTTCAAATAAGCCGCCAAGAGGTGAGCCTATCTAGGAGTTTACCGACCAATGAATAAAATTATTATTTTCGAAAAAAATTCAATTTTTTTTCCTATGACCGAGTAGAGAGAAATATTTAAATATAATTGCCTTTTCTATTCTTTAATAGTTGTTTCTTTGGGGCGTCCAATAATGTAATTATACTTTTACAATAGAACTCAGCATGTTTTACAAATGTTTTAATGTTCCCTTGGAGATGTTGATAAAATGAAATCTGTAAATAGGCTAAACTATTAATTTTACTTTTTACATTAAATGTAGCATTCCGTTTACTATATGCTTTAATCAGAATTATTTCTTTTTAAAAAAATCCATCTCATTTGAATATCCTTATACAATTGGTTGTATCTTGTGCATTCTATATCTGTATAAAATTTAAGCTGAATTTATTCATCTCATCAATCAAATAATAATCATGCAAATATTTCTTAGAAACTTGAATCGATTTGGTTAATAATATAGTTGCATGCCAAAGAGTAGTTAATCTTCATTATGATTAAAATTACCTAGTGATTCATAGTTATTTTTCTAGTAAAAGGATCCGAATGAAACTTCATGTATGTCTTAGCATGGGTCAAAGATTTCCTTAGGAAAAAAATCGAAATGTTGCTAAGTGATGCCGCTGTATTTCTTAAAGCATGCTAATGAGTAGCTCACTTAATTTAGCCATAAAAGCGATATTTATGCCTCGAAAAAATCCTTCGTCCATAGTGAAAATACCGGTGATCACGAAAGAGCGCACATTGACCGTAAAACTCTTTTATAAGAATGTGAGCAATGCTTCAGCAACACTGCGCGCTTACCAGCTGATGAATAACTTAAAGAAAGGGCCGATGTCCATAAATGTGTTTGGGATTTCTAAGCCCCAAAGTCAAATTTATCGAAATGCAAGAAAAATTCACTCTTACCTTGTCATTCTGGGATCTTCTAAAGGAGATAGAATCGAGGTATTCCAAGGTGAATTAGATCACATACACATTGAAATCGTTAATCCAAGTATTCTCAATTTTATCATCACTTTTATTTACAGGACTAGGACACAGGCACAGATAATTATATACAAATAGTTACATATTTCATTTTACGTGCACTAATTCTTTTTAAAACACACAAGCACCTTTGGTTCCATCATACACGCTTCATCAATCCAAACTCAAACCTAAACTTACATCTGTTGCTCTATGGGATCATGGCAAATCTTTTCCTGATGTCACCAGCGCGCTAGAATCACCAGGCAGGAATCAAAACATCCTCCCACCTTTGAGTTTTTATTACAGAAAATTCAAACACAATTATAGAATTAATAAAAATAATTCAAAATTATCAAATACAAATTGACAAATATCAAAATAATGGAATTACAAAATGCTTATACTATCAAATATAACTCAACAAAACATTTCAACTATAAAGTTAGAAAAAGCATTTCAAATATTATAATTTATCAAAATAGCATTGAACTATCAAAAATTTATCAAAGTTACAAAAGCATTTCATTTATCAAAATAATTCAAATCATCATTCATCTATCAAAATATATCATAGGTACAAAACTTTAATTAAATTTTCAATTTCTAATTAATGTTCTTAAGATATGAAGTAGATAATAAAAAAGTTCAAAGGATAAAAGTTCTTGTAATAAAGAAAAGTTGTTTTCACATTAAGCGTCTCTTTACCTTTCTTAACCTCCTGCCATAGCTAGAGGATGGTTTATATGGCCCAGGTTTGTCCATAGAATCACATTCAGCTGCACTGGAATCATCACAGGTAGATATTACAGGTGGTCCACACTTTTGGAAAAGTCCCTTGTCTTTCTCACAAATTTCCAAAGCATACAGTCTCAAGGTTGGACGTAAGATTTCTCCACTTTTGGTTTTCAGTTTCACAAGTCTGATGTTTCCATCTGGCGATGTGAAGACTTCGATGACTTTGCCCAAAGGCCAGTCTATTCTTTTCATATTGTCACTGGATATCAGAACAATGTCTGAAATCTTGATGGATGGCGAGCTTCTTATTTTTCTTTCAAAAAGTCTGAGTTGTCCCAAATTCTCAGAGCGAAAGCGCTTTCTTATATCTTGTCGTAATCTTTGGCGATAAGCAAACCTTTTATTTAGAGATTTACTATCCAGGAGATCCAGATCTGGTATTCCAACCTTTCTGACTTCTTGTAAGAACATACTGGAAGTAAGAGGTTCTAGGTCATTTGAGTAACCACTTACATAAATTAGAGGTCGTTCATTGATGACACTTTCACAGTCACATAAGACAGTGTTTAATTCCTCAAAATGAAGAGATGTTTGTCCCAGAACTTTACGAAGGATTCGTTTAACAATATCGATAAAACGTTCCCAAAAGCCACCCCACCAAGGTGCAGATGGGTGAATGAACTTCCAGTTAGTTTTGTTCACAGTACTGTATTTGTTTACAGTCTCCCAGTTAATTCTTTTGATGAGGTTGTTCCCTCCGACTAAGTTTGTTCCATTGCCCGAATAGACGACAGCTGGTCTACCTCGATGAAAAACGTATCTAAGGAATGACTTCTGGAAACTTTCTGTTGATAGTGAAGAGGTCAGATCTAGGTATACTGCTCTAAATACTGCACAAGTATAAATGACAATCCAGGACTTCTGATTTCCCTTTAGATAGAGGGGTCCAGCAAAATCAACTCCTATAATTTCAAATACAGAAGCCGCTGTAAACCGGTCGACTGGCAACGGAGCTGTTGGAGCTTATATTGCTCGTGCATATATCTTTTACAAGTTGCACAGTTCTTAATAACTTTGCGAATAGTTTTACGATATTTCAGTATCCAGAATTCTTCTCTGAGGTGGGTCATCACTATTTGAACGCCTGCATGATCTAGAGAGCAGTGTTTCCAGAGTACAAGTTTTTCAACTTTCGAATGCTCACTTGGTAACACTATAGAAAATTTAAAATTCTTTAAATCGTCCTTCAATGACAGTCTTTTCTTAATTCGGAAAAGTTCATTCTCATCTGTAAATATCTATAGCCGCTTATCATGTGACCCTGTGAAAGATTATCGCTCATCTATCTTAAATAAAGAAATTTCGTATCTATTTCTTTCTTCCATAGTTATGTTTCCAAATTTTCTAAAGTACTTTTTCACCCTAAAGTTATCTATAAATCGGTAAATCTAGGATACAACAATAAGACGTTTAGGGTAAGAGGAGTAAATATCATAAATTTTATCTTCTTTTTCAGTATTGGCGACACTAACGGCCTATCATCATAAGGCCTATCATCTTCATAGAGTTCTATCTGCAAAAATGCCTTTTCAATATCGGTAATAACTCCATATTTTCTATTCTAATCTTGTTTAAAACAGAGGGAATAAGTTAAACCAAATTGGGCCCCTTTTCTAAGCAATCATTTATTAATGGCGAGTTTTTGTCTCGGGCAGATCCATCAAAGACGGGCGTAATTTTCGTTGTGGAGTTTTCTTTGAAAACAGAGCGATGAGGTAAATATTATTCAGGTTCTGAAGTATCCGCCTCCTCAATAATATCCCGATCCAAACAGTCCTTAAAAATGTTTTCGTATTCTTCTATTTTTATTAATTTCTTTAGAGATTTAATGGAATTTAAAAGTCTTTTTTTCAGAAATACCTTTGCAGTTTGTTAAGGGAGGATATCCTTCCACCCATGGTAATCGGTACCTTCCTTCTTTATTTCTAGGAAGGGTACCTTTTTCATTATTTTTATTACTTGCGCATTCATCATTAGCACTACACATGATACGTAAATGTTTCCCATTCCATTTAGGACCATTAATTGTTTGCTTATAGAGACGCACAAAATATTTGGGTTTAGAATTTAAGCATCGAAAACAAATTCCGCGATTTAAAATAATTTCCTTCTTTTTTTTTCGTATGTTAAACCCTTCGCAAATTTATAATCTTCAGTCATATGCGATTTATCACAAAAAGCGCATTCTTTATTTTTTTAATCAACCGGATACGAATTTCTTCTCGAGTCATTAAATAAATCAAAACCAGATGGCCTATTTACTTTTTCACGAATATGATGATTCAGCGTTTTTTTATTATGTTTTTCTAAACAGAAAGAAGAACGTGCAATAATCAATTTTTGTTCCGCTTCGATTTCCCTTTTAAGAAAGTTTAAGAGATGAGTTAATCTATCATTCCCTGATTTTTCTGCTGCAATTAATTCAGTTTGATTTCATTCGTAAACTCTCAATAAATCGCTTAGTAAACATGACTCTACAAAAGGATATAGCAATATACTTGAAAAGTTATCCACAGCAATTCCCAATGATTTTAATGCTCTGAGCTGCCCTTCTAAAGTATCCTACAGTTTAACTAGAGAATACTTTTTACCTTGATCATTCGCGTTATTTATGACTACCAAAAGTAGCTCTCTAATGTAAACTTCGACAGCAAATAAACTCTTCCGAAGCGCTGCTTTAAACATTTGATAGCTTCCTCATAATTTTATCCTGTTGCCGGGAAAGTTTCCACTATTAGCCTAGCTGGCGAACACTTTTGTGGTGATTGCAACAAATACTGAAATTTGCCATCATCTACAATATCTACATCGTGAATCTTTTTAAACTGCCATTGGAGTCATTCTTTAATGTTTCCTCTAAATTGTTTTAATTCTAGTTCTGGAAGTCTAAATTTACGATTAGTACTATTGATAGATTCTTTCCTTATAGTATCATCTTGTTTATTTTTTTCTAAAGCATTTAATCTTCACTGTAGTTTCGTTTCTATAAACCTATCTTCATAAATAGTAATAGCTTCATATTCCAAATTAAAATTTTCTTGTGTGCATGTTGCATCGCTTTGCAAAATAGCTAAAATCTTTGTATTTAAATTATTTAATTCTGTAGCAGTTTCATTACTCTTGCAGCGGCCAAACAGGCGATAAATTACTGTTTGTTTCGCCATCTGGCGAAAAGCATCAATCATACCTATGGAGATGAACTTTGCTCTCCAACGGAAACCAGTGACTCACTTCCTGGCTTCGCCGGCTTGCTCCGAACTTCTGCCTCGTGCTGGTCGATGGATGTACGGCCAATGTATCATGAGCTATATTTGTTAATTTAATTTGTAATTAAAATTTATTTTTGTTATCTACATGGCTGGCAGTTTTCATTAATTAGAAATGTTTTAATACTTTAATTTAAAGTAAATTTGGCAACGCGTGTTAAGCCACGCACCAAACTGGTGACCCGGCAATTTCTTTTTTACTTTTCTAAAACTTGCGAAGTCCAGCCTCGAAATTTCTAAAATATGCTCAAATCAGTTTTTAGTAATTGATCTCTTCAATTATTTTTCATACTTACCAACCATTATGGATTATTTTGGATAATCGTGCCGAGAAGTAATAATGCATCAAGGACCAGGTATGTGTTCGAATTTTCTTTTCATTTCTCTGTGATTGGTCAGTATTTCATTTCCCCATTATTTTGGCGAAGAAATCGTATTATTTATATTCAGTATTATTTTTCATGTTATTTTTTGTATTCGAAGTATTAATTTTTTATTACTTTCGTTTTGGCTACCATGTTTATTATTATGATTCTTAACTCATAATTAAAAAAAAGTACATTTAAATAATCATAACTTTTTCAAATACTCGTAATTATTGTAAAAATTATCATTTTCCACCTCGAGTAACCAAAAATGCTTAATACAGAAAACGAAACTGTCAATGCTGACGCTCCGACAGAGTCGCAGGTGTCCCATCTTTCGGTGAAAATACCGCCGCTGTGGAGGAACAATATAAAATTGTGGTTCATCCAAGTAGAAAGCAATTTCGCTCTAGCTAAAATAACTAATGATCTTACAAAATACAATCATTTGATTGCGTCTATTGATCCGGAAACTTTATCAGTGGTAGCTGATATTTTACTTGCACCCCCCGACACCAACAAATATGATGCGTTAAAGGCTCGACTTATAGCCGAATTTTCCACTTCGGAAAATGAACAGATCCGTCGACTGCTTTCTGAATTACATTTAGGCGCCGATAAACCGTCACAGTTACTCCAAAAGATGCGCGAACTCGGTGGTGGCACAGGCATAAAAGACGATTTTCTCAAAACCTTATGGCTGCAAAGACTGCCTTCAGAAATGCAGGCAATTTTATCAATAAGTTCTGAACCCCTGGACAATTTGGCCAACATGGCTGACAAAATTGCCGAGGTCCGTATTTCCTCAACAGAAAACAGCGTCTTTGCCGTCAGCAGAGGCGCGGAAAGTACTGTCATGCGGAAAGCTTCCACTCTGGATGAGTTTACTGCACTCCGAAGCGAAATAGCCGCTTTAAGTAAGCAGGTACAACGGCTTTCCCGCGACAGAAGCAGAGGCACGTTCCATCGGAAAAACAGACGGCGCAGTTTCTCTCGCGGGCGTTCCGGTGATCGTGGGAGAAAATGCTGTTATTATCATTCGCGTTTCGGAGAAAAGGCACTGAAGTGCGTATCGCCGTGTTCGTACTCAACTAACGTAGATCAGGAAAACTCCCAATAGCGGCTGTCGATCAACCTACATCGGCGGCAGCCGCGCAATCGTATCGTTTGCATGTTTTTGATAAGAGATCCCATTTCAAATTTTTGATAGATTCTGGATCTGATGTTTCGTGCATACCGCTCAACAAAAACCAAATAAATCTAAAACCTGATTCCCTGCAACTTTTTGCAGCTAACAACTCCAAAATTTATACTTATGGATCTAAATTATTAAATGTGGACTTAGGTCTCAGGCGAAATTTCCCATGGAAATTTTTAATTGCTAATGTGCCTGTTCCAATAATAGGGGCGGATTTTTTACAAACCTTTGATCTTTTAATAGATCTCAAAGGGCGCAAACTTATTGATAATGTTACTAAATTTACCCAACCCGGAATAATTTCAAAATCAACAGATTATACGTCTCTAAAACTTATTTCGGGTGAATCACTATACCATAAAATTTTGGAAGAATTCCCAGAATTAACAAAATTAACATTTGGGGTAAAACCTGTTAAACATAATACGGTGCAT
>JAPMOR010010720.1:65235-77211 GCA_026543865.1 Argiope aurantia | reverse complement strand
CACCAACTGTTAATGAACACCAACTATTTTCAAACCGATACTCTGGACGAGTTCGACGATATGTGGCTATAAACGTTTTAAAACATTTAAATAATACTTACCAATATTTATACATATAATCAAAACACACACACACATTATATGTTTATATATATTATAAACATATAAATATTTTTATGAATAATATCGTAGTATGGAGAAAATTAATTAGAATTTTTAAATATATTTTTGATGGAATTTCTCTTCCCTTTTTAAAAAAGGATTATCATGAATTCTTTTACTTTCAGTCCTCAATTTACCATTTAATTAGGATCACTTGAAAAACACTACGGTTTATCAATTGTAACTTTGATTTCATAAAGTTTTGAAACATTTTCAGTCGTTCAGATGATATCTGTGCAATGTGCACCTTTCATTCTTTTTTGTTCATTTATTCATTGGCGAACAAATTTGGTGCAATTTTGGTTACCCAAATATGCATGGAGTATAGTTTGAATAATTTCTTCATTTATCCTATATAACTTGTCCATTTTTTCATGATAGATAGTGAGTTTTGCAATGAATTTTTCAACAGCTGGCAATGAAACTCAGTTTGTTATCTCAGGTCTCAAATGAAACAAATCATCAAGTAAGCACATTATATTCTATTATATTTTTTCATATTTTTTCCAAGCTTCCACACCAAACCCGTGGGTGGAAGGTCCAGGGGATTTAACGTGCACCAGACTTTTTTACACGACAGTTCTTTGGCGGAATCGGGTCCCGAACTTGATGTATGTATATATATCATCGTGACACACGAGAATATTTTTTTCATTTAAGTAATAATAATAAAGATATAGTTACAGGCAAAGATTGAAAAAAGTTATAACACTAAAGTAAAAATATTTTTAATAAATAATAATACAGAGTTTCAAACGATTTATTTTTTATATGTACGTGAGCCGAATTGGCAACTAAAACGTTACCAGCTAGGGAATAGAAATTGTTTTAGTTGTATAAATAGGAAAAATAAATAAATAAATCTCAACAATTAATACATGGCACAATTTTTTTGGATCCAAACTTTTATAAATCGAGAACCATTCCTTTAAATTTTAAAATGAAAAGAATATAATTTTTTAAAAACCGCATTACGACTAATGTAAGGTTTAAAGCTGATAAATTCCAACTGTATTTCAATTTTACAAGAAGAAGACGCGTCTCTTTCTTCTCTGCTGTTCGTTATTTCGACAAACTCATCACAAACTTTCCGCAAACGAAACCTTTCATTAATTCAAAAACTATCCTGAATCTATCGTATCCTTGTTCAACAAATACCTTCACTATCCTATTCATCTTGACTGTCTTTAACAAATGCGGTTATTTCAAATTACACTCCCACTGTACATATTTTTTCCCCTTCCATTCGACCCTCTCTGTTGGGCATCTTATAATTTCCTTGAAGGCGGTTACTCAGTGGCTGTGATGGTAGCGCACGGTGAAAGCACTGCAATTTGCTCTGGAACGGATATGCGAAAGCTGCAGCCACACCCTTAGCGGATATTTCTCTGATTGGATGAAAGGACCGACAGTTATTTGGTTTAATATCTACTAAATTTCACATCTCCTGTTTCCTTTGCAGCGATTATATATCTGGGGATGTTTTGAGAAGAGACGTTGTGCTTTGTGTATGATTTTTGTCCGTTTATTTGGGATTCCATGTAATACTAAGCATTGAGGATGGTCCAAGTCTTTTTTCTTCTTTCTATTTCCTTTTATTTTGCTTGGATTTCTTCTTTCTTTTTTTTAATAACAATTTGAGGTCTTTTAATGTTTTGGATTATAAGAGCTTAAATGCTGGTCTGTTGAAAGTGTATTTTAGATTATAGATGAATAAAATTTTGTTTTTAGAATTTTTTTTAGCTAAATTCCCGGGGATGTTTTCAACTTGATTATCTCATGCACTTACAGAAAGTAACATGATTCGGGTATAACTCCATCATACAGTTGAATGAATATGTAATACATTCTGTAATAGTATTTCTTTGACTGATTTTGTCCACTGCTATTGGCAACGAGCTATAATTTTCATATGAAGATGATATGTCAAAATTCAATAATCTAGTTTTATTAACTTTTATTTTCTCGTATATGAAGTTTTAAAGGTTTACTCATTACTCAGAGAGAAAGTATTATAGCCGAAAAAAACCCCCCCTCGAATTCCAAATATTGACGAATTTTTACCCTTCAGACTTTCCTGTACTCGGGAGGAAACACATTTTGGGAATTATAACTGTCTGACTGTGAACACGGTAATCAAAAAAGCTCGTTGCGCTAGGTAGATTTTTTTTTGTCGTGTGACTGACTATTTTAAGCCAAACTTTTGTGCCGTAGCTTCTGAGGGTAAAGACCCCTGAGCACCCGAGGGCAGAAGTCTGACTTCTAACTCAAATGAAGATAGCACACACACATTCACTTGTACAACCCCCTTTTACAGGGGGGGGTCATTCACGCACCTCACAGAGAGAAAACAAGGAAGAGAACAGCCATGCCCGAACCATGACTCGAACTCGGAATGCCTAGATCACGGGGAAGACGCGCTACCCCCAGTCCAGGACGCCGGCACTAGATAGATAGAATTATATATATGATCCTTACACCAAATTTTTAGATTTCTATCAAATTTCCTATGAAATACGTTTAGAGGAAGACTTTCTGTACAGCATTTTCTTCTTGTGTAGAGCCGGCCACCTCGCGAAGCAGTATCGGCAGGATTTGTTGTGGCGGACTGCTGTATTTTTTGTACGGCTTCTCGAGTACAGCATTGGGGAGACCTTCCCGTTGGTTTAAAGTTAGCATACTTACATGCAAATTAATGGACACACTTAAAATAACGGATTAAGTTCAGAATTTTCCAAAACTTTAATCAATAAATTCAAATATTTGTAATTTTTAGGAAAACATAAAAATCTTAATTTCTTCAATTCTGCGGAATTTTAGAATTACTATGCGCTCAAGAACAAAGACAACGCAGACATTTAGCTCTTATTGAATTTTGTCCAAAATTTTACCGAAGTCAATAATTTTGATATAAAAATAACATCGTTCGTTTCGTTTTTGAGTTGTCGTATTCAACGATGGTAAGACCAAAAAATCAAGCATACACATAAAAAAGTAATATTCCGTCTTCTACAGATCTGAAATGTGAAGTTGCATTAAAATCCAGGAGTTGCATTTTTGGACAACTGCAATACTTACTCTTTTTTGTATTTCGTAAAATTATATCCACTGTGTCATTGATTTTATGGACTAATTGTGCAAGAAAGTTTAAAAAATTCTTTGCTTCATCAATTTAATGACGTTATCAATATTCTAAATCAATTAATGTTCATCAATTACTTCATTTAAATATTTTAGGAGGTATTTCACTTGAATTCACGCAAATTACATTTAATTATTATTTTCCGGTCGTGATATATTGAAACCGCCAATATATTTTGATATGCATAAGAATTAGACAAAAAGAAAGAGAAAAAAATCGTACTTTTAAAGAAAGCTCAATATTATTATTTCGATCTGTATGAAAGTCGTCTTGCAGAAGATTATTCATAGTTTATTTCCCCAAGAAATATTTTAGATGATGCTGCACCAAACAATAGTCCTACCTTACAAACTTGTTTAAACATTTTGTAACATGTCGAGATATGTCAGTTTATGCAAATTATCATGAAAAAGGATTAAATTAAAAAGAGAAATGAGTTAAAATTGCGCTTTTTAAAATGTCAGATCAAAGAATAAAAGTCATTTATTTGTAGGAAAGTAAAAAGCTAAGAATGGAAAAAAATTAAAGAAGGAAATTGTATTTAAAAGAATGGGAATAGCGAATTCTTTTATAATTAACATGCAGAGAACCATCTTTGAAAATCAATGGGCGGATTCTCCCAGCAACAAATGCCTATTCTTGTTGAATTAACAGATCCTAAATTGAGGAAGATATGTATTCATTTTTCTCTTTGGCAAACTGGGCAAAAAAATCAATTAAATGATTAACCGAGTGAAGTCTATTTGCCATTTTTAAGTTTCATTATATTTGCCATACTGTATTGTATAAGAGCTATCGTTAACTTTATTTTCGTTATATGAAGACCATGCCACCGTAATTGCGTGTAATAATCCACACATAATAGGATAAAAATATCGACAAATGTGACAAATAATCGTTTCACCTTCATTTAAGTAAATGTGTAAATCACATTTTGTGCATAAATTATATATTTTTTTCAAACAAATTCTTTAAAAAAATTAACTTTACCGTAAAAAAAATACATCTTAAATACATTTTGTTGAATATCTTTAGTCTCATGTCTTATTTTCTGAAAATAATATTCTGAATCCATATGACTGAAAGCTCCAAATTATTGCGGAACATATGTAAATTTTGCTTTCGCTTAATTGCCCAACAAAATTTGAAAGTTTTAACTGTTTCATTCATGGACCATAGGAATTTCTATTTGACTCCGATATAAATTTTAAGTATAACATAAAATAAGTAAGGAAAAAAAAAAACCAATGATACTGTGTCATGATACTGTGTAAGTATGTTGAATAATTTCTGATTTAAACATGACATTAGATTTTAAATATTTGCAGATATTCATCCAAATACAAAAGCGAAATTCAATGAAAAATCTTTGCTTCCTAAGTGTGATGGATATATAATGGTTTTATCATATTGCTCAGTGAAGTCTGTACAATGATTGTTTATGTCGTGTAAAACCATTTTTGTTTTAAAATACATAGCACATAATGAAACATTCAAACGTATGAAAAATAGAATAAGTCGTTGAAACGATTTTGATCACATTTCATCTAATTCAGAAAATTTATTTTCTGTGAATGATTTAAGGTTAAAGGCACTTGTTTTGCAATATGAATTGCATTTATTATTTAAAATATATAAACAGAAAAAAATTCAATAATGCATTTTTTATTTTTACGTCTTCTGAAAATTAATTATAAAATATGAGAATGACAAGTAAACCATTCTTCAGCCCTTTTTCATTAGTAATACCATCGGATTATCGTTAATTTTATAAAGATAATTTCTTTCTCTGACAAAATAGGTATCATAGAGTAGAAAATTCAAATGCATGTTATTCATATATTTTTGATTGCATATTCGTCTACATGGAATTCAGAAAATCCCTTTTCTCAAAATGATTTAATGCTACAAGGGAAAAAATGTGGTATAAAAAACAACAACAAAAAAAATCTATACGCAAACTTTCTACTGTACAATTATATCGAAGAATTTTTGATTTAAATTACTCGTGATGGCAAACATAAGCAAGCACAACACAGGGACTCGGCATCAACGAACGCAGTCAACCATAATCTCACAGCCACTGTAATTTCTTGGGTTGTTTGCTCCTTGCCGCCAAATGTTTGGACAAGGTCCACCCACACTTTTTTTCAACCTTGCAAAAAACTTTACCCGCGAGGGGGGTGTTGTAGGATTCTGGCGCCATAGCAGAGAATGACATTTCATGCATTAGCACCTGTTTGCACCCATTTCATGCTTCCTCGGCTAACAGTAAATCATTGTAATAAGATGGTTTCCATTCGAAGTGATTCGTAATTCCCTCTCCTCCCCCCCTACCCCACACTGCACCATGTCGTTTTCATGTTATTTTTATTTTTTCAATTGCTGCTCTCTTTCTCTATCCTCCCATCATTTTGCATTCTAGGAAGACACACCTCAATTTTTTTTTTTAAATTTTTGTTTTATCTTTCTATTTTTTGAATAGAAATTCGAGATTTTGTAATAACGAGAGAGGGGTTTTTATTGCATGACGATTGTCCTGCCGAGGAATGATGTCACTTTTAGACGTATAATAGTAGATTTGCTTTTCAATAAAATATTTTTTATTGAAAAGCGCCGTAGCTCTTTTTGTAAAACAAATAATTGTGATACTTTGGCATGGTGCCAAACTAAAATAAGTATATCGACATTTTTTTTAAAGCTTCGTTACGTTAAATTTCTAATTATACAAAAGTTTTCGTAACAAAACCCAAAATTCGCTATTTGCCTTTAATGGCTTGGAAAAAAGCAACATTGAAAAGAATAATTCTATTAATATTTATTATTTCAGGATTGAAAACTTAAGAAAATACTCAAATATAATAATTTTTGATGTAGACAGTATATTTGATCTATGGCAGATTTTGATAGTTAAGTACATCTATCTATTTACTCATTTTTTATATAAAATTTTTTATGCGTTTTATCCGCTTTGTGATTGGTGGTCATCTGACCTATGACATTCGAGGTTTGTTTTGCCAGTATTGTCTGAAATATTTAATGAAAGTTTTTATTACGGCGTAATGAATTTTATATTGTACTTAGTGGTGAAATGATGACAAAAAAATAACGTTAACTAAAGCTTTAGCTTTAATTAACGCCATATTAACAGCAACTGAGTTTAAAACAATACAGTTTGTTGATTCAACTTTTCGACACATCATTTGTGATAATACTAACGAATAATTTCCCTGTTTGTTTCCTTTTTTCGAGTAACGGAAATTTTTCATCTATTGGCTAGAAATTATTTGATTACCTACGCAATACACGTGTTAACCCTGCATCGTTTTCTAAAAGAAATGGAACATCCAGAGATATCACAGGAAGAAAAAAAATGTGAAGAAAGACTTAATGGTCGTTATAATTTTTTTTTATTTAATTTGTTTAAAATGTTTTCATTTCATGTTTTAATTCTTCATTTCTGCGAAAAAAGTTAATATTATAATGGAATTTCTTCCGAATTTTAATTAATGCTAATATATATCTTTTTTTAAATTTGGAATTCATCTTTTTTTGTTCACAACATTTTTAAAACACTTTATTTCCATTTATTTTTGTTGCCGAAGGGAATGAATTAATCACTCAAGAATTCCCACTAACCCGAGGATATGCATGATTCGAGAACAGCATCGTATTTGCAAGCGAAATTGAGCAGAGGACGAAGCCTTCTAATTCAGATATAAAAATGAGCAGAGGACGAAGCCTTCTAATTCAGATATAAAAAAATTTGTCTTACCACCTGATATTTTATTTTTTGAGAAGAAATTCATCAGGATTTTGATTGTAGAAATGAAGCGGTATATATTTAATACTCAATAAAAATCAAAATGTTTTTATTCTTTAATTGAAATATCCAATTCTAAAAATTATCTTCTTTATAAATAATAAGAATTTATTTGTATGCCTGTTCGGATATGTTTATTGGCATTTTATATGGCAGATCGTTTGATTTATAGCTACACCACTTAGCATATTTGTACTTCGGAGGATAAAAATACGCATTTTTTTGAAACATTAATTTTTTTGAAACTTTAATTTGTAATATAATTAATTAAAAACTAAGTGAAAATTTTAACATTTATTTAATGTGAGAATCTGAAATAATATAGAACAAAAATGATTCTTTTATATCATCTTGAAACTCATATTATATATTATTATTATTATTATAAACATATTTATATTAATATAAGTGCTACAATGAAATTCAAATTGTTTTTATTGTTGCTATTAATTTTATAACTTTGAATTTTTCTCCCATTGTTGATGATTAAAATGTGAAAATACGACTTAGTTTTCTAAGTTGAGTAAGTTTCAGCAGAAAGCAAACTTTTAATAAAATTTTTAAAATGTTTTTGAATTCACATTTAAAATTTAACTTCAAAATCAATGCAGAGAGGTTTTTTTTTTAATTATGTGCATGTTTAAACACTGCTGCACATTCTTATGATATAATTGAATATAAATAATTATATCCAAAATATTAAGATAGTTCCTAATTCATTGAACTAAACCGTATAAGGTCTTTAAAATAATATGGATTTTATGTGTATCAACATTGCAAGTTAAAAATATTTAATTGAAATTTTTGTCAAACTTTAATTCCATTGGACTAATTTGAAATATTGATTTCCATTGGATGCCAATGCAAATTAATTTCAGTAACAGTCCTTTATTTCTTCGCCGTATGTTTTCGTTTCCAGTTTACACTTTATTGTTAGGCGTTGTCTTCTGTGTTTCTACGGTTCTTCAGGTTTTCAGACGAATGATACACTTGCAGATTCTTTGCGAGTTCACTTTTTTGAATGTGACACATATGCAGAAAAAATTATTGAAATTCTAGAAAAAAATCTAAACTCGAGATTTTGGTAAATTTTTGACTTTCAGAACGTAAAAATCTTTTTTTAAATTGCCTCTGTCTGGATATTTCGGGAATGTTAGTAAGAGTTAAGGATATAGGTGGGTTAAGAAACTAGGTATATTTTATAGATAATTCCTTTATATAACTAAATATTTCACAAGAAATTTAAAAAGTATCATTTGTATCAAAATTATGGATATGTTTCATATTTTGAAACAAATCAGTATTACAGGTCTAGGTATTTTTTTAAATATATGTTTGATTTCTTTTTTACTATGATATTTAGTTTCAAAACAAATTTAATAATTGCAAACATCATTTTTAACAAAACATTACGAATCATATTGAATAAAAATACTATACACATTTTCAATTACTTCATTTAACGACAAGCACGTTTCCAATCCTCCTAATAAATATATTAAATAAATTTCTTTTTGTTGAAGTTATTCTAGACAGAATATTCGATTAATTTTTGCTAACTTGTTCTAGACAAATTATTCTGTTACTTTTTGTACAAATTATCATATACAAATTATTTTATGTAAGGCTTATATTTTTAAAATATGAAGAAAGATATTTGAGAAGAAAGAAAACAGCTATGAAACTTATATTTTGAATAATCTGAGTTTTAAAATGCAGTAAAAATTTTTCTTTAGATAATAGTTTCTGAAGTTATCATCAGGCTGGTTGGTTTATTGGACTTTATTAACCCAAGAGCCAAGTTTTGGCTGAAGTGCGATAAGTTATCACCAGGAAACATATTAAATACAGTATTACGTGACAATTTTGGATGCACCCGGCTGAATTTTATCAGTGTCATTTAAAAATGTTTGCTAGCCAAACATATAAGCAAAGTTGGTATTAATCTCCAAGGTATAGGTAACTCAGCTATAATTAACAATTCCACCAAAAATTTAAAAAAATAACACATTATTTATACAAGATATTGAATGCGAAATCAAAGACTGATATCACAACTAATTCAAAAACACATGAATACAATATCAATTAATAATTAATCTTTATAATATAAACTTTCTGAACAAATTATACATATAACCTCTGTTTTCCTACCAAGCGATTCTAATGTTACTCATTGCTTTGCAGTCATGTGGCTTAAGCAATTATTTTAAAAGCTAGAAATGTCGAACTTCTCAAGAGAAATTCTTTTTACTATCTACTATTGTATAATTTGAAAATTAAGAAATTACCTTTCATAGATGTTATTGCAAAAGTTACTAATATATTTTTTTTAATCTTGTTTCTATCTTGCAAAATTAACGGAGATATTACTCTTAAATTTTTGTAATCTTGTCTAAATTTTTATATATGAATTTCATAGCACTGGAAATTGTGATATTTTTATTCATAAAATTGATTAATTATAGATAATTTTTTGTTAGTAATATTGCTTACTTTTAACAAATGTTTCATGAAGCAGAAAAGTCTGACCTGCAAACAGATCAATGCATTTTTTATGGCCAATTTTATGTATTTTACTGCACTTTTTTTACCATTTAATTTCTTTTATTTTGAAATATAGAGTTTAATATGGTCTGAGTCTTTCATATTTTTAAAATTAAAAGCTGTATTTACAAGAACATTTTAGAATTAATTTGATTAAACTGAATAATCTCTTTGAATTGCTCGTGGCTTGACACACAAGAGTTTCCAGGGTCATTCAAATTACATAATTAATAGTTTAAGAAGCTCTATCTGATAACCAATCCTTTATGCATAAAAATTTGCAAACATCCAACGAGGATAAAAGAAAAAGCAAAAATCATAGAACAGCTCTTGAGGGCAAGCCTTTCCAGTAAACTCAGAATTAAAAAAAAAAAAAAAAGTAAGCAACCTTAAATAACTAAACAAGCGAATGGAGTGATCTGAAAGATATAACAATCTAGATTACACTTCGGTAGTTTTACACTGGTACCAAGATCCTTCCAACTGCAGCAACCAGCGTGTACCAACCACAATGTTATGTCCGATGGCTTCAGACTGAAAAGAATCCTTCGCTTAATAATGCGTTTGTAACCATGTGACTCTGAGAATGGTTGCTGCTGCAAATAACAGGTCTCACTTATGAGATTCTTGGCAGATACAGGGTGGGGCACTGTTTCCAAGAGGTCGGGCCATCATTGGAATAGAAGCTTTTCTTCAAAACAAGAAGTTTCTACGTCCACCGTAGTTGTAGGGTAGCCAATTCAGCATAAGGATAGGCTATGTTTATAAATCTTACCTTCTTTTTGAACGAAATTTCTTTTTTGAATCCGTAGATCGGCGGTTGAAGAAAGGTTCAGACTTTTTTCCCCTTTCCTCCTCTTCCGTGATTTTTAATTCAGACCAGCAAAAGATGACGGGTTAAATAATATTGTCCGTGGTCTTTTGAGAAGAACTTTATGAAAAGGTTTTTCCCTTCCTCTGTTGTGGATGGGACGGGGATTCAGTTGAAGTTCTCAAAGCGTGTTTTTGGGTGCTCAGATATCCGGTAATTTTCCAATTTCTGTTTACCGCAGTGATAACCCTTCTAAAAGATTTAAAATTTACTCTTTTTTTTCCTCCCCTTGTCGGCATCATTTTATTAAAGTAAGCAAGCATGAGTGCTTAGAAGATAACACTAGTGAATAAGTTTGGAAAGTGATGGCAATCTTTTCAATGGAATATTCTGAATAAGGACTTAGAATTTTGAAAATTCGCTTTTGAGGAAGTTTTTTTTTTTAATGCTGAAGAATACTCTTTTCCTACTTCAAATATGCGAATAACCAAAGAGTTTTGCTTTGCATTTTTTTTTTTGTTTGTACTTTGCAAAGACATATATTATGATTTTTAGTTTTTCAATTTAATAAATAAAGTAAAACATTTAAATTTTTTCTCAACCTACCTGTTTGGGGAGTAATTTAAAAATAATCTAGAAAAGGAAATATACATTTCACTTTAAAGTAGCAAATATTATATTAGAAACTGAAAGATAAAAGAAATTTCATTTTCAGGTACATAATTGCTTTAATACTGCAATATTAAATTTAAATGAAAAATTTGAAAAGAAATCATTTAAATTTTTTTTTGCCTTAAAATGGTAATCCTGTACTAAGAATAATAGTAAATTTTTGAAACATTGTTTTCAAGATAAAAATCTAGCTTAAATACTAAAACAATGAAAATGCATTATAAATATTTCACTCTAAAATTATGAAGAGCAGAAATAGTTTTAAGAAAATTAAAAACATGCTTTTGAAATTTTTTGTAATGTGATTTGTTTTTTATATTTACTAAATAAAAAAAATTAAATAAGTCTCTTAAGGAGCGGATTTAATCGGATCGGATTCTTCTTACAAGACCCAATGATAACATACGATTCTTTATGCTTTTTACCTTTTTTTTCAATCAATATTCTATTTTTGATGAATTATTTAGGCACTACATTTTAAACTTGAAGACGGACAACCGAATGCCAGTCAAGGTAGACATTGAATGTTGTATAGTTTAAGATATTAAGATATTGCAGAAATTACCAAAAACGAATTTGACATATTACAATTTTCTTCTAAGGGTACAAAATGAAAGAAATGCTATAGATAGAATAATTTTTATTTAGGATTGTACAGTCGACTGACTTTTTGTGAAATCGAGTTTCGAGAGTATAATCTTCTGGTCTCGAAGCTCAGACCTACCATGAGGCCAGTGTATCTTCGTGAAATCGTGAACAAATAAACTTCTATGTATGATGAAAGATTTCTATTCCTATATCTCTTTACACACACACACA
>JAPMOR010010720.1:7950-58278 GCA_026543865.1 Argiope aurantia | reverse complement strand
AAGTAGATAGTTCATAACGATTAGATCCTCAATAAAATTGTAGTCAATAGTTTTTGAATTTAAAAAAAATGCAATGATTTTATTTCATAGTTTAATTATAAGTTTATTCAATATCTTTATTTTAAATTTTATTAATTCACTGATTAAAGGAAAAAAAGCAAAACAGTTTTATTGAATCTATGTTTTTAGCTATTCGTGTCATGCTTTTATTATAAAATAAAAAATGTTTTCTTTCATTCGTAAATTAATAATATTTAGAAAATGAATGAATTTTATGTTTAATTTAATTGTGCTAGTAATTAGACTTAAAAATTGACGCTTTTTTAGGTTTTCCAACGATTTCAAGTTATTTGCTGAATGAGTTTAAACAAAAGATTTTTAGATATTATTTCTTATGATAAATATATTTAATGAAAATTTCAGAGGAGAACGAGGATTATTCTATTTAATAATTCTACAATTGTAGTAACACAAATTTTTGTCCTTAAAGTGCTACATTCTATTTTTCTCTATTATGTTTATTGCTTCACCCATGCTAATGTGTTTTAATCTTTTTTTTTTGTTGTTGTTTTGAATGAAAGAAAAGAATTTTCAATGAAAGAATTTTTTCTTGAACTGCAAAATGACCATCTTTATCTTTATAGCTACGCCGCGTTGTAAGGAACGACACTATATATATTTTATATGGGTGTTTGATATTATAACCTATAGGGAAACACCTTTCAAGCTTGTTTTTCGTACATGAAAAATAATAAAATAAGTGAGCACTACGTCGATCATGTGTGGACAATATCAAAATAAGTGATGTGAACAATATCAATTCTGATTGAAACGTAAGATTGAAACTGTAGATAAATCATGATTGCAAACAACAATGAGAAAAAGCAAAGGAAGTGAGAAACTGATTATATTTTGGGGAAAGCATAAAAATAAATCGATTACAAATATTTTAGTTTAACAGATGACCAATCCTTAATTAGCTTTTATTTAAATATACCAAAATTAATTAATGTGTCTTATAAATATTTAACACAAATTTAATTATTGCAGATGGGATATGGTATCATAAGGAAAAAGTACTGCATCATTCCAAGCACTATCCAACATGCACTATCTTTGTAAGTATGCACAATAAAGGCAGGATGAAACCTCCAGCTGATAAGTACAATTTCATAATCTAATGGATAAGGATATAAAAAGCAGGCGCTTGCGAATCCCAACAGATAAGCAACCAACTTTGTGGTAGGTTAAAGCGATACGCTGACCCAAATTTACATATTCCGTGCATCCATCAGGATCCACATCATCCCCTGCTTCCTTGTATCAGTGTGTACGGGACAGCAGTGAATCAAAAGTAATTCAATTACTTTGACTTCTTTCTGATCAGCGGATCCTGTCATGCGCTGATCTGATGCTGATTCGTCGTTCATCAGGTTGGACTTAGGAACAACATGGTGACAGACAATAGACGCATCTGCCTCGGGCTTGGTTATCAGGGTTGGGAGACACCAGCGTAGAGTAAATTAGAAAATGTGACGGATTATAGCGTGGGATCATTTTAATAAATCTGCTATTAAGATTAGGATGGGGAGGACATTTAAACAGCCATACCGTCACCATTACTTACTGGGGGGGGATGTGAGATTATAGATGTTTTATTCATACATTCTGCTGGCAGTGCTACTATTGCACGCATGAACCCTTCTCCTAACTCCCCCCCCCTTTCAACTTCGGGAAGACCGGTGGGGCGGGGAAGTTAGGCCAGCATTTGGGACCCTTTCAAAACAATCTTTTAGAAGGGGAGACGGTACTTATTGAAATTTGATTGAACAGAAACAGCATTTTTAAATAGAGGTGTTAAATTTCGAGTTGAAGTATTTAATTAATGAGAACGGATGTGCTATGGATTTTAACGATGTTATTAGCAAGGTATTCCTTGTTATAAATAGCTGATGATTTGAAAGAAATTGGAATATTGTTTATGGAGCTATAGAAAACTAGCAAAGTTTTTGGTACAGTTCAGGAAAGAAATTGTTTACATGTGTTTTACATTTGCATCATTCTTATTTTTTTTACATGTGTTTTCTGTGAAAATTCTGTTATTTGAAGTAAGAGGTTAAAGTATGAGACTAATTCAAAGAGTAACTTATATGTTAAATGCATATTAAATGAACCGTTCGTATGATTTATTTTCCGCTATTTATTTAGTTGAAAAAAATTAGAAAATATTAATCACCATTTTTTTCAAAAAAAAAAAAAAAGCTACGAAACTGGAGAGATAAATTTCAGTCCTATAGCATAACAGGTGATCAGAGCTAGTTTCACCATTAGAAGACCCTAGGCATTGATCTAGAAACCTTGCAATTATGGACATTTCCAAAATTTGAGATTCACCAAAGTATGCACTTGACTGACTATGGTACAAAAATCTGTAATCTGTTTATAATAATATTAGTTGAACAAAAAATTGCAATATTTTGGCATTAAATAGTGAATAGTAATATTCATGAAAACAAATACAAGAAAAATAACTTTTCTTTAAAAATAAATATTTATTTGTAATATTATTTAAGTGTAAATAAATGGTTAAGTGTAAATAAATGGTTAAGTGTAAATAAATGGTTCTATAATGAATAATTGGTGATAAATATGCACGTTAAGCAATAAAAGACGTAGATTTTTTTTTGTCTTCTTATAAAAATTAAATTTGTTTTATTTGTAAAATTTATTTATTTATATAGATATTTGTTTATATTCTGATATTTCGTATTTTATGAGAAATATGCACACGTGATTACGTACTGATAAGGAGTATATCAATTTTCTTTATTTAGGTACCATGCAACGTCTTATCTGTATTGAAAGTTTCAACGATTCAACCTCCTCATCCCCTCCCTTATTATATTTTATTTGTATATAATTTGAGTTTTAATTTTTATTGTCACTAAATATGTGAATGTGTGATCCTGTATTGTTGAGGAACACATGCATTTCTCATTGCCTAGTTACTTTTGGATCAGCCTTTGTATAATGAAGAGTTTGCGGACTCGGCCCCCAAACTCTACAGACGATAATTCATTTTGTGGCCGACCCCACTTCCTACAATCTCTGCCTCGTGTCTTCCCGTTTTCCATACCTATCTGAATGCCATGAAAATGGCTTACGCCATCATCGTATGTTTAATAAACTATCGCGCCCCCATGAAAAGCGACGGGGGCACAGTGGCCAGAGGGGCGTGGATGGTGCAGATAGCAGGACAGCCTGGAAAAAATACCATCCAAAAAAGAGAGGCGTAAAGCCGGGAGCAGATGTAATTGCTAGTGCGCGTGCGACTGATGCTAAAGACATGTGTAACGGTCTCAGAGCGGTTTTTACGGCCTCGCCTTACCCTAATCCAAAATTATTCTGAGTATTTTTCAATACTGCGATAAAAAGAGGGTTTTACAGTGTTTGCTGGGACTCTTTTAACGACAAAAACTTAATTTTGTTCTTGCCTTTTGAAGCGTGAAATTGAGAATTCCGTCTATGCTACCTACTTACCCCTTCTTTATTCACTACAGCTTTTGGTTATCTAGAAGCACGAAATTTCTTTTAGTGTTTTTTTTTCTTAGTGGTTTTCGACGCTTCGCAACAGCTGCTTAACATTATCCAAAGGAGTCTAATGTTTATCCTTCGGTTCCGAATCGAATATCCTTTCTTTATGGCCCCTTCGAAAGTGGTTTCATAATTCTTTACGCCTGCGAAGAAGGTTGTTAGAACGAGTTTTTAAGGAACAGATTCATCTACTTAGAAAGTGCCGAGGTAAAAGATAGAATTAAATTGACTTTGGTTAGAATTTAGCAAGGAAAGTTACAAGAAAGCAATATAGTGGTCTAAGTCTATTTTGTAAGGTACGATGAAATATGAATAAAAAAATCAATTGAGTTGACATTTTTTAAACAAACGCTTTTCTGAAAAGAATTCCAATGTTTTAAGGTTTACATATATACCACGGTGAAAATATACAAATACTGACTTTTTTTTTGTATTCAAAGTATATAAGGAAAAAGAAATACAATCTTTAAAAAAATTCAAATTCGGAATGTTGACGAATCTCCACATTTTAGACCACCCTGAACATATTTTTGGAATTTCGTCTGCTTGTTCGCTTGTGAGTGCGATAATTCAAAAAACATTTTCAAATGAATAATATTCAGTATATGGTATTTACACCAAATCTGTCGATTTGTATCATATTTTGAACAAAATTTACTCAGAAATCCGTCTGGCTGTCCAAATATAGTTTAACACGATAATTACAAAATATAAAGAATTAGATAGATAAAGTTTAGTACGCAGATTTAGCATATAAATTACATATATATTAAATTTCGAACTAAATACCTGAAGGGGGGGTTATTGTCTGTAGGTCGATACTTTCCACAACCATATGAAGGCCGCAACTCAAAAACACAATGATATATGAATTTTTGCATCTGATTTTATGATTATACTTGTAGCTCAGAGTGAAATTTCAATTTTAAGTGGTGAAAAAAAAAAAAAAAAAGGACTTAAATACAGAGTCATTTTTCTGGCACCAATGTAGTTATCACATCTCAGCGATATATCTACAAAAAAATTTCCGAACAATCGCAATCCAATAGGTTTAATAACTATTGTTCACGAATGGCATACGGTTAAGGATTCACAAAGATATTTATTAGAGAGTATGCCTTAAATTGTCCCAAAAATTATTCTCATTGGTTTTAATTAGTTTTGTTTATTAATATATTTGCTGCCATAATTTGTCTGTGATTTCGATGATCTGTCTAATTAGATGAACTCATTTTTGCTCTTTCTTAGCAGTAATAAAGAAAGAACAATCCAATTAGAAAGTATATATGAATTAATTTGATAATAGAAGTGAATCACAAACGAGTTATGTGGCTGCCATCGTGTTAAGATTGAATAAACTAGCAGAAGCAGAAGCTCCAAAATTTTATTTATTCTCAAGTCCAGATTCGAGAGAACACATTTTGAGTCGAAGATGATCTCTCATATAAAATCAAAATTGCATAAATATTAAAAAAGTATAAATAACAAATTATATTTTCATGAATTTCTGAAGGGGTATAGAAATGTCACACTTCTAAACATGAGTATAGCCATGAGAATAAAAGAATTATGCATGCCAGTGATATTTACTTAAAAAGATGTCACGGAGGCAAAATATAGCAATGTTTATATCACAATTTTATAGCAAATTTGAAGAATTTGAAAATAATACAATGCTAAGTGATAATTTACATTTGTTTTAATACTGTTTAATACACTATAAAATAAATAAATTTTTAAAAATCTTGGCATTAATTTGACAACAAAAATACTGATCAATCTGTAGGTTAAAAAAATTATTAATTAAGTTTTCTTATCAGTTTGAAAGAAAAGAAAAAAACTAAGATTTCTTTACCATTAAACAAAATAACGTTAACATTGATGGTATTATTATTATTTATTCATTATTAAAATTTTATTTTTTGTAATTTGTATGCTTATATTTCTACAGATATTTAAGAGGTAACTTTCACAAACGATGTTTTCACAATTCAAAATGCAGCAAAGTGGCTCAATCTTGCTAATCCTTTTTCAAATTTTTTTTGGCCATACACAAACCGAATTCACACCAATCTCATAACAAAAAAAAAAAAAAACATTACCGGAAATTTTGTTAAGTCCGATATGAAAAGGATAAAATTCTTCATAATTTTTTTTTTTCTGAAAAAAAAATAGAAAAAGAAAAAGAAAATTTCTTTTCCCATTTCTCTTTACTCCTGTCTCTGTTAAATGGAATTACAGTGGAATATAAAAGCGGAAGTGGAAAATTACGACTGCAATTTAAATAGTGGAACAGAACAGTGCGAGAAAAATTCGACCCGGGAATGTCAGATGCACGTGCGATGCAAAAGGATTTTCACGACGCCTTAAGACGCCCCGAGAGTTTGTGATGTATTTTCTTCTCGATCAAATTAACTCAGGGAGGCCCACTCTTTCGTTTTTAATAAAACCAAAAGGGCTTTTCGAAAACACGGGAGGAGGTTTATAAATAGGCAAGGCAAGCGTAGGCTTCTCAAAACTTGTAATCTCCGCGTAAATTGTTTGGGTCCTTGGCTAATTAGTGAAACAAATTGGTTTTCGTCGTCGCGAACTCTGCCTCGCCAATGAAAAGGGCCTAGTGATTAACAGTTTTAGAAAGAACTTAATTGCACTTGGACCTTTCAGCCGGCTGGCGGCTTTAGAGGCATAAGGGTTGGTCCACTGCGCCAAGTGGTGCTGGCATCTAATCGGCCCCAGACGATTTATTTTTTCCAGATTTATTTTTTTAATGATATCAATTAGTTTTATGCCGCTATCGGATTTTTGCACTTTTTTTAATGTCCAGACCAGCATACTGTTAGGGTAAAATTGTTTTAAGAAAGACGGTAGAATATTTTTTTTTTCAAACTGGTTTTGACAAGGAGTGAAAAACGTCTTTTTAGAAGAGAGCAGGAGGGGTACGCTTTTTAAATCGACGGCATTAATTGAGTTCTGGCACCTATGAAACAGGCATTAACTTCGCCGTCTTGAAATGACTTTCATAAAAAAATGGGGGAGGGGTGGGAGATATTGTTTCCATAATGTTGTATAAATCAAGGAAACAGCCAAATGTAGTGGCATAAAAAGATTCTTATCCAAGAGTTTTTATAATAAATTTTAAAATGCATACTTTAAAAATCAGAATCAAAATACCTAATGAATAAAACTTTGAAACCTTTATAAACTTGTTGCAAAATAAATTTTGCTAAATAGACCTTTACAAAAATATTGGCCAAATAATTGAAAAAAAAATTACTTAAACTTGGGGGTTGAGAGTAATATAATATTTAAAAAAAAAGGAATTAAATTCTTAAATATTTTTCAATATTTTTTGAAAATCTGAACTGCATGTGAAAAAAATTACTCATCTTTATTGATGCAACAGTTTTGGCAACTTCATTTTCGTTGTTATTGAAATAAATCCTTTCTTTAAAAAGAATAAAAAATAAATGCTTTAAAATAAAGTAATTATTTTTCATTTTTGAAAATATAGCACCATTAGTTATTTTATTTTGGAATTATTTTTAGAAGATCATGGAATTATATTTTTAAACATTTCAAAAGATAAATGAAATAATCTTGAATTACTAAATGGTATTTTTCAATATCTCTGGACAATTTGCTATCAAATTATTTAATGACTTTTGAAAGTGCTGTGAATATATAAATAACACATAACAAACATAATATTAGAATAAACGCTGCATCATTTGATAATTTTTTTAATTAAAAGTTTAGTGGAATCGAAATTTACAACTACTTTTTTGGGCAAAAGAATAAAATAATCATGAGCTCCAAGACTGGAAAACTTTAAAATCTGTTAAATTTCTGCAGTTATAAAAAAAAAAAAAATCAAAGACCATCAAAACAATTTTATGGGATATTTTTTTCTTGTAATAAAATGCATCCAAACTTTTCCGAATCCATGTAATTCTGTAATGCGATTGAAATATCTAAATATGTTACTAAATATGCAGCAGGAAAATTGCGAACACCCCCACCACCACTATTAATTACATTTAGTAAAATAGTTTTGATATGTTAACATTACAAAACTCTTTTGCGACTAAAACCGTTTTAGGTATAAATATTTGCATATCACTTTTTTTAAATACCATATCCAGGAAGATCTGGAATCCAAAGAAAGGTCCTTTCTTAAAGCAGACGTTGATAATATATTATAATTTAGATCTTCATAACTCGACCAGTTTTGAAGGTAGAGGAATTACATTTTTTCTATTAAAAATTTAATAATTAAATTTGTAATAAAATATTTTATTTTATTTTATTAAATTTAATAAAGTATTGCTAAAATATTTTATTGAATTTAAAATATAAATGTTTTAATAATGCTCTATTAAAATAGATAAATGTAAGATAATAATCAGATAAATGTAAAAAATCAATCACTGTAATTTTTCAGCTGCACTATTTATTATTTTTTTTATTGACACAGTATAAAATATAATTCTTTACACATCATTAGATCATTCAAGTATATGCTGTCTGTACCTGTTTAGGAAAGTGATTTTGAGTCACGATTAGAGAAGGTCCATATAAATCTTCTTGACATTAAATTTTATTAATAATGAGAATAACTGACTAGCAGTAAATTTAAGTTTTAAGTAAATATTTAACAGAAAATTTCAACAATCATAAACATATTCAAAAATATGCTTGAAAATTCAAAAGAAAAATTGATTTTTTTTCTTTTTAAGCAATTTAATTAAATTTCAGAATTGTATTATTTGTCCTTTTTATGTTTTGAAACATAATTTAAGACGAACGTGGATTTAATGGAATTCAAGCAAAATTACGATGTCTTAAGCAACTTTTTTCTTCAGTTATGATATTTAATTTTAACAGGATTATTAAGATTAGATTTCATTTTTTATGAAAGATCCTCTGTGTAGATAATACAATGTAAGCTGAATTTGCCACTCCTCTAAGATCAGATATCTTAATGATTGATATGCATTTTTCTGACCTTTAGTTACTCTTGATGTAGCTGCGATTATATATTTATAGCCTCTAGTTAGCACAGAAACAGAAATTATTATTACGGAAACTGAATGATTTGTGATTTATTGAATTGACTTTTTCTTTTCAATTTATTTTGGAAAGGATTTAGCGATTTGTTCCTGAAATTTCGATCATTTAAAAAGGAAAAGAACTTCAGGCGACATTCTATTTTTCCAGAATTTTCCGAAATGAGGTGCTGGTTCTATGCATTAAATCTTAAAAATTTTTTGCCAAATCCATGTAGCAAGAATTTTCGATAAAGAACGAGATCAAAGAATTCAAATAACATTTAAGATAGAAATCGGACTATCTCTACTAACTATAAAGACGAATATGGCTACGTGTGTGTGTGTTTCTTTTGATTATCTAGATATTAAACTATTTATTTAGAGCTAGAAAATTTGATACACTAAGAGTGTTCATAGAATAATGCACGAGGAAGAATGTTAATGTCGGGCGGGATTTTGAAGAAGATATTGACAATCATTTTCTCACTATATTTTTCTAAAAACTATTTTACAATAAACATTTTAAAACCATTTTAAAATTTAAAAAAAGTACTCGTGCAATATATTTTTTTTGTATAATTCATTTTTTCCCCTCATTGCAATGAATTTCAAACTGTGGTCCTTGTTTCATTGCATTTAATCAAAGGATTTTCTTCCATTTTTGAGTTTTAGAGTAAAAATATGTTGTTTATAACTGCACGGTATACTCAAGAGAAAAGAAATTGTAGTTACGAGAAATGCAATGAATAATCTGAAGATAGGTTAAATGACCCAATGGGATATCAGAAATTGATTTTAGCAACACCTTGATATCACATAACTTGACTGCATTAAGAAGTTTCATGCATATATAAAATAAACCGCAAAGTTGTAAAGTTGCAAAAATATAATGCATTTAAGTCTATGAAAATAAGTCACTTAAAAATACTTCTAGAACATCAAGTTATGCAAAGGACATTACTGAAATCTAAACGTAACAATATTTCTAGTGAATCAAATAGTCACCAAAGATGGATGGTGCTCAGTGTAAGGAGATTGTTTACTGCCAATTTTCTTTGAAAACAGATCAACATTTCTTTTTACTCAAATATATAGGGATCTTCCAGTAATCACTCAGATCGTATATAGATATTAATTGCTCGAGTACCATCAGTCTACATATTCTGAATAATGCTGTTTATGTTGTTTTTCAACATAAATAACATTATTCAATCTTGTTTATATTGTTTTCAATTCATGTTAATGTTGGTTAACCATAGAATAAAGCACAAAATTCTTTTTTCAGCCATGTTTTTTTCTTCAATAGCGTAATTGCTCAAGCCATGGTTGAGAAATATCATTTAGAAGCGACTGTTGAAATAATTGTAATTTTTAATCAACTAAGAATTTAGCATGAATCAGACTTATTCAGAGTTGACTTTCAAATTGGAATCGAATATTGAAACCATTAACGTCTTTTCCGAAAGACAAGAATCTTCATTGAATACGAAATTCAAGTCCAGTTATAATGAAGAGGACGTTCCGTTGTTAAACCTTTTAAAACCTTTCCATTTAATTTCGAATATCCCCTATTTTCTATATGATCTTCCCGCTAAACCATATTAAAAAACAGTGCATTTGATTGAAAACGAATCTGCATTTATTAAATATTCGGCAAGAAACAGATGATATCAAATATAATTATAAAAGTATACTTTCAGTGGGTTAAAAGCAAGATTGAATTATTTCTCCACCAAAAGAAAGTAATCCAAAATTTCCGAAAAGCTCTTACTTATACACCAACGCGCAGAAGTCGATCCTTATTAATTACTTTTTGATCTTTCGAAAAAACCCCAAAAACAAAAGCTATTTCTTTCGAAATTCCAGGTGTCTAGTGACATTTCACGTCAAACCGCCCTCCTGAATCCCAAATACCATTCCTCCCCTGTTCCTAAATTGAACTTCAATATTCGTCGGATACGAGCTTAAGTCCATCTTAATCTCGCAGACATTTATTAATTTCCTTTTATTTTCGTACGAGTCCTTCCTTTCCCTATAAATGTGGCTGTTGCGATCTCATCGAAGGTGAGAATAGCGTTTTAACTTTCAATAAAGATTCGTTAATAAAAGCGGCGCTTAAAAAGCCCTTCTTATCAAGTGAGAGGGGGGAAGTATTGCTTTACCCTGAATAGAGGGATCTCGGCGATCAAATATGGATCTTGCAGATTGGATCTTCTTTTATAATAAACCAGTTAAGCGTAACCTGCAGCCATTTCGGGAAACCCGTCTCTTCCAGAATTAAACGTCTTTCCAAATCAGATAAGAGATTCCGGACTCGCGGTCAGGGGGGCGCGTACAAAAGGAATTTTTAAAGGCGCTCGGAAAGTGTAAAGTTCTGAGTAGCTCTAGAATAAAGTGATGTCTTCAGGAAACAATGACAAATTCGATTCAAAAATGGGAATATCCAGAATATCTGTGGTATTTCCTTTAGAAAAATATTCAAGAATACATTCATACGATATTCGTTAACACGTCTCCCAATGTGTGATGAATAAACATTGTCTTAACGGAGATAACAAGATTTCGGTATTCCATATTATCTGCAAGCAAACAAGGTGCTTTAATGTTTAAGAAAGTGAATCTCCAGCAGACTACTATTGTGGTATTTTGCACCAGAAAAACTTTCCCGAAGATTGCCATACAATTCTGTATTAATAAATGCATGAATTATACTAATGGGAGTACTTAGAATAAATGATATCTATAAATTTATATGTAATATGAGACTTAGAATACATGGAATATATACATGTAATGTGATAGCATACATGATACATATATGTACACGTAATGTGATATTTAGAATATATGTAATTCGATATTTATATATATGTAATATATATAAATATATATGTAATATATATGTAATTCGATATTTAGAATACATGATACATACTAATGTCTATTGAATTAATATTGTTTACATGGGGGCAACAGGAATTAGCAATTAGAATTGAAAAGAGAGAAATCTGCGACATTTTCTACTTGATGTCTTTTTAGTAGAAAATATTCTACTAAGGGCACGTAAGTAGAATATTTTAAGATAATTTAGGATAATAATAATTAACTTCTCCTATATCCAACCAGCAAATTCACATAGCCAGATGTAACTTCAGAGTCCCAAATCAAAATTGTTGTAATAAATGCAACAATAATTTTTTTAAAAATAAAAAAATATATATTAATTTATAATCAAGTTTCTTTAAGCAGAAAAATAAATTTCATGATAGAATCTATATTGCCTTCTGGAAGAAAAGGATGATTTAAATTCAGAGAAAAAAGAAGTCTTAAATATTATTTTTTTTTTGAAATCATTTTTCAGTAGGCTATCTATTACAATTTCAGATTTATGTGTGAAAGAATATCAAAGTCTCCAATTAATGTTTTTCGCAAAAAACAGTCATTGGAGGTTTGAGCTTATAACCAGAGAATTTCAAAAGATTTCAACTCATGTTTTTAATATTTCAAATTGATATTTAAAACTGTAATCTCAATCTCCTGAATCTATGTTATTTTCAAAAGATCAATGGAAAAGGAAATTTACTTTCATGAATCTTTCCATTCTTAATTTCTTGTTCCCGAAGAAGTGAAAATGTACTTAGAAAGAAACAAATTACTAATAAAAAGTTAATGATGGTTCTAAATAAAATTTTATGCTAATCGTATCCTTTTTATTTTAATGGTTATGTTAATCTTGCTAGACGCTTTTTTTTTACCACATCCTGCATCCTCACAAATACTTAAAACTTAATTTATAAATGCTTAAAACTAAAAAAGTTTTAATTTAGATTACGAAAACGTAAATTAATTTTCGTATATTCTTTTCCAGCCTAAGTTATATTTTTCAGGTAACCTATATTAGTAAACATAGCATTTAAATGCACACTACACATTACTTTAGGCATAAATGATCGAAATCTCAACTCACTGAAAAAAAAAAGACATATGTCACATTGTGTTAAATACATATTCTAGTTTCCCTTATTAATTGAAGAATTAGTTTTCCTTTTATATTATTTGCTGCAGAAAATGATAACTATTTAAAAAAAACAATTAATCATTAAGATTTGCAATTTCATATTTTATTTATTTTCAGAGATGTTACAGTTAGGAAGCCTTTTTAAAAAAATTTTGGTCTTTATTTTGCTACATTCTGTGTTTATTTCATATTTTTGGAAAAATTAATATAAATTTAATAATTATCATATTCTATATGCTACTATTTTTATAGCAATGTTTTTGAGCAAAGTATAAGTTAATCTTATTAATGGCGAGATCAAATCCATTTGATTTCCAGTAAAATATACAGTTTTATGTTCAATACCAGTTAGTCTTGACTGAGTTACCAAAGAAAGACTTGAAATCTGATTAACATTTGAAATTCAGATTATTGTATTCAAAGCAATTAGGTAGAATTATATAGTTGTATATACATTTTATATTTAATAAAAAATTCATGTTAAACATCTAAAGATTTTATATTGGAAATAAGAATTTGTTTTTTTGCTTATAATTATCCCCTCTGAAAATAGTTTTCATTAATATAGGAAGAAGCGATGAGAAACTCAGAAAAGTGATAATAGTAACCAAAAATCGCAAATGACGTTTAATCGGCAAAAATCACGAATATGTTGTGGTACACAAAAGGTACAATAATAATAACAAAAACTTTTATTTGCTAGCGTGATTACAATACAAGCTGTGGTGTTTAGCATAAAGTAAAAAAGTATATAGATAAAAATGTACAATAATTAAACAAATAAATTTTTTCAAAAGCATGATTACAGCATAGTTTACTAGTGCAGAGTTCACTGCTGGAGAGAATAAGAATTGATAGGTTTAAAGGAGTTATTCGAAATTGCAATCTAGAACGATATTAGATGGCCAACATTAATGCAAAAACGATTGTAACATGAACTCAGGTTTTTGATAGTAGTTTCTGCAATAATATATATATATATATATATATATATATATATTATGAAATCTTCCACTTTCTCTTGCTTCTAACAATGTTGTGGTATATAATGCCTTCAAAGGAGGTCACCAAGTGAATGAGGCGTGTGAACCTTTGAGACTATGCAAAAGAGCCAGCGCGTCCATTCCAACTACCTACAATATATAGATGATTAAGCACCATTATGGATACAATATAGTAGTATACCATCACTTTATGTTTTGATCCATTTTAATTTCAAATATTTTTAAAGTATTTTCTCGAAATTAACAGTTGAAAAAGTCTTTTCAACTTCAAACTTTTAAACAATTAAAGATACCGAGAAATTTTCAGCATAAAGGTTTGCATTATGATAAGTGGTAATTCTCTAAAAAGTAACTATGTTAAAATATATAATTGCATGAGAATTATGGGGTGCTCCATAGCTCCATCACTCAGACCGCTAATATTTACACCTCCTTTTAGCTAGATAGTTCCAATGCGATTGAACAGAAATTTAAACCTTTCTACGATACATCATACAATGATTCAAACTTAGTAAAATTTAAGTAATTGTATGATTTATATTTTTCTAACTTTGGAGACCATTATTGGATAAGATGAGTAGTAATTCTCCCGAAATTATCTCCTGAAAACCGTCAGAATTCCCTTACATAAAGACACAACCAATTCAATTAATTCATACAATTTTTTTTATAAAGCAGCATAAAGGTGAACCTTTGATTAAACAATGGTAATAACAAACAATAATAGTTGAAATGAAATTTCTCCTATTATGTTAAAAAAGTTATTCATATATTGATAAATATTTATGCACCAACAAATTTGGCCATCCAGTAGGTAAGATAAGGTATAAAAAAAAAAAAACTAAGCCAAAGAACAAACGGGAGTATTACATGACGTCGCTACAAAGCAACTCCACAAGAGGAAAAACACAAGCGACTTTGGTTGGCACCGAAAGTCAGAAACCGTCATAAATTCCAAAGCCCTCTAGGAAAACACACCAAATGTCTCAAGTAGAGCAACAGCCACCAAACCATATCAACATAAAAGCCGCTCTCTTCTCTGGAAATAAACAAACATAGCAACAATAGAAACAGTGCCCCTAACAATACAACAATAATAGTTATGCAAAAATAGTTACAATAATATGATAGTTAAACAATGCAAAGAAAGTTAAACAAAAATAAAATATTGCAATAAAGTCATTCAATTTCAAATGATAAACGTTGAGCAATAATATCAATACATGATGTTTTTTTTGTTTTGTTTTTGCAACAGCATGTCGAGGATTTTCCAAATATTGTCGCTGCTGGTCAAAAGGTCAGTCACTCCTCTAATTATTCTATTTAGTGCAGTCTTTTATCATTATATGGACCGTGAAGTTCCTATGTTGGTAAGTCCTAAATATACCATGGGCAGTAAAAATTTGATTTGAAAAGAAATCTCCTTCTATGCGATTTAATTTAACTTTAGGAAAGAATTACTTTATTTTGAGTGGTAAAAAGTCTCTATACTAGAATTCTTTTATTATGAAATAGATATTTTAACAAAATAGTGAGTTCGAAAATTCTTAATTTCTGAACCTTGCAATCAATGAGAGGTAAGATATATTGCAATTAATAGTTTTACTATTTAAATAGTATCATATAAGTTTTTATCAGTCAAGCAAGCTCTTATTATTATTATTGCTATTCACATTACAGTTTTGAAAATAAAGCAGTTAGAAATGCGACTGCTGATAGAAGGATGTGTTACTTAATTTTGATCTGAATTTTCAAAGCATTTTACTTCATATTTTTAACTTAATCGCTCATGCTTATTGAAATATAAAATTCGATATAAAGATATAGTCAATAACAACGCGGATCGGCAGTACATACAAAAGGCCGAAATCACAAATTAATGATATATTAAAATATTCTATGAAAGCCAGAGCTTTAGAAAGAGTTCATAAAAAACTCAGCTATTTTCGTTTAGAACATAAATTTTCATTACATAGAATATCTGTATCATGTATCTGAACCTAATCTACTGTATTATATCAGTTTGTTCTAAACAGGATAACAATAAGATTATTTAATAAAGAATAAAGCTAACGTATAAACATAAAACAAAACTGGTATTTTTTACCTTATTGCCGAAATATCGCAAATAGTATTAATAGACATTCAAAAGCAAAAGTTTTGATGGTAACAAGTAATATTTTTCGTCAAGGCGAACAGCGTAGATACCATATCCTACTTGTATTCTACCTGCTACCTTTTCTGCCACTTACATCCTCCTATTCCAATATCAGGTTGATTTGATAACAGCACTCATATTTTTAGCCATAGAAATTTATTGAATCCAAAAAAAAAAAAAAAATTGAATTGAGATGGGACAGTATGAAATCGGAGTGACTGATTGAAGTGATAGTAAATCTTTTGCTGCTTTTACACATTGTATTATATTGATATGTAACCACTGCCTTTATGACCCAAAGTGTCCTTCAAGCATCTCCCATTTATCGCGTACGGCTGCCCTTAATGTGTGAAAAAGAGCTCGAATCAAGTGTCGGAAGTTAAGCTGCCTCCGTTAGATGCCAGAATATGGAAATCAATCGGACGGCCTTCCCATAATTAAATGATTAAGAGGAGTCGACTTGGTTTAATTCGGCGCCAAAATCCGCGCCTTTTAATAATTCACGAGGTAAAAGCTTTCGTCCTGCTAATTAGAGGAAGCTCTAACCCATTAGGACGAGGATAAAGAAGAGGCAGTCACGAAAAGGGGGGAAAGGCTCTCTCTCCACCCCCTTTCGCTTGATCCCTGTCTCTTTCTCCTACCACCGACTGAAAGGTGTTTTCGCAAACAGGGTTGGCACAATAAGGGATTAATTGCTGCACTTGGCTCGGGCCGAGTGCGATGGACGATTTTCGCACCCCAATTTATTACTTGCTATATTTAGACAAAGTGGCGCGATCCAATGATCAATTAGCAACACTTCCTACTGGGTGGGTTGGCAGCATTAAAATTGAAAATTCGACATTCAATATTAAATTTCCTGGATGATAAGACGGTGTTGGAAATTCAATTTCGTGTTCTGTGAAGCATGATTTTGATATGGAATTGTTATCCATTGGATATCTCAATATTATCAGATATTGCAAAATATGATATATATATATATATATTTGAAAAACTTCTTTGACTTGTAATGGAGAATTTTTGTTTTTAAATTCTGACCAGCATTATATTCTGCATTCAATAATGTATCCATTATCATTAAGTCATCTATCTGCCTTTGCTGTCCCTTTATCGTATCCAATTATTCCCATATTTAATCAGTTTCCCATATTCAGTCTTTAATTTTGCTCTGATAAGTTAGGAACTATTCCTTTTCGATGCGTTGCAGATTCGATTCCATGTTGGATGAAGAACTTTTTAATGCAAGGAGATAGGAAAATTTGAATTAGCCAATTATCTGGCTTTCGTTAATATTTGGGAGCTCTTGCCATGCCAGTTTATCCGTTTATCAATGATCAGTTGAACCTGTATGATGCTGAAAGTTTATTTGGTCACCAAAATGCTGAAAAACAATGGTAGTCACAATTTAAATGTAATGAAAGAGCATTATTTTTTTACAAATATCTACAAATAATTAGGATACACTTTATTATAATGATGAAAGGGGTGATAACGAATATAGGAAAAGTTAATTTACGAATTAAATGTTAGTGAATGCCTAAGTTGCACTGAGTTCTAATGATGAAAAACAATTTTGAGTGTAATAAAAATATTGACAATGCTACATATAGTATTGAAGCATTAAAAATAATATCAATATCATATTTTGTAAGGTATGATGATAGAATATTGAGATATAGTACTGAAAACAAATATGGAACATTGAGTAAATAATGTTTCATTGCTAAATATGGTAATTAAATATATAAGTAATTGGAGCTCTAGCTGAATTTGATAATAAATGATACAGCAACTGAATGATGATGAATGATTATATAGTATGACAAGTGGAAATAGAATATTGATTAAAATATTATAAAGCAATAATTAGTACAATTTGAAATACGGTAATGAAAATGTATATTAATATGGTAATGAAGTATCTAATATCATCATGATATTAAAGTGGAAAATTTACAGTACTATAAACTAAATTAACTATAACTATAAACTGAACTATGGAACTATAAGCTATTAAATCATAAAAACTTAAATTAATTCCATGCTAAAAGTGTTTTTTTTTAAACTTTGATGATGGATAGTGGAATAATAAAGCATTTTTTTTCTTTTTGCCATTTTTTTTATATTCAATAATAGTTATTTTTGTTTGTTTTCCTATTTACAACTTAGCAGTAGAGATTCTCTACATCCATTTTTAAAGGTCCTGAAAGCAAACTTCGTCGACTACATTAAATTATCTCTCAAGGATACTAATAAATACAGAGAAAGCTGACAAAACCGACAAGGAATGAAGAATCCCATCTCACATTCATAAAACAAATATTAGGATGCGCATCCGTTTAAGATAACGCAAGATTCACAACCCTGCTAACTGTTGTTTATGGGCAATATCATGACACATCGGTCATGAAATACTTCAGAGTAGAAATATAGAGTTTGGGTTGCTGATTTCAAATCGAGAGAACATCACGGAGAAAAGAGATGTCTATGCCCAGACAACTCTCAAAATTTACAGCGCTGTAAGATGATCAATCATTCCTTGTTGTGCAACTTATTTAACTGCTGTTCAGAAAATTGCTATTCTGCATCATTTTTTTTTGTAGCTGTAATGTTTACATTAGAATTGAAGAGTAAGAGTTGCATATTCTTGAAATAATTTATACGAGTCTTTTGCCGTAATAAATTATGCTAAATGTGGAGTAATACTTATAAAAATAAATAGATGCACATTATTTTAAAAATGACTATCAATCATTTCTTGTTATGCAACTTATTTAACTGTTATGCAGAGATTGCTGCGTAGTGTTATTATTTTCTTTTCAAGTAACTGAGCGCTTGTAGTAGAATTGAAAAATAAGACTCGAATTTTCATTAATTTATACCAGTCTTTTACCAGAATGAAATATTTTAAACGAGATGTAAGAAAATTATTAAATGTTGTAAATAAAAAAATGTAAATGCTGTGAAAAAAATGTCAAACAATTCCTGTAAGGCAACTTATTTCATGGAATTGTTATTTTGTATTATTATTTCTTTTAGATCAGATGCAATATTTAAACTAAGAATTTAGATTTCAATTTTTCTTGAAATAATTTTTTACGAACTCTTTTGACATTAATGAAATATATTACGTGTAAAGTAAAATTTTTAAAAAATTAAACGAATTCCAATGTAGTAAAAAAATGAGTATCAATCATTTCTTGCAAAATAATTTTTTAAATGGTGTACAAATAATAATTATTCTACGCTATTTTTATTAATATTATAATTATTAGTAGTATTTTAATTAGCTTATCTTTTGTGCTAAATTTGAAAAATAAAATTAAAATTTCCTTGGAATAATTTACACACGTGATTAAAATATTTTGTTCATTCACAATGACAGAAATTTTGCGTCTTACTAATCGTCTTTGAGTTGCAGGTAGAAATCCCCAAAGGACAAGAATTTTAGTTTTAAATATAAAGTTTTGTTGTATAAAATATTTATTAGTGATATTTAAAATTTTCATACACTTATTTATTATTTAGTATACATTTATTACACGTACTTACACTCTTATTTATTTATTTACACACTTATTAATTATTGCTTAAACTTCTTTTAAAACTTTTTTTGTCAGTTAATCGATTGATTTAATTACACTTTGATACCATACGAGTGGCGCTAACTGGCAACGAATATGAGAACAAATTAATTTCTACCATAAAATTAGTAATGATGAATTATGAGTAAAAAAAAAACAACCCTTAAAATTGAAAGATAATAGCAAGGGGAAAATATACTTTTTAGCACACTAATAAAAGTATTATTTAAAAAATTTATTATATTCATTTCGTTTTGTATTAAATTTTGTAATGGGAAATTCTGAAATTCCGTCTACGATATTCGAAAACTCGTGTGCCTGATTGGGGACGGTGATTCAGGAGAACAGAGAAGTAATTGGATGAAATCCAAAAAAATATGTAAAGAAGCAAGAAACAGAAATAAATATTCAATATTTTATAAAAAGTATAGTTTATTTTATTTATGATATGAACTAGTTAATGATATGTAAAAAGTAGGGCAATTCGAGACATTTAATCGAAATTTTAGACCAAGAATGATAATCTTCGATTTCTTTGAAATGTTTAATAATTTCTGCCATAATGGGAAAAGATGTTTACTATATATGTTTTTTAAAATAAAAATGTTCATGAGATGGCTACTATCTATCTTTAACATTCTGTGACTCGCATAATGAGAAAAAAAAATCGTTCACAACGCTCTACAGGGCAGAAGTGGAATCACTAAAGACGTGGAGACACTAAATTCAGTACGTAGTTACTTCTTGGGTAGTTAGTGCTCTAAAGAAATAAGTTTCCAAAATTTAGATTTTTAATTAAAAATAATTTTTTTGTCAATAACCTCGGGCTCAAAAACTCTGGAATTGCTCAAAAACCATTTATAAACCACATTGAAATTTGAAAATAAAATATTTCAATGCCACTAATTTTGTTTCCCTTTAGTTTGTTCTAATTTTAATAAAGCTTTAAAAATATTTTACAGGGTTTTTTTTAAATAAAATTTTCAACAATATTTTCTTTGTTTTAGGTTTTAGTTACTAGTTTTATCTTACGCTTGTTGCAATTATACAAAATACAATTTGCATTATTTGTTATTGTCGTTATATAAAGTAGAGAAAATATTAAAAGCAAAATAAAAATCGATGAATCAAACTCAAAATATTATTACGGTATTTTGGATTAAGGATTCGCATATCCTTTAATTTAATTTTCACAAGATCTATTCGCCAAAAATCCAATTTTAACCAATGGCATTTAATTAATTCGAATTCAGAATAAATTGGAGGTACTTTTTCAATCATGGATAGTTATCGAAATTTTAAAAGAATTTTGGCTTGTTCCGGGCTTTCGGTTACTTTATTTGTGCTCCTCAAGAAAATAAAATCAACAATATGTGGCGAAAGAAATTCTAGTGTCTCATGTAGAAAAAAAAAAGCTTGCAGTTGGAGTAGACGAAGCTCTACAGTAATTAATCTTTGAAAGAGAAATTTCAGGGATTCATGGTGGAATCACACTTAAGCTAAAGGCGGAGCTGACTGAGATGTACCATGGATCAGAAGCTGACAGGGACTGGATAAAATGGGAAGAGGCGGGCATCCTTTGGATGCGTGTGAGATAGACTATTTGACCTACGAGACACGTGTCACGGAGACATGTCCAAGCATGTACGACAAGACCGGACATTGCTAGGAACATCGAAAAGCTTTCCAACTCGACATCACCATCGGAGAATGTAGGAAAAAAAGTTTCGGCTGGGAATACCTAGTTTGGTCCCATGAGTTCATTTACTTTCGGTTAATTTCTTTTTTCCCTGATGTAATGTCGGGAATGTGGTTAATTTAAATTAAGAGCATTGTCTTCTGTTATCAGTCTGGAAGCGAATGATTCTAACTTACTTTGAGTAAACAGAGAAGTACAAAAGAGTTACAGTACTTAAAGAAAGATTTTAAGATAGTTTTTATTTAACAAAATGACTAGCCTATTGATGGTCATTGTTATATATCAGTAGATTTCAATATAGACAAAGATATTAAATACAGAAAATATTTAATGCAGTTTCCTTATATATATATTAGAGAAGGAACGAAGAACATAAGAATTAACTGGAACCTGAGATGATTTGGACGCCTTTAATCATGTTGTAATGTATACAACTGCTTTTCTGATTATAATTTTCTCAATCTTAAAATATAACGAAGAAAGTTACAATGCAATAATCTTCTAATCTAAACATTTTATCACCAATTTCTTGTTTGTTTTGGTAAAGGATAATGATACCACGCACTCGGTTACTTTATTTTGACCCGTCTATAAAAATCTGCGTCATGTGCCTTGACACAAATGATAACACTCTTCTTGGTAACACAAGTTTATTGTATTTTACAGATTAAATGATCGATAGCTATTTGCATATATACAGTTAAATTCCAGTTTATATTTAAACTCATTTCTCGGAGTTCCCATCGGAGATCCTACCAACAAACCCTCTTACCGGTATAGCCACATACTCTTTCGCAACCGTTCCTCTCTCTTCACTTCATCTCCTTTTTGCGATGGGGTCGGAGCAGTTACGTGGAGATTAGAGGCATGACAATTGGGTAACAAAATTTTCATTTAAAAAATAAAATCCGTTATCGTATTACCTTATAACATGGTTTAGTCAACTCCTTAAGATCAATTTTTTGAATGTTTTAGAAATTTATTTATTTTGATTTTCTTCATTAACTTCACCATTTGCTCTTCTGCCTTAACATTTATATCAATCGGAATGCAACCACTGAGGACCTATATAGCTTCCTTTGAAACTATGTTATATGTTTTCCTATTAGCATCAAAGATATCCTTTGAATATATTTTGTTATTTTACTCATATTCCTGTAAAATTGATTTGTCAGAAAAAGAAACTAATGACGTTGTCAGTAAATTTCTTTGTTGATATAAGATCAAAAATCAAATATCTTTCTTACAATTCTGAGAAGTTTTTCATCGAATTTTCTCATTTTCTTTTGAATAGAGCTTAAGGGAAGAGAAGGCGATGTCTTGAGGTCAAACCTACGCCTTTAAATCTTTTGAGTGTGAAATTTTGTTATCGTTTAACAAATACCCTGAGAAAAGTATAATATTCTATCTATTCCTAAGGACTACAAATTTAGATTTATTCTGATCAAATTTCAAACTGTATCTTGATGATCCAATCTCTAAGGTTTGTAGTAAGCTTTTGCTGATATTTATGAAATGATATGATGCGGCTTTATGACATTTGAGCTGAATCGACGGAGTATCTCATGGTAACTAGTAAACATGACTTGCACAAGAATCATGAAGAACATATCATTTTATTCTCAATGACTTCCAATAAATAGTTTAACATTTGCGTTTGAAATAAATATTGTCTATTATATATTCAGTTATGTATTCAATTAGTGGCCTTTAATTTGGGCTATTTAATAGATTTGAAAAAGTTTTCATTTCAAATGAGATAACGCGCATAATTTTTTTTAAATTTGGTATCTTTGAGAAATTTTATAATTGTTTCGAGGGAATCATTGGTATTTTGATTCTTTCTAAATCCATTTTGTTTTTCATTAAATAAATTAAAATCTTTTAAGGAAATCACAAGTCGAATTATTATCATCAATAATTTATTTAAAACTTTATCCTATATAAAAAGCAGGAATTTTTTTATTTCTAAAATTTTTTAGTTTTGCAGATTATTTTTGTCTTACTTTTTAAAATTTGTTGGTTAGTGGAATAAGACAGTCAATAAAAATCAGAAAAAAAATATTACAAAGTCATCGTCATGGCAGCACAAAATAATTTACAATCACACTCTGATAAAATTAGTAAGTATATGTTAAAAATTAAGGAAAGAAGAATCATCCTGAAAAGTGGTATTGTCTTTGGAAACGATCTAACATTGTAATTAAAACACTAATGCTCTAAGAATTATTTTCTGTCTATTATTTAATCTGACATTGATGTATTAATAGAAGCAATAAAAATATTTGCAGAATTTTACTTGTATTATAGGAATATAGTATTAATAAGCAATTTTAAAAACCATTTTTCCCCCTTTAAAAGCAATCTCTTTTTTTTTCGAGTGCTATATTCATTTGCTTCAAATGCGACTTTATCACGGAATGATCATCACAAAATGGCTGTACCATTGCCAGCAAAAAAACAGACGCACAAAAACCGAAAAGAAAGCCAGAAATGCAATACAACCTAGCTCTTACTTGTCATTTGTAATTACTTAAGAAATGCATTAGCCTGGAGGAAAGCGTGGGAGGTTTTCCTTCCACTAGCAGAAGAGGGGGAAAAAATAGGAAGAAGTTTGAACCATTAACGCAAAGAGTTGGCGCAAATAATGACAGAATTTGACGAATGAGGATAGACTATTGGATTCTGGAAAACAAATCGTAGGGCCATCTGATCCAGCATTGTTTGGAGAGAAGGCCACCCAGCTTCCAACATCCGTCCACGTGGTGAATTGAAATGATGCTACGAATCGGATTCCGACTGCATTTGTTCATCAAAAAACACTTAGGAAAAGGTTGGTTCTTTTGGCCCAGTCAAAGCGATGGCATAAAGTCAATATACTGCTGCTACAGTGATAGATTTTTTATGCTATGCTATTAGGGAGATTTCATTAAATTTATTTAACTCAATTATTTTTGGGAAATTTTTTGAACGAATGATTTTAAAGGAATAATCATTCATTCATAAAATGGGTTATAATGAATGATTATTTGTTCTTTTATGTGTTGTATATTGTATTTTGGGGAAGAATAAAAAAGAAATCGCGTAATTATGTCAGAGGAAAAAACTTATACTAAGTGTCAATATGCTTCTGTTAATATGATATAATAATTATTTATTTTATGTTATAACTGGCTGTATTTTGCGTCCAGCTATTGAATATATTTAACTTCAAAAGAATCTTTAATATCCATAATTCAATGGACAAGTTATTTTTAAGAATCATATTGTTACAGACATTAAAGTCATTTTATTTTGATAACCTTACATATATTCTGTTTGTTTTATAACTAAATACTCTTAATGGAGTGAAGTTTTATTATGTCATAATATTGCGATTTCCCCAGTAATCTGTCTTCTAAATGCGTTCTCTTTTGTGGCATTGTAATTTCTCTTTTCTATTCCTCATGTAAACTGTGCAGAAAATAAATATAAATCTTTTTTGTTTTTAGTATTTAATTATGGAAAAATATCACCTACTTAAATTTTTCACAGCGATTTTCAAAATTTTTTATTGCAAACTAAATTATTGCAGGAATTACAGTTTTTCTTAGACATTTCTTAGCTTTTTTTTAATGCTGTATCTATCAATTCTCTTATTTTTCACTGTAAAGCAGATTTAATTAGTAGAGTGTAGCTAAAATGAATTTTTTTTTTTTAATATTTAGAATTGCGTATAGGTAATATTTTAACATTAATATTTAGAATTGCGAAAGATAGGTAATATTTTAACATTAATCTAAATTGAATAATGCAGATTTGAAACGATGGCTATGTAAAAGCTTAAATTTGATCATAATTTTTTAAAGTCATTTCTTAGATTTTATGAATAAAAATTCGGTTTGGTGAATCTGATGTTCTCAAGCGCAAATGCTGCTACACTACAGTACTAAACCTCTTCAGGTTTGTTTTAAAACCAGGAATGAATACTGAGATATGCCTTTACATTTCATTTATATGCTTTAGCCTCTTATAGTTTAGCAATAAAAAAATAACTATTTTTATAAAGATGTAAGAATTTTAAAAAAAATATATATGAAAGAGTTACCAAAACTGAAAACTGGCTCTTAAAAATCAGTAAGCAGAATTAAAAATCAGGGAGCAGAATTAAAAATCAAATCAAATAAGCTATACTTAAACAAGTAGTTAAATGCAGTTATATAAATTTTAGTTCAATTTAAAGTATACTTGATAATTTAAGAAGTAAGACGGCAAACAATTTTTATCCAAATATGGGTGGTAATGAGAAAAATATGCCATATTGCTTTCTAAAAGTTGCAAAATGTAAAATAAATAAACTCGTGTTTTAAAATTATAACTCTATATCCTGATTAAAAAACATATTGATTGACTTGACTTGTAATGAGTTTATCTACTTGACTATGCAGTGAGTTTATAAAGAGACAAATAAATATAAACACAAACTATAATAAACTATAAACACAAACAATTAAATATAGGGGAGCTAGCTGTTGCCATTTCTTTATGCTATAGAACTGTCCCACTGGGAAGCACTTCAAAAATGAGGATGAGAAGCTTCCGGTATGGTGGTTGGTTCTGGTAGGTACAGAGAAAAGGTGAGGGTTAACTACCTCCCCTCGATGACAAGACGTACTTCCCACGAGAAAGATTGTACAGTGGCCGGTGATGGCCCTTAGGACTTAACCACAATACCCACCAGTGCTGCTGTCGTATTAGTCCGATCATTCAGTTTTTTTTTTCCGTGTACCTTAGAGAAGTTTAGAGTATTCAATTTGCGATTATTATAGAACTGGGAAACTGTATAGAAAACTATATATTTGGAAGACTTCACTATTTAAAACTATATTTCGAGCGGTAGTACAAGTAAACAAAAAGAGATACAAATACTTCGGGTGGTAGTGTATTTCTGTTCCTCTTTGAGCCAAATATGACGAGGGACGTAAAAGTGGGATTAATTTGAATTTACTCAGCAAAACCATTCATGATGAATTTGGGAGAAAAATTACATGTTCCAGGCGCCACTTGCCATCACTCCGACATCTCAGTATATATATATATTTCAGTGTAAACTCCATTTCATTATACAAGATTATATACAATGCTGCAATTTATTTTGTAAAAATGCAAAGTCAGAAATTTTGTAATGTTTTAAGAAACAGGTATATCGCAAAATGTGCATTTGATAATTGTATCTTAGAAGTTTAAAAATAACAATTGGCAATTCTAATTCTTATTTGTGCCATCAGAATGTTATAAATTTTCCTACACAGATAATAATTGATTCAGGAAATATAGTATTTTCCATCCAAAATAATTAACTAATCAGATATTTTTTAAAAGCTTAAGAAATAGTGAGTTGTGATACTAAGTAATAGTAAGTAGTAGTAACGTCTGAAATAGTAAGCTGCATTTTTAGACAGTATATAAATAGCGATTCTCTAATTTATGTTTATGCTATGATGAAAAAAGATCCGAACAAATAGTAGATCATAAAGACTTTGTTCTTCAAAATATCAGTTCCCATTATGGCGGAGAAAAGGATTCAAATGGGAAAAGAAAAATGTGGTAATAGTACCCAAAAAATCAGCTTTAAGAGACAAATGCTTAAACTAGAAATCATCATATTTTAATCAAGGATAATTAATTGCTAATATTTTCTAAGCACTAAGAAACATTTTGAAATATTTAACTATATATTGATAGTCCAGAAGAATCCACAATTTCACGTTAATTATACGAAGGGAGAAATCCAAATAAATAGTATCGTCTTCATCTTTAAAAAAAAGTAATCGGTTTGTGAAGGAGTAAATGATTTACAAAGGAAAAGGAACCATTCAATTAAAACACTATACGCCTTTTACTTTTTTAAAAATCGCTTTCATCGTCAAACGTAGAGGACCGCGAAGCTTCCGTGCAAAAGGAAATCGTGATCTCCAAAGTAAATAGGTTTTTTTCCACCCCCTGTTCTTCCAGCCTCCCTCCCGAGTTCTTTTATCCCAACCTCAACACCCCCAACCCAAACGAGGCTCCCCAGCAGCAGGTCGAGGACACTTGAAATCTGTAATTTGCTATCGCGAGACTAATACTCCGTAATTTCTACGCAATTTACCCGTAGGTGTGTGTTATTAAATGTAACTCAAAGCTAACAATGTCGATATCATTTCACCGTGCGGGGGCGGAGAGGTTCCTTTGGAGAGACATTTCAACATTTTTTTTTTCTTCAGGAATTCTTTTCACCGCAGACAGAATGTCCATTTGTGATGCGATAGCTCCAGATGACTGTTTACCGGGCTGTAATGACGATGTTGTCCGACAAGGCAGATCCAACACATGGCCGAGGAAACCGGTAGTTTAAGCGAGACATGGTTGGGTCTATAATTCGAGTCTACCTTCCTCCCCCGCACAATGGAAAAAGAGGAGTCCAGAAATTCCGTCTATCAACTAACTACTGCTTTATGTTACAAGTCTTGGCACTCGGAACATAGTTGATTACACTGTGTCGCAATTTTTATGGCTTTAAGGCAACAAGATCTTTTCGAACAATTTATGTGTTTGTGGAAAGATAAGCATGTTGCATGATAGAAAAAATTTCCCTCATGTCTTTTTTTATATATATTCTTTTCAGTTTAAAAGAAAAGAAGATAGGATAAATTGATAGCTCTTTTTCCTCTCGTTAACTGATACATAAATCGGTGACATGTTAAAATGACATAGTCGAAATCTTCATTACTTTATTTTTTTCCACGGAATGAATGGAATTTTTAAAAAACAGCTCATTTGTATAATTCATCCTTAGTAGAACAATTTTCTTTCTCGTTTGATGAATTCAAAGAGCTAATAAGATTTGACGAATAATGCAATGTTATTAAAATAATGATATGGGTTTTTAGTATCAGGTGCATTACAGAACAGATCTAATTTTTCAGTGAAATCCAATCACATTCTTTTGTAGTCGTGTAGCAATAGCTGGTAAGAGGTGTATAAAAATCTCTCACGTATACCCTGAAGGCATTAATTTATTTTCTTGTTATTTTACATTTTTAAAGCCGAAGGGCAAATTGCACAAGATGGAAGAGTAAGAAAAAAAAAACACTGGTGTTAATTATTATTTTTAGGCCACTGACTTTTTGATGTAATTTTTGCCTCAATCTGAGAAATATAGCAAATAAAATTAATCTTCAAATTGCTAATTTTAAGAATTATAGATTATAATATTTTGTCAGCGGATTAATAGTTCTGACTACAGGCTGAAGCAAAGGCAGTTTTCTTATATATGGGAAGCCTTTAACTTTCATTCAAAATGCTCTAACTACATGCTGAAGCAAAGGCAGCTTTTCTATTTATGTCAAATCTTTAACTGTTATACAAAATGCAATTGTCAGAAATTCTTGGGAATCTTTTTTTTTTTTTCCTTCACTCAAATATTTTATTTAGTGGCCGGGATAGCCTGATTGGTAGGGCATGAGATTCGCTTCTCTTAGTTAGCGAGTTGCAACCCCGCCGGCTGAAGACTTTCCGTTTGTGTGTGTGTGTGTGTGTCTGTGGTGGTTGGCGCACGTATAAATCTATTTTGGTCAAAAAGTCCTCTAGGACGAGAGTAATACCACTGTTGAAGCTGGATCAGGGGAGATCGTTCTCTGATTCAGGTCTTAATTACTATCTCTGAATGAAATGCATGAATGAAATCCGCCCCGTAAAAAGGGCTGACGTGCGTGTAGCTAAGTCATATTCTTGGCCCTAGATGGCACTACTAAAAAAACAAGAGACGCATCCTTGGCTTAAAATCACTGACTTCTAAAGTCAATGGGCGTGTCTACAACAAGTGCCATTAGAAAAAAAAATAACTTGTGTGATTTTATGTTTTTTGAATCTTAATTATTGATTCATATTTTTCAAATTATTACTTTCCAGTATCGAATTATCGTTGAATCTCTCTTTCAAAACTGTTAAGGAGAAGTAATCAATGAGAATGTAGTTTTGGCAATCACGCATTAGATACTATGCCACCGCTACGAATTGCAAGTGTTGTTGTCCAGGAGGAGTACAACAATTTAGATGATGTCTCCCTCATCTGACCGTAGTTTCAAATAAGAAGTCCGCTCAAAAATAGCTTCAGAATTGTCCCAAGACTGAACTTAAATATAACTAACCTTACTTAAATAATTAACCTAAATTCAAAATACGTATACACCCAATACCTTTAAAATAATAAAAACTGCAATAGTAAAATTATAAGATTCTAGTCATGATACCAAAATTCGAGTCACATTTCACGAGAATATTCAATCCGTTAGATGTGTTGGTTGGTTATTATTTCCATTTTCGGCAGCTTCAAAAATATTTCTGCAAGGGAGGAGCCTGCTGAGGACGATTTGAAAATAACTGCGTAACTTCACAATATTAAGTCTGAACACATCATCAGCTACCAGAACTTCACCTGCAATGAAAGGGCAGGTTTGAATAAAAATGACCTCCCTTCTCCAACTTCTTTCCCACGCCATTCTTGATGATGTGCGGGCGATTCTACAATCCTTTAGACCACGAAATTGTAAACTTCTAACAATCATTATAATCAAAGTCAGCCCCTTTTCCTGGCAACCGCTAAACATTAAATCGATGTAGCGTCCAGAGTACAGAAGACGCCTCAAACCAGCCAAATTGTTCAAAGACCCTCGTTAAACTCTGCTTCAGGTCGAAACACAAGTAACTTTTTTTCTTAACCTGCTTCAAACTTAATGGAAACCTAGCTAAAATGTATCTCAACAATGCTTAACGAAACTAGGTGTTTGAAGGAGGTATGTACTCTTGGATATTTAGAAAAAGTAGAGTCAAATGGATTTCTTCTTTCTAGATGTCCCTGGGGCGAGTTTGGTATAATATCTAACACAGACCAAACCTGCTGGAATTGTAACTTTGATATGATTTCTTTCTACTGCTACTCAATAATTTATAACAAACCGGTTATCATATTCATCGGGATTTAACGAGATCTTTAGAGGTTATAAACATCTTCCAGTCAGAGAGCACAAGCTTCCCACATTGTAGTAGCTGCATCTAAAAAAAAAACTAACAATGTCTTTCGAATTCTTTCTTTCTTTAGATTTTGAATTCCATTACTTGTGCTTTACTAGTTTGACTTTCTTAAAAAATTATTTTAAAAACAATCAGAAACACTTTAAACGATTTAAGTATCTTGCTTTAAATTGGGGTTTTGAAAGAAAAAAAAACTATAATGAGGGGAAAAAAAACTATAAAATTATAAAAAATAATAATTTTTATTAAAAATTATTCTGCTTTTTATCTTTCTCTTTTCTTTTTTTTTTTTTGGTGGTGGTGAAAATGAGGTTTAAATAAAGCAATAATTTGCAAGAGATTAGAAGATAAGTGTTTAAAAAAATGAGAAAGATACCCATGAAAATGTAGGTTGCAAACAAATTGGATGAAGTTATGAAGCATGGACCAAATTCAAAATACTATTTTAAGAAAATCCTGCAATATAAACAGTCAGTTTTGTATTAAAACCGTTATTTTTGCAGTCGATTGCATTAAATTGGTTTAAGCAGCAAATTACATACACGCAAATGGAAATAATAAAACAGTTTGAATATAATAACCAATATGAAAATGTAACAAATAATAGAAAAGACAACCTGAAATCCAAAACGGTGGATGGTATTCTTTTGCATAATTGTACTGAATTTTTTGAGTACGCACATGCATACTCACAAGCGGATACACTATTCATTCTAGACTATGTATTTGAAAACATAAATTCACTCAATTTTAATATACGCAATTGTAGCTAAAGGATTTAAAGACATATTTGCAATATAATTTTACCCATTTAAAAGTTACAAAATATTGTTTCATCTTAATCTTTTCCAAAATTATCAATTGATTCTCTGACACTTTTAAAAGTGCATAATTAACACTCGTGAAAGTGCATCGAAATTTCCGTAAAACTTTCGCATAGATAGCTCTTATTTTATATGTTCTAGAATAAGTGTAGAAGTCCATGAACCAACAAGAGGTTGATATACTTTTCATTATGAAGAAAAACATATCGATCTCTATTAGTCAAAGAGACACTGGGTCAACTAAGTAGTATCTGTGGTGGAAGTTTAACTGAATTCTAATCTGGGGAATGGAAAGGAGGAGGGGCTACTTCCCAAGTAGATTTTCAGAAGAAATAGGTTCACATTTGTGTTTTACCGGTCGGAAAGTGAAGAAAACATTCAGTACAAAAGTGAACTCCTAGTCCAAAGCATTAATTTACTAAACTACTGGTGGATCTGTTTTCACTATTTATCAATATATAAACTTAGAAAACTGTCACTAACTGTATGCTTTCAGAAAGTTAATGAAACAGCGAAGAATTTATTGCTAAGAGTGTATCGATCTAAAGGTTTTGAAATAATGTAAGTTAAGATTATAAATAAAAAATTGGAACTATGAGTGTGTTTCTTCAATGCATATTCTTCAATATGTGCAATCAATGTTCATCTTGTCATGATTTTAACCTATTACATTATTGAACAATCTATTTTTTTTATAAATTTATTAACAATTTTATTATTTATAAATTTATTAACAATCTATTTTTTTAAAATTATAAATTGAACAATCTATTTTTATATAAAATTTCAAACGTCAACTTGAAATGCGTGGTTTCTACTTATTTTGGTCATGCAAAGTATAAAGGAAGGAGACCTTACTTTAAAGATTAAAAATTCAAATGCTCCTTAATATTTACTATCATAAAAACCAAATATCAAAAATATATAAGAGATGCAAACTATCTGAAACTACCACACAATTTTCCGAGCTCATAAATAAGTGAAAGTTCAAAATTGAACACTAAATGTGCGTTTTCCTTTTCTGCTGACTTATCTGAAGGGATGTTGGAAAGAAAGAACATCTTATTTTAGATTTTTTAAAAAAATCAGCAGTCTCAAAAAAATAAAATAAAAAGAGAGAGGAAGGAGCAGCACTTTAGGAAGAGGAGGAAGAAGAATCACGTTTGATTTTGGATCGAAAAGAGAAGGCCAACTGGGGATAGCGAAAAGGACATTAGAGTCCTTTAAAACGACTGTCAAAAGATTGACGTAACTCGTGAACGGTATTTGAAGACTCTTCGGAAAGTGTCCAATGTTGTCCATCAAATATACTTTTATAAGTCCTTTGGCACGACACCTTGTTCGCCTCTTAAGGTTCTATGTCGCTGGCGTTTTTGAAAAACGTTGTCGTATATGGATGCGCTGACCGCTTCGAGCTCCAGTTATATATATTAGACAGCAAAGCCCATTTTTCAACAGGCACTTCTTTCTTTATAAGTCTTCTCCCTTAAGAATAGAAAGGGAGGGAAGAATAGAGAGATGATTTATTGAAGGGCATTATGTATTTCGGAGAAGCAGTGTTTACAGGCATATAGCTACCAGTTGTAGAAGACGTCTTTTCAGTATGAAATAGCACTGAGCTAAAATTGAATTCCATACAGTGTAACCTCCAGTTCAAAAATTTGATAAAAATGAAAAACAATGTTAAAAGAAGATAATTTTTTTAATTATTATTTAGCGGTTCAGGCACATATTTTGGTGGTAAACAAGCTTCTAAAGCTCAACTATTCTCGCCAATGATGAAGTGAAACAAGGACCTGACAAAAAAGAAAGAAAGGAAAAAAGGAACAATATAATGATGACAGTATTTGAATGTCTAATAATAATTATTTTATAAAATATAATAGTGAATTACATTTTAAAATAATATAATGATTAGCATACATTTTTATGACTAAATTTCATGAAAGGTAATTTAGAAGCAAAGTTTCACTTTTGAAATAAAAAAAAATAAATATTTGAGCCATTGAACCAGCAAAAGCATATTTTAATGGAAAATGTTTGTTCGAAAATAAAATATTTAGAGATAGGAAAACAATCTTATTTTAAGGAGCACAAAAAATTATTACCTTAAACAACCAATTTAGATATTTTGATTTATAGATAATATATCGAATTTTGTAAGACTCCCTTAAATGTTTCAGTTATTTTCAGGAAAAATGTAAGTCGAAGCATCTACTTCTACAATATAAATATGTAGTTTTTCTGATAATCTTGAAACTACAACACAAAGTAATGACACATTTTTATAAGAGCATTTTTTTTTTAAATCCGCCTTATTTATAACATCATATGACCTCAACAATTTTGGTAAAAAAAAAAAGTCAAGTATACATTTCTATGAATATTTTTTTTTTCTTGTTTCCGTAAAAGTTTCGCACCATGCACAGTTAAAAATAAACTGTTTCGATTAGGAAATTAGAAAACTGATATTGGATCGGGATACTTATTTCCATTCCGATGCAAGAAAATGCATAGGAATTCTATTAATACAGAAAATTTCTGGTCATGATTGACTTAGGTATCATTCCACAATTCTGTTGTTAATATGGCGATTATTAGGATCATTCAATTTACCCTAGATGCAATGTTAGGTCAGAGATAGCTGTTTATGGTTACACCAGGAAAAATAAAAATGAGATAATTGAACTAATGGAGCGTGGCTATTGTTAATAAAAAGAGAAATTATTGATAGTAAGCCCGATATTGATAGTAAGCCCAATCCTGTATGAAAATGGTACTTAGAAAATATGTGGAGTTTTTATAGTTTGAAATCATAATAACATGGATGTTTCTATGGTAAACTAATAACGGAATTAAGAAATTGTGCCAAATTTAGGTATAACTATCAACAGAGTAGTTGTGATAATTGCATTAAAAGAGGTTTATCAATCACTATGCAACAAAACCCCTCACTATTAACCTTTAACTTATTACTATTTACATTTTCTGAAGACTTCACTACTTATAATTTTATTTACAAGTACCGTTTTTCTTTCTACTCTTTTAAAATCTGAAAATTTGAATTTTTGCTTTTTACAAAATATGACATAAATTTAAAAAAAATGCTACTTAAGACATCTGAAGGAAGATAATTAAGTAGCATTTCTATTTCCCACATTTAGTTAACGTTATTTAACACTTAACACTAAACTATTCCTTTAACAAGGATCATAAAATAAATTCATAACTTAAATTACTTCACTTTTTTTCTTATAATTGAATGAACTATTTCCCAATATCCCATCTGTTTCAATTTTTTCTCTTAGAACCTTAAGACAGGCTAAACCCAATACTGATAAATAAAACCAAATTAAATGAACTAACCGTCTAATTTTGGGCAAAAAGCCAAAAAGAGAAAAATCCATTTTTTTGTACATCCTATATACATCACGTTAAACTCGATTATTTCTGTCGCCGAATCCCACTTCTTACCTTTTAAGTGAAACAAATGACGACTAAATTAATCTATGTCTTCATTAAGTTCATCTTTTTCCAAACGGAGAGGTGTAATTGCCGCTCTGATTGGGACCGAAATTCAATATTCTGACATTTATCCCAGCTATGAAGAATATTTCCTCATTAATAAGGCTTCTTTAATCACGATTAAGCGTTCGCTACCTATGAAGAGCTTCTGTCGTAGGACGCAATTACTTAATATTAGTGCAGTTAATAAAATGGTTGAAGGGCAAAAAATGCCGAGATGGAGAACACTGGTGACTGCAGTGGGATTCTAAGGTTGACAGGGGCTTGTCAGAATGGCTGGAGAGGGACCGGCTCTTCATTAAAAAAAGGCAACTCTCACATTCAAATCGGAAAGGAATTTCGAATGGCTTGATTCATACTGGATAAAAACTTTTGACTTGGCCAGTAATTCTTAATGTTTGGATTAAAAGATATGAAATGAAATTTCACTTAATAAATACCTTACCTTAATAAATACCCTGAAAATTTAAAGACATTAAAAAACGATGGAAAAGATTTCTAGCCTTTTACCAACAGTTTGAAGATTCTTTGAACTTTCGTTGGCCGTTGTTTTCTTACTCGAAAATTTGGATAGTTAATGAGCATAACATCCAATCATAATGGTCCCTGTTTATACGGTTTAGTTCCTTGGCAACGTGATGACTGGCTGTAAATAAAAAAAAAGAAGTGATTTTGAAGATTTAGACATTATATGACTGAAGAACATGATGCAGAAAAAGATACCCGTGAAGAGAAAGAAGATTATGTGTTCTACGTTTTGGCTGTGCTCTCAGTAAATACAATTTTAAAAAATAGTTCAGCAATATCCATGGACAAATGACTAGTTCAGCTTGAACTGGCTCTAAGCGACCGTAAATATATGCTAGTCCTCCAGGAAGGCAATCTACTTCCCTCCCTCTATATTCAAGTCGGGATAGAATTCTACTTGCTGCAAGCATGCCTTAATAGGAAGATTCCCCTTGTTCCATGATAAAATGATATTGACCAACAGAAGATGCCACTCTTCCCATTCATCAATGAATTGTTAAATCAGTGGTATGACTTGATATCTTAATTAAATTAAATTAAAACACTCTTGCAATATTGTTCATTTATAACTACCTCATTAGCAACTAGGTTCCACCTAAGGATTGCAATATCGGACCAAAATTTCAATACCGGTATTCGGTATTTTTTAGATCTTAATACCGGGATACCGGTTTTAATACCGGTATTAGAAATTTTAGAAAAAGAAAGAAGACACAGGTGTTTCTTTGTTTTATTTGCCAGTTTTAGTAGAGAGTGTAAATATCACAAAAAATAATTTGTAACATAAATTATAACAGTATATAAAGAATCACAAAAAAGTAATGGAAAATCTTATTTATTTAAATCACAAAAAAAATAAAAATGTAAATATCACTATTCAGTCTGTGGTACTATTACAAATTTTTGAAATGTGATCTTAAAAAACATAATGAATCAATTGTACTGTCATTAAGCCTGAAAAGTAATTTTGTGTACCAATAGTACTGTTAGCAATACGCGATATTCTTTTTCCAAGTATTTACCTCTAAATCCCTTATCTTCAAATAAATCGATTTCTCGTGGGATGGTTTTGGATATAGCTGATTTCTGTATTGTATTTTGGTTCGTTGAATTTTTTTTTATTTACCGTTAATTCTAATTTTTTTTCAAGAGACAATTCCTTTTTACTATCGACATTAGTGTCATCATAATCTTCGATAACTGAACCGAATTCTTCTGAATGTGGATAGGTTTGTGGGTAACACATTTTAAGAAAATTTACTCTAAACTTAATCAGATTTGAATCGGTTATTTTCTTTTCTTCTTTTTCATTTTCATTTTTAAAATCATTATAATTATGTAAATACCATAAGACATTTTATATTTCGGTATGCCATTCTTCTGTACGATTTTTCAGTGTAGTATATAATTCTTCAGATAGTGATGTGTGCTGTTCTTTCAGTGACTGTAACATGAAATTTATTGTTGCATTAGCTGTTAATAAATTAGAATCTCTCTGACATAATTCCACAATAGTCAGTTTTATTGGAAGTAGAGCTGATATAGTTCTGAATATTAAGTCGAATTCACTATCTGAAAAATTATTTTTCAGGTTTTAGTCGATTATTGCTTTTTGTATTGGATTTCTCAGTTTCAAATTCGTTCCATCATTAGGAGTAAACTGTTTCAACGTGTTTTAGAATCTTATACTAAAATATATTTGTTTTATTTTCAGTTAGTATATATTTTAGTAATATATCATTTTTTATATGGGAGCGTTTAAAAATCTTAACAATTTTTCGAACTTTATAAATTATAGGAAGCAATTCTTGATGGGTTAATATTTCATCCTCATTAGCAATATCTTCTTCAACACTTACATTATCATTATCTTCATTGTCAATATCACTCTCACTCTTACTCTCTTCAAAGTTGGAATCCGAAGTTTCTATATCCACAGTATTTGGATTCTTCTGTTCTTTATTTTTTTGGTATAATACATCTATTACTCCTAACTGAATTGCATGTGCATAGCACAATTACTGATTTGCACCAATCAACTTTCCAACTTTTTTCATAACTGTTGCTCCATCAGTCTTTATGGATACAATATCTTCTTTCAGGGATATTCCATGTTTCGCTAATTTAGATTTAAGCAATTAATTATGCCATTTTAATTAGCTAATTAATTTCGCCCGTTAGGGAGACATAAAAACAAAAACGCATACTATTTTGCTATGTTCGCGATCTCTGAACATATAGTGGAGACAATTTTAAAAATTTCTAGTAAATACCGAAAAAATGGTATTTAAACTTGTGAATAGTATTACAAAATTGTACAAATGGCTCAAAATACTGGTATTCGGTATCCCGGAATACCGGTATTGCAATCCCTTGTTCCACCTCATGATCCAAGATCATGAGGTGGAACTAGGGATTAATTGTTAGAGTTTTGAAAATGCAAGACCTTTCGAACATGGATCTCATAATCCGAAGTTGATGAGGATGAACTTTTGGATTTCATTGGTAAGTTATCAGGATTATCAGGACTCGAATGCTAGGACTCATGTTGATGCTAGACGAGCGAAGAAGATCGCCTTTAGAATTGTCCTCGTCATCATATGATCATATTTCAGAAACATGCGGCGCATGTCCCAAAAGCTTTGAAATAAGGCGCTATTTTATGAAATAATTATTCATGTCAACAGAAAAAGAAAAATTATCTTATTCATTGCTGTGTATTTTACTAATATTGTTCGAAAATTCTTAGAATTCGGAGATTCATATGTGAAAAAGATCATTTATTTTTGATTATTGCTTTATGAATGATCTAAATTCTCTTTGATACGGTTTTAATTGAGAGCAAGAACGTATTTTCATCTTTTCAGCACAACTGAAGATAAAATCTACAATATCCTTCGACATGTAAGTTGCCTGTTCTTGTCTTTTATGAACAATATGTGCAAATAACACACAGGAGTAAAATAAACTTTAGAGTGATTATTGGACAGATTGTTCCAAAGTTTGAGTAAAATTCCAATTGTTTAGAGATGCAGCAAATATATAGTTAGAAAATGGAGGAAAAAACTGTACTTGTGTAGTATTTCATAACACTCCAATAGCAAAGGTTTATGAAATGAAAGAATATAAAAATTATGTATATCACAGAAATAATGTGCCTTCCAGTTATGAATTCTAAATACAATAGTCATTAGATTTATTGCATCATAAGTAGCATTAAATATCTTAAAATGCTATTATAATATCTAAAGTTACTACAAATTTATGCTTAAACATCTATAAAATTTTTTATGCTAAACGAAAAATATAAAAATATGATAAATGTAAATGAAAAAAAGATCAAGATACATTTAATTAAACCATATTAATGTCACGAGAAACTTTCATACAATTGGGAAAATAAGCCAAGAAAAATCTTTTAGTAAATTTTAAAAGTATTGAAAGAAGACAATAGAAAAAACCTAGAAAATATTAAAATGAGATTTTTAAAAATTTATTAAACTTTTTTATGTTAAAATATTCATAATAGATTTACATTAATATTGCGATATGACATAATCATTCAGAACTGCTTGATAGACGATTAACAATCAAGCTGCATATTTAAAATCAAATATTATTTTCAGTTAATTTGATAAATGAATGTATATGCGAGAGTAAAAGAATGCTGTTATGAATTAATAATATTACTTTTCCTGTTCTAGTTTCAAAGAAATTTTGATGAGTGCCATAACGTAAAATTAATCCAAATTAAACAATCTAATCTGATAAAAGTGAGGATGTTCCTGTTCAGCAGTTAAATTCATTTTTAATTTTCATACACAGCATTGAGATACATTATTGGAATCAGATTATCCATCGATCAGAAGAAATAAATTTTTAAGAAAAAAATTATTTTCTTTAGTAAGTGTTTGTAAAAATATAATAAAGATTCTACTAACATTCTCTGAGAGAGAATATATTTTTTTTATATTTTCAAACTAGTGAATGGAATTTTATATCATCAGATAATATGATTATTTAAATGAAATATATATCCTTACCAATTTTTAATTGAATTTAATTATTCGTATTATTACTTTGTTTCATTACATCATATCTTCTAAAAATTTTTTCATTAAACTTGCAATTAGCTTTGCCTCAAATTTAAATGACACCATTAAAATATTTTAGACTCAATGAATATATATTTTCTGATGAATTTTGAACACGAATATTTCTGATGTTATTTTGTCATTTTAAACATTGGATGCTTCTTTTATCATACTTTTTTTTAATCATTTACATTCTTATGGAATCATTTGTAGATTCTTCAATCAGTTTTGTGACTTTGTAATATCTGTCTAGATCTTCTGCCTCAAAATAAAATAAAAAATACTTCTCTTAGATAAAGAAAATTAGGTAAGTATATTTTTAATAATTTATAGCCACATTATATTTTTTTTAAAAATTAGTTACTAAATTACTAATTTTAATCTACTAAATTTAATGCATATTATTTAAATAGTTAATGTAACGATTGTTTTCTTAAAATAAATTGAAATGAAAACAAATGAAAAATGAGAGCAGATACAAAAAGAAAGCAATCATGAATTCAAATAATTTTTTCAAGGAACTCTATTTATTTTCTGTAATACATTTTTTTTCATTTTTAATTCAGATCTTTCAACAGATTCTTAAAAAGAATAGTCGGATAATTTATGATAATTTATTTTATCTGTTCAAATCTTACTCATTTTTATCGAATTTAATTTTCTACAAAAATTCTAAGCATGTAATATTTAACTCGCCAGCTTCAAACAGCTGCAAAAGAATTCCTTAACCCTCATATCTATGTTTTCTCCCTAATATTTATTATCACTAAGAAATTAGGATTTATTTTTAAAAAAAAGACCAAAATTCTGAATATACAAAAATTTACAATAAAGAAAAAGTAATTTTTTTATATGGCTACATATACAGAAACAAGGGACTTAAAAATTCCATGTATAAGCATTCAGGGATGCATGATAGCATCTTCTAAATTTGTACAAAATTCAATAGTCAAAAGGAGGATCGAATGTGTATAAATGAATTATTTATTTTCCCTGTACAGAGTGGCTAAAAGTTTTAAATAAATGAAATGAGTATGATTTTTCTTGGAAGTGAATGTAGTGAGGGGAAATGAATGAAAATAATTAAAAAAATATATAATATTTTTTGATAGGGGTAACATCATTAAAAAAAAAACTTCGTAAATTTGTCGTTATTTTCTGTGTAGTTAACAAATAAATAAAATATACATTTATTTTGCTGTAATCCCATGTATTAGTAATTATAATCATTTGTTTTTTGCATGCTTATACGCGAATGTGTTTTAGAAAATTTTTCTAATTACAATATTCCTAATTTCATACAGTATTCCTAATTTCATACACATATTCGGATTAATACTAGATAACAAATTTTGACCTTTTTTTAGATTTTTATTTAGACAGAAACTGAAAAAATAGCTATATTGATAGATAAAAATTGCTTAATTCAAAAATAAATAGTATTTTATAACACAAGAGTTCTTAACATAATATTTCTTCACAAACTCTCTGGATTAAAATTTTCTACGTTCATGATATTCTCTTTTGAATGCTTTGAATAAAAAAAGAAAAATTATTTAAACATTTTTTCTGGATATGTGTATAAGTGAGTAATAAAAAGGACGACGTGTATTGCACTATCATACCAATATGAACTCTCTTAATTTATTGCAGATCCACAAAGCATGGGGAAGAAAGACAACATATCAAATCTTATACGTCGAGTATTTCTAACGTCTTGCTCTTATATAATCACAGACAGACATTTTAAAAAAAACTAAAAATGATATTTTTCATAACTTAAAAGGGGCATTAATATACTTCAAAATCTATATGTTGAAATTTTAGAATGCTTATTTTAAGATTTCTTATTATATTTAGTATATAAAAAAGTAAAAAAGTTTATTGAAATATTATTTCAGGCTTATTCTGAGCAGTATACTTAAGTACTGATAAGAAAGCTTATTTAATACATTAGTTTTTTGGCGGTTATGAAACTTGATATATTTGTCTTCACATACTAGAAAATGAATAAAAAAATGAAGAGGAATAGCTTAAAAATTTTTTTCATTCGAACATTTCGAAAGAAAAATATACAGGATACCAAACATTGTAGACATGCACCAGAAAATAATATATTAATTTTCAAGCAATATATTACTGTCTTGACAATTATGATACTTGATATATTGTCTCCGCATACTAGAATGTGAGTAAAATCCAAGTGATATATTTTTTTTTTAATTTTCTCGGACGCTCTCCAATAAAGATCTTATCGTCTCCTTCCGCATAAAAGTATGGACCTTGGGTAAGATTATGAATGCTTTGTATGACTTGGAGAGCTGCAGTTCTAAAATGTAGATCTTTGGCGTGAATTTTACTGAATTTATCGTACAAATACATATCTTCGACTTCCTTTTTTCCCAACTGATTGAAATAAAAACTTGAAACCAATTCTGCATCAAATTTTAGTCGTTTATCAGTTATAGTGCAAGCCAGTCGTAGTCAACCATTTGAAAGATCTGGCCCAAAATTTAATATGAATATATATAGTAGATGCTAAAACTGTGCGTACCAGATTCCATATAAATAATTCTTTACTTTTTGTAGTTAAGCGTGACTGATAGATCTCCTCTAACTGGATTTTATAAAAAAAAAATGTTAGAAATATGCACATTTGATGTAAAGACCATAAACCAAACTTCATGCCGTCTATCTCAAGGTGTTTTTGAGTTATTGTGTTCACAGACAAATAGTTATAATATTAAAAATGTGTTTTCAAGCTCAAAAATGTCTGAAATGGGGAGATTGGTCAAAATCACGAGTTCAAGTTTTTTTGATGATTCCAATAATTTCTCTATACTTCGTATACAAGAAAGTAAAAATGAATAGAAGTATTTAAATTTATTTTTTCACTCAAAAACTTCGAATGAACAATACAGAATATTATATTCTAGTGTCCTAGTTAGAACAATATATTCAATTTTCGACGATTATGATACTTGATATCCTTGCCATCGCATACTGGAAGGTGAATAATAAAATGAAGACAAACATTAATTATTCATTAACATATTTCAAATGAAGATTACACAGAAGGCCGAGCTTTGACATCTAGTATCAGTAAAAATATCGGGGCAATGTATTTGCAACCCCTCTCATTCGCGGACTCCACTAAATTTGTCACCTTCTCCTCTCCTGTTCCTGTTCGCGTGTCACATTCATAACCACGTCAAAGTGAGAGTAACTTTTGAAATATCAAATTCATTTTCAAACCTCGTGAAACATAATTAAATAATCCGGGGAATTATTTGTGACAAGTCGTGGCACGGGGAAGAGGAGCAAGATGGAGTGAGAGAATTAGAGGAAACGGAAGATAGATAGAAAATAACACGCGCGAGGAGAAGAAGGAGAAGAAAATAAAAGAGACAGAAAATAAAAAAACAAAGATCCAATGAAGAAGAGGAATACCTTTTATGTCCCCGAGGAGTGTTTAAGTTGCATTCATCTACATTGACTTTTGAAAGGTAGAAGGTTCAAAAGGCGCCTTTAAAAAAAATAACAGAACCTGAAGAAGAAAAAAAATATGCGGGGAAGTGTCACCACTCGGAAAAAGAGATTGTATTTAGCCGACGCTGAAGTAATAAAAAGGCGAGCAGGGAAAACTGCAGGAAATAAAAACTGCTTTTAAAAAGGCGAAGAACGCTTAATTTAGCTCATCACTGCCACATGTCAAGTGTAATTGGAAGATTGGGAGAAAGTGGCGAAGATTTTTCAACGAGTTAAAAAGATAGATGCGAAGCTCTTCTCTGTTTTCATTTCCCTGTGGGGGACGCTTTTTTTCCTTTTTGTTGATATATTTTGCCCATGCTTGCAAATAATAATAAGAAAAAATCTATATATATATATATTATTTTACTTCATTTTTCCAGATTGGAAGTGTTTTAAGTAAGAGTTATGTTTTCAGACATCATTTATTAATATTTCGTTAATAGGGTAACAGAAGTGCAGATTCTAATGAAAGTGGGGAAAGAGGGGAGAAGGGGTGAAATTAGAATTTAATAGCGCTGTACAAAATTAACTGTTGGGAAATGTGTGCTTTTTATCGTTTTTCCTTTCGGTTTTTTTTTTTGTTCTTTTATTTTTCCCCTTTTCGAGATCATGTTCCATATAAAAAGAGAAAGATCATTAGAAAAACATTAGGGATATTTTTATACATAGACGTATCGACCAGTTAAAACTTCCTTTAGAAATGTAACATGTAGAAAGAACTCCCCCCCCCCCAAGTTTTATTTTGTCTTAAAATATAGTTATATATCCTGAATTTCGTACAGGAAAACTTTCAATTATATTATTTCTCATTACGTGTTTAGTAAAATCAAAGCTGTAGTAGTACTATTAAGAAGATGGAAACTGGTTTTTATTTTGACACTCATCTAGCATAATATATAGGTTATATGTTATTAGCGTTGAAAAATGATTTATAATAAGTTTAAGAGTAAACAGGTTTTGAGAATATACTTTTATTAAAATGTTAAAAAGTAGAATTTTTTTTATCCTTTTACATTTTTTATTTGCAATTCATTATTAAAAATATGAAATCTTAAAAATCTATTTTTCTCTTATTCGATACCTGGTGGCACTACTTGAGTGAAATTTTCTTATTAAATCAATCGATTAACTGATAATGAAGTTATTAAATTATTAAAATATTATACTACAGTTTAGAATTGAAAAATGTACAGAGTTTCCAGTCCTTTGCACATTAAGAAAGAAATATCAAAGTTTGTTACAAAATTTCATCTTTGGAAAACATGAAATAAATCAAGTTAAATAAAAATGAATGTTGAAAAGGAGTTTCTGTTTTTCTTTCTTTCTTCTTTTAAGATTGATTAATAATTTGTTTGATACTTTATGAAGTTATTACGATACAAATTGAGTAATCTTCAATCGTGATGAAGAAGGAAAAACAATAGTTCAATTGATTCTCTGATCTCAAAAATTTCATACCACAATAGTATGTGGATATGAGACTCATGATAGAACTCGATACCAAGATGTTATAAAAAAAACACAAAAATTTTCTCATTAGTCTTACTAATGATAAAATAATTTATTTGTTGTTAAATCAAAACACAAATTTGGCATAATTATTAATTTTTTTAAATATAAACTCTTCTTCCATTTTTTTCATAAAATATACTTTTAGTAAATATTGATTTAATTCTATTAATCTGTATTTTCCACTTTATTTTTGCTATCTACTTTTTTAAAAGTTATTCTCCATCTGAAAGAATTTTAATATATGTTAATTAGAAATATTTGAAAATCTTTTATGACTTTCTAATTATATTAAATTTACACGAAGAAAAATTTCTGTAAATGCTATCTTGAATTTGGCGGTAAAAATAAAGGACCAAAAGAATCGACAAATTTGGCGATCAATAGAAGCGAGATATGATATTTTTCTAGAAGCTCCTTTGCTTGTTACGGAAATTACACAAAGCCGAGAGAAAGAACTGATGTCAATCAGTAACAGTAAGTGATCATCATTTAAGTTGAGTCAAGTGAGTAGTTGAGTGAGGTCTTACTTCGTAGTTTTCTCTGAGCGCTTTAAACTTTTATTGATGTTATTACCGATTTGCTGTTTGAGTGTTGCTATTTATTGCAAGTGTCTGTTTTGTGTTTTTATGAAGAATAAAACCTCGTTATTTTTTATTAAATCTTTCAACTGTACACTCATTGGGGTACAAAAAGTCTCATACTTTGAGATTTTCTGTAACAATATAATAGTAAACGAATATATGTTAACGTAATAATAGTAAACGAATATTCTAAGTATTTTATTTAATAGTATGTCTTCTTGTGATAGATTAATATGCAACATGATTTATATATGTTCTGATTCCCGGTAACGGAAATATTATAATTTTTTTATAGAAGCCTGAATGGTGACACATAAAATTGAAATATATCATATTCTGCGAAATTCTATAAAGAATTTAATACTGATTTTAAAACATTTAAATATTTTATTGTAAAACGAATTATTTGGATTAATTAGGTCTAGACTCGATAATAGTAATTGAATATTCCCATCATTGACAAAAAAGTTATTTCGTAGGGGGGAAAACACACTAAATTTACTAACAACGCTTTTCATATAATTACTACAAATCCAATGTCGTTCTTATAGCATTTCTGATTAAAAGCAAAGCCAGAGATGGATTCAGAAACTTTTTTCTTGCAAGAGACGTCTTAATTCATTAGGGTAACTGAAAAACATTCAAAATTTGAAGTGAGAATTGAAAAATTTCTATTTAGCATATATAAGCAAAAATGTTAGCATTTTTATTTTAAATATTTAAATGACTCTTATTTTTGAAATGTTTATACTCATCATATGATAATTTACACCTATAAAACTCCTTCGGCATAAAAACCATTGAAAGTTTCTACAAAGTTATGATTACTTTTCTACTTAAATAACAGGAATTTACTGTGAGCATTTGCTTTTGTAAGGAAAAAAAAGAAACCGCAAAGAATACTTTTCCAATTTTCCACCCCCCCCCCCCCAAAAAAAAAAAACTCTACTTAGACTGTATATTTTTTCCTGAATCTTCATAGCCTTCGTCGGAAGATCTTTTACTCTTCTCGAATGTTTGAATAAATGAATGACTATAAAGAAATTTTAAAAAAAAGCTAAATTCACCGCTTTTCTTTGGGTTTAACTATGTTCTGCACAAATTTTCCAGAATGCTCTCCCTCATCTAAGAGAAAAATAGAAGATTTCCGGATAGTTTGAAGAAATAAACCCCAGAAGTTTTTCTCCCTTGCATATCTCAAATTCTTTCCAATTTTTTGTTCTGCCAGGCGGGGAATTCAAAGCCAGAGTTATACTGATTGTAATATACGAGAAACTAGAGAGTCGTGTTCGTAGCTCCCCTTTTTTTTATTCAGATTTTTCCGGCGAGCGAGCTAAAAGAATGACGTCTTAAACAACGGAACAAAACTCTGCCGAAGAAAAACGACAAGGGCTGGAGCAGATAAGAATGTGGGGAATTTTATGCAACCAAAAAACGCATTCTAACAGACATGACAAAGAGGAAAGAAAGACTGGATGAGTGGTCGTCGGAAGAGCTTGCATATGTTTTCCGCAGCTGACCTATTGCATTTCGATGTCTGTTTTCCCCAGTCGAGAGACCTTTTCATGCAAAATCTAGCCTACAGCACGAGCCTGACTCGAACAGGCACCGCCATTTTTAGACACTGCAATTCACCCTTTTAGACACTCGGTGAAGAGCTACGTGTATATTATGGTCTACGAAGACTCATTAACATTTATTTATTTATTTGAAACCAACACATTACAGATATTGACACGATTTACAGAGAGCATTAATCAAAAACACACAAGGAACCCTTGCCACAATGCAGATTAAAATATACATAAAAAAAAGGGCAGCATAGAATTACAAAGTTCTAAACCATATATAAATAAAAATGAAGAAAATTATCAAGGGTCAAAAAAGTAAAAAACATAAGCACAATACCAACACAGAGATTGACTCAATTTACAGAGTGTATTAATCAAAAACAAACAAAAGTAACAAAGTAAACGCATTGCATTGTTACTTTGTAAAAAAGTAACACAGCAAATTAAAACAAACATAAAAACAGCACACCAATGAATGAAGATTACAAAGTTCTAAAGCATGTATAAATAAAAATGGAAACAGCTAGCAAGGATCAAAAAGTAAAACACACACAATACCAACACAGATAAACACACTATAGAGATTGACTCCATTTACAGAGTGCTTTAATCAAAAATATACAAGAAACATAAGCAACAAAGCAAATTAAAAATACACATAAAAATAGAACAATAAAGAATAATTACAAAATTCTAAACCATGTACAAAATTCTAAACCACAAACGGAAACAACTAGAGGCAAAAAGTAAAATACACACAAGCACAATATCAAGACAAATGAATATATGATCTTCAATGATAAATTTATGCAGAATTTTACAATTTTTTTAGATAAGTTATGTCTGTCCTCAAACAGGGATTTTTAATCTTTTTCATTTTTTGATAATTTGTTTTCATCACTTCAAAACTTATAAACAATAGAAAATCTATATGTCGTCGATATCTCGAGATTTCAAAAACTCTCAAATCCAAATTGATATAAAAATGCAATTTAATTGGATTCTAATTTTTAAAAAAATCAACAGATGTTATTTTAAATCCCACATAAGTCTGTTCATCGAGTGTACATGTTAAAGTACTCCCATTTGGCATTAAAAAAAAACCTTTATTAATACTCTTGGTGTTCATTTGAAACAGTTATGATTGTCTCCTGAACAATTTCCACTTTTCGACATGCATCGATTTTAAATCAAGGTGACGGTAAATAAAGTTGAATGTCCATTTTATTTGAATACAAATCCATATCCTATTGACGGATTCCAACAAAATTTAGTACGTGTATTTCTGAATACCTAAAAATATTATATGCACAATTAAAATGCTTTTACGTTATTCTGAGGTAGGTGAAATGAGGGTTTAAATAATTTTATCGTCATAACATTTCAACAAATCTCTGAGAAAGCATAATTTTCACACCATCTTAAAATTAAAAAAAAAAATGATATTAAAAAGAACGTCAATTTCACTACCATACAATTTTTTCCCCGATTTTTTAATCAGTTTTTGAAGTTAGTTTGAACACACTTTTATCGATTCTATTTTTTTTTTCTGAACGACTATAAACATATGATTTATAAATATATGTTTTATTTTTTCTTGTATCATATAAAACAAATAGACACAAATGAGATCATAAGTATAGTGACCATCAATTAATAAATAAAGAAAATGATCAAATTAGGAATAACAACAGATTAAATTCAAAGCAGTTATATGGTTAATTATAAATTTGAAACCTATTTCTTTTCTTAATGAATAGTATTAAGAAATTAGAAACACTATATATATATATATATATATATATAAGTAACAAGAAGCGAAAAATTATTGATCCCTCTCTTGTTAATATGAAACACAATTATTATTATTTGTTATTTTATTGTGTATTATCGGGACCGGATTAAGCCTTCTACATGGCCTTAGGTAATGAAAATCTGAATCCCCCCCCCCCTCAAGAATTTCGTAGTCAAGTGGTTTTTATTATTATTATTATTATTATTGATTTCACTTAATTTTACACAAAATAATAAAAAAGTCAAAATTTTTCTCAATGAATTCAAAATAATATTTGATAATAGGATCGGATATTTTTTGAATTGTAAAACATCTCGCACTTTTAAAATTATAAAGTATCCTAATATAAAATTTGTAAATGTTAATTAATTAGGAATTTTATTAAAATAATTTTCTAAAATTAATTTAAGGTATACTTGATTTTAATATGAATAAGCTGAATTGCATATCTTTAGGATTAAATAAGAGTGCAAAATTAAATAACATTTTACACACCTCATAAAATTTCCAGGATTCGGAGTCTCCTAAACTTATGGAACCTGTAGGAAATTACCTATTTTACCAGTTTAATAATCTAGTCCTAAGTTTTATTGCGCATATAAGTGGGTTCATGCCGATGAGGTTAGATTTATTTTTTCCTTATTGCAATCATCCCTCCCACCGGTGAGCACTTCAGAAATGAGAATGAGAAGCTTTCAGTATAGTGGTTACTTCTCACCACCATATTGAAATGGTAAGAGTCAGCAACCACCTATCGATGGTGGACGTACTTCTCACGGGAAGAGTTGTATCGTGATCGGTGATAGTCCTTAGGACTCAACTATAGTTTTCGGCAGTGTTGCAGTCATGGCGGTCCGATCAATCAGATTTATCCGTGTTCCTTTGGGCTGGTCGGAGTAGGCAGTTAAGGTAAATGTTATTGTAATCATTCAAGTTAGGCGATTACAGTTCTTATAAAATCCACACACAAACACAAAAAAACCCTTAACATATTCTACTTCCTTTATAAATATGCATGAAAAAAAAGGACCAAAAATTCCATATCAATGTAAACTATCCGACCAATCAAGCAATCACTCATAATATTCATATCTCAAATCATATGAGTAATTCGGTCGAAGGATGTTTACTATAAATTAAATACGCAGTAGTTTTTTAAAAGTTAAAATTGTCTTTTTCTCCATGATCCAGTTTGAACTTTACACTTTTTTTGACTCTGAGGTTTCTTTTTTTATCATGGATAAAATAATAATATTTGAAATTTTCTATAAATGAGAAAGACAAAAGAATTTTTGAAAATTTTGGAGAGAATTCATCAAATTTTTTCTTATTTATAATTTTGATTTTTTGAAATTTTAATCTACTATATCAACGAATTAAATCTTTTAATATAACTAATTAAAAAATAAAAATAAACATAGAATAAATTTTCTTGTCCATAATAATTGATTCGGAAATTATAAATTCCATTGACATCTTGCAAACCAGAGATTTTGTGGAAATTATAAAAAATTCTGTCACAAGGAAAAAAAAACAAAACAAAAAAAAAAACGAAAACGAAAAACATCACATAAAGATTTTCTGTTTGGTTTCAGTCTTTTCAGTACATTTATATCTGCAAAATTTAATTCCTTTAATTCAAACTATGAATATAGACAAATTATTGTCGTCTTTACAGGCAAATTTACACTTCAGATGTATTGACTTTTCAAGGATTAATTCTTAACTAGCAAAGCTGCTTTCTTCTATTTAAAAAGAAAAGAATCTTTACCTAACAAGCCATCGAGTCATAAGAAAGCAGGGGTATTTTCTCCCGTGCTGTTAAAGAAAAAAATACTTTTTGTTGTATAACAGAAACGGTTTATTTAACATGAACCCTATTTGATACTCCTCGATGATTTGGGAAAGAGTACGTAATATGCTATAATATGCAGCATATGAGTTATGAGTTAAACATCATACACATGATAACGAGGTTTATAAAATGGGTAAAGGTTCATTATCTCTGACATTGGTGCAGTGTGGAAATTTAGTCTGCGAGCGTCGAAATCAACATCTTTTTTGTCATATAATCATATGACATACATTTTTCCTTCAATAAACTTATAACTTGGCGCCTAAACAAAATGGAGGCATGATAAATTTTGAAATTAATAATTCCTTCCGTAAGAGAGATGCATGATGGTCACAGAACTCAAAGTGTGT
>JAPMOR010010714.1:0-12567 GCA_026543865.1 Argiope aurantia | reverse complement strand
TATTTTTAATGCATTATGTTTTTAAAAACCGTTTTTACTCTAATTATTCCCTTATCTCTGCATTATGTGCTGGCCTAAATGAACCTTCCGATTACAAACTCAAAATAGGTTCAAACTCCAGAAACAAATCCATGTAAATTCTGCTTATTTATACATATTTTAAATCCATTCTCGACGTTACTAGTTTGAATCGTCATACAACAGAACAAAACTACGAAAAATGCATTCATTTGTAAATCACAAAACAGAATAAAACTACGAAAGATGCATTCATTTCTAAATTACTTACATGAACTTTTTGAATCCAGGTAAATAACCATTTCCAGAGGTGTTCCTGGCTGCACGTTGTACGCAGTATCCAGTACCCGACCATTTTGTCGAACTGCCAAGTGAAGATACGGAGTCGGTGCATGAGCAACGATATTAGTGATATTTAAATCCCTGAAAGGAAAAAGAAATCAATCAAGTTGTTCCAATATACAAAATATTTAAATAAGAATACACATAATATAAAATAACTGGTCTAATTTTTTTCATTGTTTATGATTATTTTTTATTTCACAATTATTTTGTTTGATTGCTTGCTTTATCACTGCGCTGCTTAATAAAAAAGTGCTTTGTTGATGTATTTATTATACACAGTATGTCTTATTGCATTTATTGATATCATCTAATATCAAAATATTTTAATATCCTTTTATTATTATAACACATAAATCTCTGACGAGTTATAAAATATTTAATTAAGAGTTATGAATCCCTTTATACTGTTCTTCCTAAATTCGTCATCATAGGAGTTATGACTATGGCAGGATAAAGAAAGCTTTATAAAATAAACAAAACCATGGCAGGATATAGAAAGCTTTATAAAATAAACAAAACAATTAATGCTAAAATAAAGTTAGTACCACGAATATTCTATACAGAGATTGAATTTATCCTCATACACGTTCCGACTTCATGGGATAGGATAATAACAATCTAGTGGGAGAATCGATAGGCACTTGTTCTAGACCCGATTCTACAAAAGACCTACCTTGGATATGGGCTTAGTGCGTGTTAAATCAATCAAGGATCAAACGTCCAACCGACGATGTGGTGTGAAAGTTTAGAGAGAGAATGCAAATTGAGATGCTCTCCTCGTTTTCTGAGCAGGTCTCAAAAAATTTTGAATGCCATCATAAAATATCTTTGGTGTAGCGTCGAAAAGAGTTGTTAATCTAACAAAACCGATTTTGTAGGACGGCAATCAGTTCTAAAAGGCCTTTCTGAAAGGGGAAACCTAAATGTTTTTAAGACTGAATATGGGCGGAAAATTTTAATTCCCACAAACAAAATTTATTCAATATTCGATAATATCTATAGATTTAATATACATTACAGAATACAATGAATAAATTCATATAGAAAATTTCTATCTTTATGGTTTTATTATCAAATAATGTGAATATAACTTCTCTCCAAATTGTAATAGTACCATTTCACAATATCTAAACTGTACTTTCGTTAGCTTTTCCTTTTATTCTATTCAAAATTATTTATATTTTAAATTTTGTATATAATAAAAATATTGTATTTGTAAAAATGTACTCGAAAATATACTTCTTAAATTTCTTCTTACAATAATTTGATCATTGTCTCGATGTTAATATTATGTAATGCATTATAAGATATTAATTTTCCTATTAAATTTGTTTTTTACTTATAATATCTAATGATTATGATTATAAATTTATCTGTTTAAATAAATTGACTTTTTAACTATTTCTTCAGCATATTATTAATACAAATCTAAAATTTTAAAAAAATCGTATTTCTTTTCCTAAATGTATGAGAAATACATTAATTTGCATTGAAAAATATATTTTAATCAATACTTTGTTTTAAAAAATAATGAATAAAATTCAAAAGTTCATTAATATATTTTAAAATTTCAAAATCCTTTCTTTTCATGAAAGTTATCTATAACATATTTAATTCCTTTACTTCATAATAACTCATTTTGAAATACTTGATCTTTACATAAATGTTTACAATACGCATGTAATATTTTGAAAAGATCGGGCTTTAATAAAAACGCACATTAGTGTTTATATTTCATAAATAATTTTTTTCTACAATTGACTACGAATAAATGAAATTTATGGCTCGATTCTAATGAATGCATCTCTTAAAAAACGAAGGCACTCTTGTTTGTTAAATAGAAGTTATCTCAAAAGCTTTTGAGCCTCTAATATCAAAAGAATTTTATTTTTATCTGTTAAATGTTCCAATGAACACTAAAATTTCTTTTTACTTGTATCAACTTTTGATTAGAAGTTTTCATTTTTATATTTTAATCATTTTTCTAAAATACAGAATTATAATTATGCAAGAGGATTTGTTTCTTAGAATAATAAATTACAATAATTAAATTACTTTTGATGGATTGATATCACTATCCTCAATTATGAAACAATGCCTCAGGCAAGAAATTACCTTTTATCTCAAAAGTACATGAACAATTTTTTGATTAAACTCTCTGATGAATTTAATTTCTAATTGCGTTACAACGGGCCCAGTATTAATTGCATAGCAATTAATACTGGGCCCGTTAACAAATAAAATATTAACTACCCAATTATACAGCATCTTTCTTTTTCAGAACATTGATGGGTAATCAAATTTTTCAGTTTTTGAATTCAAAAAAGTTATTTAAGATACAATCAAAGAAATAAAATTAAAACATCGAAATTTGTGCTTAGCAATACAAGTTACCTTTCAAAGTTTGTTCATTTTGTTACCCGTGTTATTTTAATAAATCGAAAAAGTTATTAATTTTCCACTTTTCAAACAAAATTATTGATCTTTCAATTTTCAGTTGTTTCCTTAAATGTAATGTTGCAATAGAATCTCCTAGAGTTCTCGTAAATCGTTCTTATTTTAAAGATTACGATAAAAGTTTAATCTTGATGATAAGAGCATGGAATTCGACAATCACAATTTCTAATGGAAATCCACTCAAAATACTTTTTAAAAATTACAATAGTATACTTAAAATATGTAAATAAAAAATAAACTTAGGACTTTTGGTGCAGCAATTTGAAATATCAGAATTACGTTTTTTCATTGAAGTATTAAGCCAAAACAAGGTTTTTCTTTAATTTTTATGGATCTATGAATTAGCGAAAACGGAGCAAAATAACTAACAAAGGATTTCAAGAAAGAATGCAAGTATGTTCAAATAATCCAAAAGATATCTAAAATCTAATTGATGATTAAAGAAAATTTTTAGAATATCTTAAAATATTACCAGATATAAGAATTCATGCTGTTTGTATGTAATTTTATACGGCTAAAATATCAATTTTTTTATATTTTATTTTAAAAACTATGATTAAAATATTTACAGAAGATTAGAGATATTTTTATTTCATTATGCAGTACAGACCTTTCGATATCTAGTCAAGATTTAAATACGAGAATTTTTAATATTGAAAAGTTATTGAAATTACAGTGCTGACGAAAGCAACAATTTCGAAATGATAATTTTCGCTTACGCCATTTTGAAATTCCAGATGGCAATCTTAAAAATTTTATGTTCCATATGACATACTAAGGGTATTTCTATCACAAGAAACTATGTTACTCTAAAAGTATTCCATATGATGAAGTTTTTATTTTCAGTAAAGATAAGAAATAATATGAAACAGAATTGCTAAATCTGTGAAAACTTTCACAACCAAATGAAGTTAAAATGCCATAAATTGAGGTATGGGCATTAAGCATTAGCTATATAATCAACAAAAAATTTCTTTTTGAAATATGCCATATTTAATTCAAAACGCCACAATGCCAATCAATTTTAATTTCTGATATAGGAAGTATTGCAATTGTCAAAAAAATTTGAACTCGAAATTTTGACGACACTCTAGTTTCAGACCTTTCTGAATAAAAAAACATTTTTATCATGTCTGGTTGTGACGCCTTGAACGAGACAGCTGGAATTTAGTACATGGAATTGTGATCAAACTATTCTATTTCCATTAACTTTTGGACGAAATCCATTTACAGGAAGTCTATATGGATGTTGGAGTACAAAAGTACTCGATAACCACAAAATGGAAATAGCTAGGTAAATAAAGTTTAGTATACAGGTTTACCATCTGAAATATAGATATTAATCAAATTTTGATCCAAATCTTTCAAACGGTTGACTCTCTGTTGGACTGTATTTTCGAATGCATGTAAACGCAATGGATTAAATCAAAGAAATTTGGGATGATGTAATGACAACTAAAACTTCGCGTCAAATTTTAGTGTCAAGAGAAAGCCAAAAAGGCGTCTAAAACGCATATTCTCTATATAGATTCAGTAAAAATGCTAGTTCGTTCCATAGGTCTATATTTCTTAACTGTCATTCACCAATGCCATGCAAGGTTTTCCTGGTCTTATCCAAGGTCCACACTTATATGAATAAGAAGGAGGTTGGGAGATAAGACTTTAATCGGAAAATACATGAGAAGGTTTCGGGATATCATTCCTGATAGTTATATTTTAAAACTATTCTGATTTTCCAGAAATTCAGTGTAGAGAGGTTAATTATAAGTATTATTTGAAACGATCGGGAGTAATTTTACAGTACTTTCTCGCATAATCTAAAATAAAGATCTAGCTAACCTCCCCGCATAAAGATTTTCCACATATGAGATTTTGTGTTTCATGATATAGTAAAAAAATATACATATGTATATATACACACATATATATGTATACATATATACATACATGTAATGATTTTAAACTCAATTTCAATTCTAATTAATTTACAAAGTTTTATCTTAATTTAGCCCACAGTAAGTTCATTCTCTTATTTCTTCATCCAATTCCACTTTCTCTACTTAGTTAATTCAAGAGAAGCTTTATAAAATTGCTGAATCGGCTAAACGCCGACACATTCTCACGCTCCGCGTGAAGGGATAAAAAAATGTCCAGTAAGCACATTCTTTTTAAAGGATCCCTGTGTTTCCCTTATGATTGACATGCGTCAGAAATCCCTATTAGAATCTTATTAATATATTAGCACTATGAAGAAATATTTTCCCTATCAAAATATCAGGTTATATAAGACGAGGGATAATTTATTTCTCTCTTCTTCCCCACTTTTGCATTTGTGTCGCGCTGTGGCGGACATGCCTTATCCGCGTCTCTGCTTGTAAATAATTATGCTTTCCCGATGGATTAAAATGAATTTAAAAATGTAAAATGTTTCATCTATGTCTTCAAATCTGCCTTCTGCTTCAAACAAAATAATGCTTACATACATATGTATATGTATATATGTGTATACATACATATGTATATGTATATATGTGTATACATACATATGTATACAGATGTGCACTCTTCACGTCTTTTAAAACGATTGATTGAAACCAAAGTTTTAATAAGCTAAAATTTTAGATGCAAGGTCACATAATAAAGTAGACCTGGTGATGGTCATCCCGTAGACGAATCGCTTCACATTTTGCTCAAAGTCTACTCTTGAAATTCGAAAATGTGTGCTTAATTTGTCTGTCTAGTACATTATGGTTTTTAGTAAACATGTTCACTTGCATTCAAACAGACAATTTTATTGTGAATTTCTTTCGATCAAAATTTTATTTAAAAAAAATTACACTACAAACTTGGTGCAAAAGACCAAATGTCAAATTTTATTCTTCTGTCAAAGTGTTTTAAGTTATCTTGTTAACCGGAAGACGACTATAATTCCAAAAAAATTTCTTTTTTTCGATTCATGGAGATCAGAAAAATGGAGAGCCGTATATTTCATACACGAGAAAGTAGATAAATAAGAATACGAATGGACATCAAAAATGAAACTTAATAATAAATAGAAGTTAGAATTAATATTTTTCTCTTTGATAGTATTTAGAAGATACTAATAATTTCCTGTGTATTTCATAAAGCAAGAAATCTCTAAAATTTAACAACAAAACTCACAAATAACTTTAACTAATAATAAATTTGTACACAGCACCTGAATTTCACATTTTCAATCCAAAGTTAACAAAAACCTCTGAATACCGCTTGCGGTATGAAGGAAAGAAAAAGAAGAAAGAAATGAATGCTTGAAAAGCAGTAAAAACAAACATTAAAACCAAGAAATAAAAGAATTAAAATAAGATGTTAAAAATACATTACAATCATGATGTTTATAGCTTGTAAACGGTATCTAATGCCTATTAAAATGGCTTAATGCTTACATAATTCGAAAAGAGCATTTTTATATTTTATATCAGGTGAAAGTATTTTGCAAACATAAGCATTTCCATCTCCCTTACATTTTGTTAAAACAGAAGTTTTATTCTGACGAAAGTACTTTAAAAGACGAAACTGTGCATAAGAATGGTAAAAAGGTATGTATCTGTTTATTATGCTTTTTTCTTTTAATTCTACTTAGAAGAAATTCTTGAATGGAAAAATAACCTGATAAAAACATATTTAAAAGTATGCTTTTTCGAATGAAAAAAGGGAGTATTATTTGGATCGTTGGAGCGCATTAATCATGTTCTTTTGATTGTTTTTTATCTGTTTGAGAAGAGATAGAACTTTTAAAGAAAATTAAAAAAAAAAGGAAAGAAAAGGAAACTCTGGAAATGATTTTGGAAAAAATGATTTCTTTAGCAATGCTCGTAATCATATCTGTGAAATACTTGGAGTAATAATGCGGTACATTGACTATGACGGCAAATTAAAGGATATGAGCCAGAAAAAAAAAACTTGCAGTAAGCTAAAGAAATAAAAAATTAAATCAGTATTTGTTCATTTTAAAATGTTCCTTCATGGCTCCTCCAATAATATTTCCTTTTTGGTATTAAATATGCTCAGTACAAGTCATCTGACTTTGAGCTGATTCGAAAGAATTTGGAGCTGATTTGAAAGAATTTGTTGCAGCACAAATCATCTATCTTTGAACAGATTTAAAAGAATTTGTTCACTCACCATTAACGATGCACTCTTTCTTAGAGACTTATTTTATCTCAAAAATTTAAGCTGCGAGAAGATTTTTGTGTGAGAATCGGTACTTACTCCGCTTCAAAGAATCCAGGGGGTAATACATTTCTTTTCGGTCTTTTTTCCCATTCTGCTGGCTTTGTCTTGTCTCCCGGCAAAACGCATTTCACGAGAAGGACTTCTCTCGGCTTCTTTGGCTGATCAATGATAATTCGATTATAGTAGATTGTATGTCCCTGTAACAAAAAGAGATATTGGTGAGAGTGATTTACTGGATGGATCAATCACTCTGTTACAACCTTTTAAAATAAGACAGAAAAAATGTTTTGCGCTTTAAAAATGCTATTGGGAATATTATTGTCATTGGCTTCAAAAAGTGACACTATAAAATACCTTAAGATTAATCAGATGATCTTATTTCTTATTGAGAATCTAAGAAAAATATTTCAAAAAGAATGGTTTATTTGGCAATATTTAGAAATGTAGTCTTTATATTAAGGTACTGTGTTTTTGGTTAAAATAACACGAAAAACTTGAAAAGTGAAATTTATACTGAATGATAACTGAAATATCCTTTGCTGAAAAAACTGAAAAATTCCATTACCTTAATATTGGAATAATTGGGAATGGAAATTATACTTAGGTATGTATTTGATGAAAAATAATTAGTGAAATATAATCTGGTTTAAACGCAGAAGTCAAAATATTATAACAAATAAATGTCGACAACTAATAAATAAACAAGACAGATAATATGAAGTGTTTCAATAAAAAAATCTTCAAGCAAATGAAGCATTTCTTACATTTGTTTTGATAAACTAGTACGAGAATAAATTAATTCTGAAACTAGCATTTTAAATAATCGAACATTCTACAGAAAAAGTTAAAGACTATTAATAGTTATTCAAGTCAATTGTTCAAATTTTGATGCAAATTTTATTAAGCTTCATTTGCAAAATTAACTGCGTAACTACGTATGATGGTTTTTTCCTCTTTATTTATTATAAAACAAATATGATCCGGTATCTCCCTAAAGTTCACAAGGAAAGCACCTCTTACTCTTTAATTATCTCTTGGAATTCCAGAACGTACGTCCACTAATCTCAAATCCAGATCGAAAACAGAAATTTGATTTTTTTTCTCTTTTTTCGTGATTATATAAATTTTATTTACTCAGTTTAATTTTATTTATATATTTAATTAATTTTAGCTTACATATGTAACCTTTTATAAACTTAGCATCTTGAACCATAATTTTATTTTCTCATTTTGGATAATGGAATGTTTCACTTTTCAAGGTTCTAATAGTTAACACGCACTCTTCAAATGTTCTAAAATCGCGAGTTTGTATTCCACCAAGGAATAGAAAGTCAATAATAGAAAACTAATATATGGCGGTATTTAAATTTATATAATGGGCACTGCATAAATTTGAAAAATGAACAAAAAAGATAACATTTTAAAGACATTTATTCATAAAGACGAGAAGACTTACATTACTTGGTCTATCATGAATTCTAACAAATTTATTAGAAAGGTTTTACGATATTTCTATATAAGCTAACCTTACATAAACTGCAATGACCTCGAAAACTAAAATTTATTATATAATTTTTTTAAGAATTCATTTGCTAGAATTATTATTTCTGCCCTTTATTTGAATTAAACTGTAACTAAAATATAATATTTACTTTATGTTGAACTTAAATATTCCTATTGCTTTTCATACTCATTTGAAAGAGAAATTGGGGAAAAAACTGCATGATTAAATTTTTAAACAATAATCGTAGAATAAAAAGAACAGAAAAAATAAAACTAATAATGGAAATATTTATGTCTCTATCTAATTCCTATACTTCTGTAGATTCATCTACAATTTCGTTATTTAATTATCTGGATCATTCTGGTGTATTCAGTTTTATTTAAAATTCTCCCTTAAAGATTATCTTTGCATCTACAAATAAAAGAATTCTTTGATTTTTTTTTTAATTTTACAAATATTTAACCCTTTCCATTTTAAAATCAAACCCAGACTAGACCTAATAGACAATTATAGACCTAAAAACAAGTAGCACCCTTCTGGGTAGTTATTTCACCATATTTCCATTAAAAAAAATTCTAAATCATGCCTCTCAACACAGATATTTGAATTGGTTCCAAAATATTTATTTTTCTGTGCTTATAATTAAAAGAAAAATAAACGTTCTCTATAAATCTATCTTCACGCCATTTCTGACACATAAATATATAAAAATATAATTCGTGAAAAATTGAATTTTTCATCACAAAACTTTTTCAATAAATCTATTGCTTTACTTTTGATATGGAAGGAAAAAACTAATAATCAAACCATCTCTTATTTCCAACCTTCAAACTAAGAAAACCTTAATTGTTAATTTACTCGAAAAACAAAGCTAGAGACAAGTCCAATCTTTATCCATTTAATCTATCCTGTAGGCCTTCCACGTACAATATGAAAGAAAGTGTCCTAAGGCACCAAAAGGTTTAATACGTTTAGCTCATACATGAGATAATACAACAGAGGTCAGGCGGTCATGTTATCTCGAGTTCGGCAGCAGATGACATATGTTCTTTTATTGATTTCAACCAATCAATACAGACATTCATTCATTTCTTTTTCTTTGTTCAGGAAAACACAGATCCTCTGGAGATCCATGCCGTCAGATATAATCAGAAAACGTATGCTCCAGAGGAACTGATCAGAGTGTTGGATCCGTTTCAATAAAGATAGCATGTCACATTGAAAAAAGAAAGGTGTACAGTGGCACATGTTTGAGAGGTAGGAAGTATGACTAGAATGGTGTCATCGCCTGTATTAGATTGTTTTTTGCTGTGGAACGAATACACTTTTATTTTGGCAAAAGATAAGAAAAACTATAAAAGTTAAAATCGCATATTTCTGTCAGAATCTTAAATCTTATATCTATTCCAAAGATTGCTTTATTTCTAAAGTTTGCAAAATAACAAAGATTGTCAGATTACAAATTTTTGGTATATCTCATATCGTTAAAATATTGCTCATTTCTCAACTGGAGATGAACTTCACACTTACATGAGAAAAATCCTAAATTATTTAATAATAAATTATTTTAATAATTTTGGAATAAATATAATAAATTTCAAGGAAAATTGATTTGTTTAAGAAGTGGAAAATATCTCTGAGACAAGCATGTCCTCAAAATGGAGCATGGATGTTTTCAACAGCCAAAATCGAGGAAATTTGTATTGCAGGTAAAGGGATTTTTTTAAGTAAACTTTAAATCTAATACAAAATTTATAATATAAAAAAGGAATAAATTGTTTATATTATAAAATAGTACAAAAGCATTTGGTTTTTAAATAATTCATTTTAAATGTAATTTAAAAATATGTTGATGGGATAATCTTGAAATTCCTAATCAGAAATCAAACCCAAGAAAAAAAAATCTGCATAAAATCACTCCAGAATCAGCAGAATTTGAGTATAGAGGCCGTATTTTCAGTGAAAATTATTTTCATGTTAATGTATTAAAATTTAAAAAAATATTGAATATTACATCAGTTGTAAATTTGAAATACATATACATGATACTTTTGATTGTAAATAGTCTCTTAAGAAAATAATGTTGCAAAGAAATAAAAAATTGATTTGATTGATGCGGAAAACTTTTAAATTTTATTGCATAAAATTTCATGGGAAAGCAATAAAATTTTTATTAATTCTTACGGAATTAAAAAAAAACTTATTATAGGAACTTCAGTTAGTTATATTTTAAAAATATATGAGCTTTCAGTTTTCCAAAGCTACGTTTATTATACATGCAGGTTATTAGTGAAGTATCCAAATTTATGAGCGTAAAATTGATAAATCGAGTTTTACAAAAACTTCTTGAAATTAATAGAGACATATTTTTAATGTTATTAATCTCAGTTTTTTCTGTTTAAAGTGCTGAACAAAGTAATAATATAACAGGGTGTTTCTAAAATTATGTGTCAGGCTTGATGGATAGTTTAAGTGTACATAACGGAGTAATTTTCATTGTATCAACATGTCACTGTCGCTACGTAAAGGATGATAATTACAGGTAAGTTTATATTAGCGTGATTATGAAAAAAAACATTTTGCTGATAATAAGTCTTTCGTATATGATTGCATTTTTAGTTGTGTGCATGAAATCCCCCCCCCCCTTCTCTGCCTCGTTTTTCGGTTATTTTCTCTTCTGCTTCAGTTTTAGCTTATTTCGGGAACTCCGAAACATTTGATTGGATAAGATTATCCAAATCCAGTGTTTGGGCCATTGAACCACAATAAGCCAACCAATCAACAATGTACTGCTGTCTTTTACGCTTTTCATGAATTCATATCTTACAACATACGCACCCTAAATTTCACTCCATTTCACCCAACGATAGGATCGCCAAGTATATAAATTATCTTATAATCAATCATCTTGCAATTTATTGACAAAGATCCCTTCTATCGTAGAGATTATCCTTTATTTCGCAATTCCATGTTATATTATAAAAATGGCTAGTTCCTGTACGCATGACCAATCCTTGAAATTTTTGAAACATCCTGTCTAGCAAGAATTGCACTTTGTGACATTATCGATACGCTTTATCTTCATATAAATCCAGCATTATTATTCTCAATGATTGTAGGGATAATTTCAAATCAGAATTTCGAATAAAAACCCTATTTTTATTTTGTAATCGGTTTCGATACGGGACATTTAACTTTAAAATATAATTACATCAAAACTTGAATTATCTGTTTTCATTCAGCATAAACTTAACAAGATTAAAAGAAAATATGGTTCCCAAATCCTACATATATGTTCGCGTCGGAGGATACATTATTGTACCAGAGCATTTAATTTTTTTCATTTACATATACTAAATTCCAAACGTTTTTGTTAGATCTGATAATCTTAACTGCAACTACGAAAAGAAGTGAATGAAAAAGGTTATTAGATTCAAAATAATTTCTTTAAGATTTAATTCGTGGATTTTTCTTGCCTGCATTTCTCCAAAATCTTCATTCTAATTTATGAGATCTCATTTTTAAATAAAACTGTTATGCATCAAGATTTAATTTCAAACAAAAAATATTATTTTGGCTTGTTCCTTATTAAGAATGTCTCTTGAGGCTATCATAACATAGACATAACGAAACAAACAAAACCAAAAATGCTAAAATTCAAAATCGGGAGGCTTATTTTTTATTCCTTATTTTGAAATCCTCAGCTTTTAATTTAGCGCTTTTGAAACTTTGCGAAGCTTTTTGAAACTCTGGTTTTTCAAAGTAATATCTCCAACGGAGCTTTGAAGAATCCATTACTTTTATCAAAAATAAAGTCTCTAAGCATTCCGAAAGATTATTTTTTTTCTTTTTGTCCTACAAACTGATACCGAAACATTTAATTTTGATTAAAAGCAGCATAAGCATAAAAAAAGTATAAAAAAATTTTAAAGCCTAAAAAAGCAGTGTACGTGACGTTAAAGATATTCGAAATGCATTGATCTGAAGCTAAATATTTAGACTCTTTTAAATATTTTTGATCGAAAGAA
>JAPMOR010010710.1:0-21735 GCA_026543865.1 Argiope aurantia | reverse complement strand
TTCAATGTAAGTATATTTTATTTTTAGTGTCTATTAAATGCTAAATCCAGGTCAGAATTAAATGTTTTAATTATGGTTTCTGCGCAGCAACGAATCTATATTTAACTTTTGTGCTTAGATCCAATTTTACTGCTATTGTTTCCTTTGATAGTAATCTTTTTTAATTGTTTCTAACGTGACAGCTGCAAAAGTACTGCCATTTCAAAACCTTTATTTGTCAAGTTCCTTCCTTTAGATGTGAAACAGCCTTTATACTGTTTAATTTTCCTGGATACCACTGTTATTTAATTCTAACAAAAAGACATTAAACTTTTAATTTACAAAGTACAATTAATTATATAACTTTTGAAAATTTTAAATGCTCATTTCAAGCATTATTTAGCTCGGGTAGAGAAGTACAATTTTTTTTTTTTAAATCACAAAGTGTTACTAATATGTTAACAGCCTTTTCCTTATTAAAAATAAAGTGTATAATTTGAAATTTAATTGTTCTTTGTATTTTGAATTAGCTTCTTAAGAAAGAGGTTAGATTTACTCATATTGTTCAACAAATGTACTGTTATCTATTTAAAGTTTTGTTATTAAAGTACATAAATTTTTGGTACAATTATTTAGTAGATTGGGCTGTATTATTATTTAGTAGAATTATTTAAGATTTCAACGATTTTCTATATAAATTTGTTTTATGTAGTTAATGGCATAGATTTTTAAAATATGATTTTTTTAAAGTGTAGAAAAAAATTGCAAATTTTCTCTTTAGATGATAATTTGGTCGATTTTATATTATCTTTTTATAAATTAATATTTTTAGTGATTTTGATTAATTTGATAGTGATAATATTAATAGTGATTTTGAAAGTTTATTGTAATGAGTGCTCAGTACTCTAAAACTTTATTCCATGTTTTATCAAACAGTTTGTTTGAATTATAAGACAAGTTACTTTTTAAAGAGAAATCTGATATGTATTTTTTAAAAAATGAAATGGATGTATTTTGATCATAGCATTTGCTCATTGTGGTATTTATATTTATATTTTTGTTTTTAACCATTTTTTTTTTACTATATAACATTTTTATATGATTTTATCACACATGTTACATAAATAAGAAGTTTATTAATGGAAAACTAAAAGTGTTAGATTTAATAAGTGCCAAAATGGAAATGTTTGGGAAATTGCAAAAAAACTCTTTAATCATTCCAAAGGGAAATCAAATTCACAACTGTATTAATGCTCATTTGAATTACTCAGAAAACTACTTGCCATATTTATCATATTATAAAGTATTCTGATTTGGTATTTTAATGTGAAAAATAGTGATTATTTGTATATTTTAACCCTTTATCATTTACTGTGTTTTTTTTTTTTCAATTATAGAAAAGTTCATTTTGAAATATTTGAAGTAATAACTTAGTAGAAGTAAAGAGCTTTAGATAATGTAAAAATCTGATAATTTTTCTGTTTCTTACTTATTGTTATATACTAAATCATTTATAAAATCTGAAGAAAATAAAAAAAAAAAACCTTTCCAATAAAATTCCCAAAATAGTTGATTACAATAAATTATTCTGTTTGTGTTGATTAGAATGAATGATTTTTAGTCGTCTCTCCTTCATATTTATTTTGCAAAATATTCTTTTTAAGATACTTGCGTATTAACCTCATCCCAGTAGTGAACTTTAGGCTAAATCACATGTCATTGGCAAACATAATCAATACTCTAAAATGACATCTTTGGCAATTTTAATGTACCTTTTCTGATAATTGTTTAAGTATTTGAGATTTAAATGGTGTGTGGTTAAATAGTTTAATTTGTGTTAATTCTTTGGGTTGTTTAAAACATTTTTAGAAATTTAATCATAAAAGTTTTAAATATTGATTGTTTGTGATCATAATTACATTTAACTATTAAAATTTATTTGGGAATTATTTCTATTATATAACATAAAAATCATAATTTTTTTTGGCTAAAACATTTGAATTCTAAATTCAGTAATTTAAATTTAAAGTTATGAATCAATGAGAAAAATAAAATTTATTTAGTTAAAAAGTATATGCAATTATAAATAATATTTTAAATATCAATTGAAGTAAAAGCTTCTAAGTTAATTGTAACTTAAAACAAATCAGTAAATATTTGCTATCATAATAAAGTCTATATTTAAATGATAAAATGATACAAGTTACTGTTTCAAAATTTTGTATGGTAGCAATTTTAACTTTTTTTTCCCCCTAATCCAGCTGTAATCAGAGAATTAAGATTCAAGTACCATGCACACACATACACATAAATAAAGAAAAACACTACTGAATTGTTTCATATGAGTAAACACATTAATATTTTAGAAAGATATTTGGTTATCATTTATAATTTCTGTAAATTGAAAGTATTGGTTAACATGTACGATAAGAGCCGCTTTTCTCAATAATAACTGTTTCCAGTAGGGGGGGGGGGGTGCTTGTGCTATTTGGTTGTCTTCTATTTCTTCAGCTTTTTTTTTACCCCCTATCTTCAAGTTGTAAAATATTTATTTTATATACTAGCCTTCCTCTTTTCTGCTAACTGAAATATATTTTTTAAACTTCTATTGATTTTCTGAGAGTGGATTTAGATTTTACTATTATGCAAATTATCTCTTGGTACAACTTTGTATATTGTACAACTTTGGCTGTGCGCAAGAAGAAATACAATTTTATTTTTATCATCACCTCTATAAGTTATTTTTTTTTTTATCAAAATAATTTTCTCTAAAGGTTTTTAAAATGTTGAGAAATTACACTTGTATGTAAGCTTTTATGTGTGTGTTCAAACCTTATGTACTTAACTCAAATTGAATAAAAGAGTACTAATATCTTAGAATTATGATAACTGTGTGTTATAAGTGTTTCCCCCCCCCCATTTAATTCTGGCATGATGAATATTACATTTCAATCTGTTGTAGTCAATTCTGATCATTCACATAGATTAAAAGTTTCTTCAGCTTTGTACAATAAAACATTTTTATAATATTAATAGTTTATTTTGTCTACTGAATGAATGAATTGTCTATTGCATGTATATGAATGCCATTATATGTGCTATTCCTTCATGATTTTTTGAAACATGCTGGGAGCTATTTAATGCATCTACACATCCAATCATTTCATATCACAGGAAATAGTGTGCGTTTTGGATATGGCAGCAATTATATACTGTGAGTATGCAGAGGATGACCTTTTATGATGAACCTGTTAGTAGGTAAATATGACACTTGAAGCACCTGTGGTGAAACAAATATTAATGTCTTTTCTTCAAGGCTGACTATTTTTCTTTTATTTTCATATTACTGGCCTATTACCTTCACCACAAAGGATACTTAAATTTCCTCCAAATTTGTATGAAATTTCATTTTTCTAGGTTTTAGCATTTTACCACAAACAGATTTAAAGAAGAAAACAATGATAAATTATGAATGGCATTTTGCGAGCATGCTATTCTTTGACTTATTATTATTTACCACCATTGTTTTCTGATAAATTGAAAGGAAAGACTTATGAAATCTTGCCACTTTCTAAATAGTAACAAAAGAAACTTTGGAATGTGAAATATCAATGTTTGTATGAATGTCTGTGGCAATAAAAAATGATTTGTTTCTTAAGCAGTTGAGTAATAACAAAGTGATTTACATTATTTTATCTTCTGAGAGAAATGATAATTTATTCCAGTACTTTTTAATACATGTATATATATCACGATTTGTAGATTAGGACTTCCAGAAAGAAGACAATAATAACAAAAAAGATTCTGTAGCAAATTTTTTTTAATCCAATATTTTAAATATTTAAATGCAATATTGGAAAGCTATTGTTCACATGCTTATCATTTGAATACATGTTTTGGTAAATGAAACTTTTGTAGAATGCTTAAAAAAATTGATAGTTTATCTAAAATTGATTAATTTTATCAAATGGAAAAAGATAACATCAGAAGAACTGAATAACCTTTTGATTTACTGTTGTATAACAGAGACATGTTATTATATTAGAAACTTCAATTTTATCGATCTCTATTCTTATATGTGTATACATTCTGAAAAATTTTACTAATAAAATCATTAAAAAATCCATAAAATCTTTTTTTCTTGTTTAGGTATATTTTATTCAGTTTTAATTAAATTGATTTTGTTGTAATCTTGAATTGTATTACAAAAGAGCAAAGGTAGGAGAATTTTGAATTCTCTGTTTCAACATATCTTTTTAATAGAATTTTACAAAATAGAATTATTTAGAAAAGTGCAATTTTTTATATGTTTACTAGGTATTTTTTATTTAACTTTTTAAAAAATCCAATATTAATGATTTTGTTAAAAATTTAAATTATATCTGGCATTAGAAATGATCATATATGTTTTCTCTTTAAAGTCATTGATTCATTTTTGCGCCTTAACTGTTAATATCAGATTTAATTACTAAAAAACTACCATTTTATATGAAAATGTTATAAAACATATCAGATGAAAAGTTTATTTTTTTAGCCTTGAATCAGATTAGAAAAATTGATTTCTTATATGGTATCTACAAAAAAAAAAAAAAAAAAAAAAAAATCTTTCTTGAAAAGAAAGAGAAAAAGTTAAGGTAGGTCTTGTAGAGCAAGAAAGGAAAGAAGGGCAAAGAAATCTTCCTGGATGTTAATTTTTTAAGCATTATGAAGAAAAAATATTTTCAAATCTATTATATTTTAAGTCAACATTCATGTGGCAGGGAAGGAAAGGTATCATAACAAAATAGCTTGAATTCTAAATAATGGTTTTGAGGCATTTCTTGTAAGTGATGTATAAAATCACTTTTGTGTCAGATGTATTTCTTTTAATGTATATTAAATCTACTGTTTAATTTTGATTGAAAATTTAGCTATAAATTTTTTTCAAATTTCTATTTATTAAAACACAATAAAAATTTGTTTATAAATCTTAACAGAATATTCTGTTTTAGAGTATAAGTTAAATATGATATATTTAATGTACTCAAATGTGGCATTGATATTTCATAATGACATTTGGAATATTTGCTTTGTTGATGAAATTTTTGTGGCCTGTTGATAATTCTTACTAAATATTTCACGCAAGTCATTATGTTACAAAAAACTTTATAAATCAATAAGTAATGAATTTTACTGAATAGGCTGCTTTTTCTTTTTTGTAAATTTAAATACATCATATGTATTTTCCTTTTGAACTCTTGAATTGGAATTTAAATTAGTGTTGAAAGTTCAATGATTTTTATTTTTCCAAATTAATCCAGTTCATAACTTCAGGAACTCATGATAAAAAAAAAAAAACATGAAATAGCTTTTGTTATTCAAAACAACCCTGGATACGAACATCATCTGCATTAGAAGTCTGACATTAGCTTCAATTTGTGAGAATTAATTAGCTTCATGTTGGAATTTCACAAGTAACTGACTCACTTCACAAGTACTTGAGGAAACTCTTCAATGGCCAGCTTGCTTCAACAAGCATAATGCTTCTGAAGGACACATTGGTATACCAGCTTTTGAATAATGCTAGTTAGGAGCCGAGACTGAGTTAGATGCTTTTCATCCATGTATTGCCATAACTGTTAAGCTATTGGGGTCCATGAATGATTTATATTTATGGCTAGTTTGTGCCTTTGATTGAAATGAATTCGTTCAGTCTGTTTTAATTTTTATAACAAACATGTTGTGGACATATGACTGAGTTTATTTTGACTCTGTTTGATGAACCAAAACTGAAATCATGTCTGCAAAGAGAAAAAAAAAAAGATGGCTTGATGGATAAGCTTCTCTTGCCCATTATATTTATTGCTTTGGGCGAAGGAACAATATTTTATTTCCTTACTTTCTTATCCATAATAAATAAGACTCGGCACGAATGGAATTATATTTTTATATTTATTTTCCCTATAAAACTCTTAAGTTCTCACTATATTAATTTAACTTATAGTAAGTGGCCAGAAGTCAGATTTTTATAACAAGTGACGTGATCACTATGAAAAAAGCTTCCACTCTGCTGATTCATTAACATAATCATGATTTTTATGCGAGACCTGTATGATAGTGTTTTGGCTATCTGTAACCTTTGTTTTGATTATAGGTCTTGGTTTTGGAAGTCGTGAGTCATTTATTAAATGATTTCATGACTTCCAAACTTCATTTACTTCATGACCATCATTTTATTAAAAATTTATGACAATATGGCCCTTTAGTGCTTATTAAATTTGCTGTGTATCACATTAGTGTGATAAAGTTTGGGGATTGGAGTGTTGGTGTGATAGTGAAAATCTGAAAGATGCATAAAAACTACTTGAATTGTTTCAAGATAACCCTTCTGTCATATCAAAACAGAATATTAGTATAGTAGATTAGGTCATCCATGATCACTGGTCTTTTTATGTTCCTGCATTTTAAAAGTATTCTTTAAAAAAAGCAACAAAATTCAAATATATATTTTCTAGGTGTTTTTTACAGTTTAGAGTGCTAATGTTTGTTCTTTTATCTCAAGACAAACATTTATTAAACTTGGAGCTGCTTAAATATGAATTCAACTTTATGTAGTTATGATATTATTCAATAATTGTTTTGATTTTGAATCAAACAAGATAATTATCTGAAATTATTTATTATTCTTATTTTATCATTATATTTTATAGCCTTAAAATTTATAATAATAGTTAAATTAAGGCTTTCCAAATTATTCTTCTTAAATGGCATTAAATAAACTATTTTATTTTTCATTTTGATTTTTTTCATCATAATTTTTGTTTTCAAATTTTATAAACCACTTTAATTTTCAATGTTGATCAAACCACTTTGTTTTTAACTTTTCTTAAAAACTAGCCCATTAAGAATGTTGCTTTTTTTAATTATGTGTAATGTTAATTAAATTTATGATTTCAAAAGGGTTTTTATGATTTTTTTCTTTCTAGAATCTACTGTAAATGTTGGAATAGAAACTAAATATTACTAAATGTGCGAACATTGCAATGAGTTATTGCTATTTTTATTTCTCTCCATAACAACTAAGCGGTATTCCTCTAAAGTGCATTCTACTTAAAATATGTATTTACTTTGGGTAATGAAACTTATCACTTATCCTATGCTTTTTAAACAAGATATGATTGAAATCCACTCGAAACAGGCAAGCAGAAATATTCTTATCAGTTCAAAGATAAATTTTAGCTGTGTTTCACGAGACCTATTGCTGAATCATTATCTTGTTGATGAAATGCCTAGTAGATCATCTTGCAACTCTATTTCTTACTATGAATTGTAAATAAGTGGCATCAGAGGGTGTTTCTTATTCTTAGGAACAATTCTGTTTTATGTAATTCTTTGACGCAGTATGATATTTAGATGTAATCATAATTACAGGTATTATTTTTTAATTTTTTAACTATATATTAAGAGTAATGAAACAATTAATTTTATTGTCTTTTATGACTTGGGATTCTCATTATTAAAATTCCTACTTTTTAAGCAAATTATTAATTTTTTTCTAATTCCTTTTCTTAAATTTTTTTATTGTTTCATGTTTGAAGGAAAAATCTCATTGGATATGTATATTATAGAAATTTTGAAATGTTTTATAAATTTGTAAGTTTAGTGTTATTGTGTCTGCCATTTAAATTTTTATTTAAAATGTGTAATTAGATTTTTATTTAATTTTTGGATTTTTTTCCAATTATTTATTTTTTAATAAATTATTCAGAAATTATTTTCAGTATAAATATTTTTAAAATGTAATGCTGGTTTTTAAAAATATTTTAATTTATGTTGTTTTATTTTTAAAAAAAAATTTAATTCTTCAAGTGCCAATTTCTACTCATTGTTTTTGTACAGCTCCGAAGTAGGTAATTCATATTTATTTTTATATGTTCTTAAAACCTATTTACTCTTATATATTTATGTTAAGGTTTTATACTTTGTATTTCAGTTATTCAATTGCATCCCCAAAAAGTGTAGATTATTCATGTTAACAACCATTTTTCGAATCTGAAAATTGTTTGATCAATTAATTAGCTGCTTGGATATTTAAAGTTGTATAAATTTGTTAATTTGATTTAATATTATTGTTGTTTTTTTCTTTCAGTGATCCTTAGACTCTGAAAAAGAAAAATGACTGAACAGAATTCTCTTCCCAAGGAAGATATAGGAAATGAAGACACTGATGAGCCTAATAAACATTTTAATTTCTTAAAGGAAAATGATTATTATTCAGATGTTTCACAAGTGCAAAAATTGATAGACTCTGATGATTCAGAGGAAAATTCAAAGCTCTCTGCATTATCAAATCATTTAAAAGAATACAATGAATCACCTAGAACTAAGCTATCAAAATTTATTCCAGAGTCTCCATTTAAAATAAATGGAAACCTATGTGATAGTAAAATTTTTGTTAAGCCTGGGTCCTTGACAAATGGCAATAAAAGTTTCCATGTATCTCTTTCAATGGAGGACGAAGGTGATAATAATGAAGTCATATTTTCTAAAAGTTATGATTGTAATGATGATGTTATTCAATCATTTCAACAAAATGCTGGTACCATGACTCGGAGTGTATCTGAGGATATTCTGCAGACAACATCTGCAACATTACAGCGAAGGATATCTGTTGTATCATCAAGTAAAGGAAAGTTGATGGGAGTTCCCAGAGTTCGTCCTGGTGAAAAGCTAGTAAGATCCCCATCAACGACATCTCAAACTCCTTTTGGAGGGCCCCCTAGAATCTCCAGTACTGAAGAAATACTGCCAAAGAAAGCAAAGTTTACCAAACAGCAAAAATCTATTGCATTTTGCTTATGCTTGGTGGATTTTACAGCCTATTTAAGCATGTCTATTATTGCTCCATTTTTTCCACGAGAAGTAAGTATTTTAGTTTTATTTTTACTTTCTCATGGCATGAGAATCAGTGCCCTCTCATGTCTTATACATTCCTATTAGAAATTAAAAATTTTTTAAATACCCTATGTATGGCTGTTTGCAAGATAAACTAAAAATGATACTTAGTTAAATAGATGAAATGTGTTTCTTAACCAAATATTGTTGTTCTGCCTTAGGTTTGAATTAAAATCAATCAATGGTAGGATATATTTTTTATAACTTTGCATGACAGTCAAATTGGTACAATTGAATACCTTTTTTCTAGTTTAAGCTGTCCTAAGCTTTTTATTTTTTTTAAACTAGCCGATTTTAAATTATTGATGAAAAAAATATTAAAATTGCCTCACTAAAAGATGACATAAAAAATATTTTGGGAAAGATTATATTGGAAGAAATTATATGGAAAACATGGAAATTGCTAAGCCAGTAGATGTTATTAAAATTTTATCAGTGAACAAATTATATTGGAAGAAATTATATACAAGTCACTTGAAAAAATTTGGTTACATATCACCCGGTCAAATTATTTTTGATATCTGATAACAGTATAAAAAATAATATCGTTGTTAATATAATATTAATTGATATAATATTAACAACTATATTCAAGTTATATATAAAATCCTTCTGTTAATATATAGTTCAAAGTTAATGTGAAAATTATTCAGATTTCTTAGTTGGTAATTTCACAATGTTAGATCAAATGTAGCCTGAATAAAAGTAACATATCATCAGTGAGTTATAAAACTTCTATACTTGGTATAATTAAAGTGTATTTCACTTGTTGAATGAAAATAATTTTGTATTAAAAAAAACTGAATGAATTTTGCCAAAAAACTTTTTATGCGTGTAGTTTCTAATAATGTTTTTAATACCAAGATAAAAGTAAAAATTTTTTCCCCGTATATATTTGTAAAGATAGTAAAAAGAAAGTGAATATTCATAGAGTCATTAAGTAAAAATATCTTTCATGGTATTTTACATATGAGGTATTTCTAAAATATTGTATCAAACTTTAAAAGTAGAAGCATTTTTTTACTATGGGTCATAGTATTTATAGATACAAATGATAGTTAACATTAGCCTTTTGATTATATTAAAACTCTTCTGATATACAAAGCCTGTCTTTATGCATAATTTTGAATATATGTGAAGAATTTGTAGAAAATTTTATCTTTAGTATTAGAAATAAGTTTCCACTCTTTTATTTTTAATCCTTACTAAATGTCAAATTTTCTCATTCTGTAGTATCCTATTAACATTATTTATGAATTTTTTATCGGGAAGATTACATTTTGATGAAATAAATAATTTACCATAATATACAACAACCATAAAGTGTTTGCCATTTGAAATTTTCAAAATTTTGTAATTGTAACAGAGAACAAGACATTATTATTTTTTAAGATCATCTTAAAGCACGACATAAAATAAATGCATCAAAAATTTCATTCTTTTTATTAGAAGAATATAATCACCAAGGGATTGAATATTAACAATTTTTTCAAAATTGTCCTATTGATTGACAGAGAGCTCAGTTTTTGATTTGTTCATTGCTAAAACAACTTGCTTTTGTATGTCTGACTTACCATAATGTTTTTCCTATAATTTTAGAAATATCCTGTGAATGATAGTTTTGATTATAAAATGTTTACATTTTTATCAAATCTAATAATTTTATTTTTTAAAACTTTACAAGATTTTTTTTATTAATTTTGTAAAATAATCCTTGTTTTATTTATTTTTTTTTTTATCTAGACTGTTATTTTTAATTTTGAATAGTAATGAATAAAAAATTAAGTGGTTTTTAACCTTTTCTTATTCATCAAATAATCAAATTACATAATAAATAAAACTTAAGTTTGATGTTGAATCTATCATAACTGTATTTTTTTTTTCTGTGACAACTGCTGTTTTTGAAATTAGGAGCAAGTTTATGTTAAATTAAAAGTGATCGTTAGTAATATAAATTCAATTTATTTAAAAAATGATCTTGTAGTAACAATTAATAGAAAATTATTAAATAGTAATAGAAATATCTCACCATCTTTAAAAGCATAAAACATATACTTTTATGCTTTTAGTACAAATATCTGTATTTTTACTGCTTCCTGCTTAATGAAAAGATCAATGATGGCAAATCCTTGGTTTCAGGCCAGTAAGATTCCAAGTTCAAATCTACTGAAAAATTGTTGCATAAGTGAGTCTGTTCACATTAAATTTGTCATGAGGAAAAGGTTCACTTGCTGATGTGAAATGGAATTTATAGAGAGTATGCCAGTTCAGGCATTGTCCTTGTAATTGGACCATGATTCAAAATTAAGAAATCCATCCAATAATAGCCCTAGTGTTTGATTTAAAACAGAATGTCGGTATTACTGAACTTAGCTGGTAAAGGAGAATTATCATTTAATTTATAATTAAATGCTATCAAATTCGTGTTTTCATTCAATGTATTAAATTTTTATCAGAATGAAATAATAAACATTCAGTAAAAGTAATTTTTATGTTGCTTTGGTTATATGTAAGACAAATACCTGAAAGCAAAATGACTAGTTTTATTTTAGAAATTTAATTTATTTGAATTATTTCAATAACTTTGATTTTTCTTCATTCACATCATAAGGAATACTGTCTACATCACAAGCTGCTAGTTTTTTGCACAGCTTTTGGAGATGCTTTTCTTATATTGTCAGATTTTGGGAGAGATATTTCTGTGAATATATTTAAAAGCAAATGGCAGATTAATTTGATTTGTTTTGATAAATATAAATTTATTTTTATTAAATACTGAATTTATTTTATTTATTAACCTGTTAAAACAGTCAAATGAAAAATAATTAAACTGTTCTTTTTAAAATTCAAGTGCATAGTATTACTCATATTATTAATTGCATAAATGCTTGTAAAGCTATTAAAAAATGTTGGTTTATATTTATATTTAAAATTAGGAAGAAACAGAATCCTGTCCAATATTTTTGGAGTATCAATTTAATTGCTAATAATTATTAAACCAATGTAACTTTTCCACATTTGTCATTGTGAATTATTCAGAATTGAACCAGAAAAGTTAATAGATTTAGTAAATTCTTTTTAATTGCCAATTTAATTCACTCAACTTTTGCTTCATATAATCTTTTGATGAATTACAGTATAAATTATTCAATATAATTTTTAGTGATATGGGCCTTTCTTTATTGAAAGTTTCAAGCTGCCCGCTCTTACTATGTTGTTGCGTTTGCTTTTTTATTGTTTGTAATAATAAATGATATTTGATAAAACTGCATATATGAATATACTTTAAAACAATTCTTTGAAACCATTTAAGTAATAAATCGCAGTTAATATGCTTGAGAAAGTGATTTATTTCTAATTAGCAAGATCGATTTTTGTAGGCTTCTGAAAAAGGAATGCGGGAAGCTGTATCTGGATTTGTTTTTAGTATTTATGCCCTAATTATCATGGTAACCTCTCCTTTCTTTGGAAAAATAGTAAGTCTACTCATTTTTTTTCTTTTCTTTCTTTTGCTATTAAACACTATTGGTACTTGCATGGCATTGTCTATGATGTAATTATTGACTCTTTAATTCTCATTTGGCTCTTTCCCAAGTCAAAATTAGATAAGAATGTCATATAAAGTCCAAAATAGTCCAGCAAAATAAGAAACTCCCCCCATTTTTTTTTTTTTTTTTTTTTTTTTTACCTTTGTAGATTTGCAAAGAAACATTTTTAAACTTGTCAGGGAAAAATTTTATTAAAAATAAAGTTATTTCAATTTGCCTTGTTTAAAATGAAAGAAAAATATTCCAGCAATTACCTCTATCGTGGTTAAAATAGTAATGATCAAATAAGACTGTAACCAATTGATAGAGTTTCAACTTTGGGACCTGAGGGCTTCAGATTCGAAACCAATTCCACTAAAATTCTCTCATGTATATAGACTCGTCACATGCTAAATCTGAACTTGCAAGCCAAATGCCCTGTTGTTAGTGTGGTGTACAATTTTTGAAAGGTAATACCAGATGAGGCATTCTCCTTGTCACCTGGCCAGAATTCAAAATTAAGAGATCCGTTCCAAAACAACCTTAGTATTGCTTCTAGGCTTGTCATTAATATAGACTAAATTAAATCATAAGAAAGGCCGATTTCTTAATTTCTGGACTTGCGTATTAAATAATACTTAATGTTATATGAAATAGTTTGTTAACTATGGAAAAATATTTATATGAGAAAAAAAGATTAATTATTTTGTTATTATATCTTTTTTTATCTAAAATTTAGGAATCAGTATAAGAAAAAAATAGGAACTAAGTCTAAGTGTGTGCATTGCAAAAATGGGATAATTTAACTATATTTTGATATAATAGACTCGTGTTTCTATGAATGTCTAATTTAAAACTGATACTGATATGCGATAATGCTTTTATTAAAACCTCCATTTATATTCATTTGATTTTGCTGACTTTTCTTAATAGCCCACATAATTTCATACTAATATGTTTTACTTGAGTTTTGAATTTACATACTTTTAATTAAACTATTATTGTAGCATATCTTTAATTTTAGCTTCCTAAAGTTGGTGCTAAATTCATGTTTCTGAGTGGAGTTGGCTTTTGTGGTTCATGTAATGTTTTATTTGGGTATGTTTATATTATTTTTGTAATTTTAATTAAATTATTGTTTTTTAATTTATTTGCTTTTTGTAGAGGAAAAAAGTTAATTATTTAAGTGCTTGATTTGCAGGTTGCTTGATAAAGTGAATGGTGAAGTAGAGTTTGCTGTTCTGTGTTTTGTTGTACGTTCTTTTGAAGCTTTGGGTGCTGCTGCATTTTGCACTGCCTCCTGCACAATACTCATTGATCAGTTTCCTGATGATATTGGTACAATATTTGTGAGTGTATTTAAATTTAAATACTCTATGTATATTTTCGCTTCATCAAAATATTTAAAAAATGTTTTGAAGTATTTTTATTGGAAGGATATTATGCAGTATTGTGTACTTCAAAAATTAAGTTCAGTTGGACTGAATTTACCAGTTTTAAACTAAGCTAATTTAATAGTATAAAAAGTAATTTATGTTCATGTTTCTTTAAATCGGGATGCTTGAATAATGTCTTTAGGGCTGTTTCAGCTCTAAAAAAAATGTATAATATCAGGGTATATTAAAATCATATATTATTTAACAATATCTAAATCAGTGGTGGATTTATTTTGGGGTCTTTGGCAGTGCATATTATGAGACCCTTCTTTAAATAAGCTGTCAATTTTCTTTTACTTTTCAGCTTAATTAATTTTTTTAATAATTTAATTTGAGTTAATTTCTTAATTTAATTGAAAATGTATAACATTTAAATGTTATTAAAATAAAATAAAATTGAAACTTTATTTAGAAAATTTCTTTTTGTATTTATATGTATATTGTGACTAATGACTGCACAGCATTGTATTTATGACTGCATAGCATTTGTACAGAATTGTATTTAAATCGATGCTTGCTGTTATTATTTATTGTAAGCAAATTCAATAAGGCAGATTAGAATCTGACCAGTTATGTTTGGTAAAGTAATTATTCTATTTTATAATTTATAAAATTGATTAATTTGGTTACTAATTAATAAAATTTTCTTAATCAATGCTTGCTGCTCTTCATTGATTGTATGCTATTCCTAGTTGAAACTCTGCCAATGATCCGAGTGCAATATGTGATGTAAATATTGAATTAGCTTAGTATTAATTATATCACCATTAAAGTTTCCTAATTTATTTTTTACCTTCCCCCTTCCGAAAAAAGATTAATATTTTCTTCTGTTTAAAAGATTTAATAGGTTGTCTTTCTGTGTATTTTTTTCTGCTTTTTGATTTATTATAATATGGGTTTGCTACATTTTTTTAACAGAATATTTTTGTTATGTTATTTACATAATAATATTAAATAAATTTTTGAATTCATTTTTATTACATATATGTTCATATATAAATGGAATTTGTTTGAGCATTTTTAATACATAATTGCATTTTCTTGAATTTATTAACCATGTAATAAAATTGGGTTCTGTCCTTTGATAGGGTTTTACTGAGACATGCATTGGAATCGGGATGAGCATTGGTCCTGCAATTGGTGGTGCTTTATATTCAGTAAGTTTCTTGTTGAACTTTTTAAATATCTGAAAATTCTGCTTTTTAAGATATTTTTATTCATTAGTGTTTTTGAATCATTGAAAATTGTTTTAAAAAATGAGATTTAATAGCTTTTCAATATTACTTTCCAAGGGAAAATGTCTTATACTTGTGAACTTATGGCTACATTTCTGTTAAAAATTTTTTTTATTGAAGCCTAATATTGGGCAAGCAAATGATAGAAATTAAGCATTAGTTGAAAATTAAAAGTGGTAACTGATGTAAGTGAAAAAAAAATTAAAACATTTTTGGTATTAAAGTATCAAATGACCATTGCTTTATAATGTAACAAATGTGAAAATATGAAAAATACTTGGTAGATTTTTTAAGTAGAATATGAACATTATTATGTCTAGTAACAACATTTTTTTTATTATTTTCAAGCATTTTTGCTTTTGCCACTTATGGTTAGATCAAAAGTCATTAGTAGCATGTGATTATTATATAAGTACCAGAATTTCTTTTCTGTGAGATTTTCTTAGAGAATTAAGATAAAAATTATGTATGTATTGCACTTTAGTATTTTTAAAAAGATTTTTTTTAATTAGAAAAAAATATTTTAGGTTGGTGGTTTTGGCTTGCCATTTTTTGCCCTTGGTGGGTTTGTTGTACTTATCGTTCCTTTATGTTGGTATATACTGAGAAATGTTAAAGGTAGGTTTTATCCTTTTCTGTTGCAATACATAGCACTGTTTGAATTTGTGTTTCCATTTATTTAGTTTTGTTTCACTGCACTATTTAAATTTATGCTTCCATTTATTTTACTTTCCTTCACTGAATTCAGATGAGAAAGTTGAATTTTAAATATATTATTGTTTTTTTTAAATTAACTTTTAATGTTAGCTCAAATAATTGTTGTAAAAATTGAAAAAGAATGTTGCTAATCACATTAATATGACATTTACCATATCAACATATATTGTGTATAAATTTGATTACTAAGCCTGCTGGATATTGTTATATCGTAAGGAACCATCTGTAAAATGCATATTTCTAAATATAACAATTTATGCAAAAAAAAACCCATTTTTTTAAATTAATTATTGTACTGTAAGTTATCAATGGTTTCATAGGGCAAAGTTAATTTAATTTTGTATAGCAAATTATAAACATAAATGTACCATTTCAAAACACCCAAAATCCATAAAATGCTGGTTGATTTCCATTTGCATAGTGGCATTCATTTGATCAAAGGAATATCTTTTTAAGAAATTTACTTGGTTTATATAAAAGGAAATAAATTTTAGTAAATATATTATAAATTATTATGGTCACCTTCCAAGGACTTGTATCAAATTACTGATAAAATAAATCCTGGATCTCAAGGTTTTTTTCTATATGCTTAAAATAGTTTTACAGGCTGTTAGTATATCCAAAGATTATGAGATAAAAAGGTTCTTTTAAAAGAGTAATTTTAAAATTTGAGAAAACAACACAGCCACATTAATTACTATTTATTAAATGAATTAAAGTAATGTTCATTTGAAAATGCACATAATAAAAGGGATAGAAATTATGAATTTAAATTAATGACTTAATGAAATCCATTCATACAGTATTTAAAAAAATAAAATGAGTCGATTAAGTTTGTGATTCAATTCCATGACTGAGATGACATAAAATGAAAAACAAATTGGCTAGCCTACCAAGAAAGAGGAAAAGCCGAGAATGTTCAAGGAATTCCAAGAGGTCAAGAAAAATCAAAGAAATTTATCCTAAAATTGGAATTAAAAAAATTAGTAATTATCATTGTAGTCCACAATTAGCTGATCTTTTTATATAAGTAGAATGGAACATCGTTGACAACCATTGACCAGTTAACTGAAATCAGAAATGGAGGCCATCAGTGTTTCTGTGCATATACTCGGTGGCAAGATATGTATATTTAAAAGTTTGAGGTATCTTAATTTTCTTTTGTGCAGAATCATCAGCACCATAAGTGCCTTCAATTCTGAAATACATGCACTTCGTTTGATGGATTCTGCTTCTACTGACTGATTTTGAAGCTGCTTTCATTACTTGTCTTATATTTTGCTTGTTTTATTACTTCATCTTATTTTCAAAAAAATATTTCATTGCGATTTCTTATACAATTTATATTACCATGATAATTCCATAATATTATAATTTGTTGATTCATTGTTTTTGAATCGAATCGAAATTTAGGCTCGGATTAGCATTCATGCTCTCAGTCAAAATAAAACCAATGAAATTAGTTATATTAACATTTGGATTTGCAATGGAGAAGAAAGGAAAGAAGATTAATCACCATAATGAATTTATTGCTGGGAATATAATTTCTGTAAAACTTTTTTTTAAAACACGTCAAGATGCAAAACTTATAATAATGGCATAGTTAATGAAAATAGTTTTGCTTATGCTTTCCATGAAAAATGTTTCATAACTAAGGTCAAACTCACAATAATGCTATGATTTTCAGCTTTATAGACATATTATGCTTAAAAACATTTTCATGTACGGAGTATATAAAGAAAAAATATTGTAGTCATCAAAAATTTTATATCGAGATTTTGACGAGTCGTCATTCCTGAATCTGAAAAACACCTTCATGACCTCCCGGAATCTGAAAAATATATTTTTGGAATTTTGTAAGTGTACCTGTGAACATATTGCCTCAAATACACTTTAAACTAAATGGATGAAATTTTGCATATGTTCTCTTCACCAAATTTCTAGATTTGTATCAAATTTGGCCTGTGTGAATAAGTTTTAGGAGATCAGTCCAGCTAATTTCTTCTTCATACGTCAAGTCGATTGTAATATGAGTTGTATGAATGATTGTACTATGAGTTGTAAAGTTTGAATTTCATGTTTATTGTAAATAAACATGATTTAATTTTAAAATACATATAAAATGTATTCCAGCATTAAAATCTAGGACTAATTTATTGTAAATAAATATGTTAGATACTAGAATTAATTTATTTTCCTATTTCTCGGAACTTTTTATTGAATTAGGAAGTATTGGACGTATTGCTTATATTTCCTTTAAGCATTTTTTTTGTTTGTGTATGCTTTGTTTTCCTGAGTATTAGGAAGTAAGAGAAATCATTTGTTAAATTATGGGATCTTCAAAATATCGTACGAATGCTATTGCTAATGCTTTTGATTATTTTTCTACCCATCTTTAAAGAGCTTCCTATATTAAATGAAACTATTCTGAAAAAAAGTAATACTAAACACTTAAAATTAAATTATTTTTTTTATGTATTATACAAATATATATTTATACAATATTTTTTATTTTCTCAAAATAATATTTAAAAAATATTAAAATTTTTCTTATATGGGTATTGATGTATTGGTTGTTCAGATGCCTAAGATTATCATTCTTTGATGAATGAATAATATTAATGCATTTTCATATTTCTTTGTTAGGCTTTTCTTTTATCCCGTCAGCTGCATTTTTTCCTCCTGTTATCATTTTGATATGCACTGTTTTAGTTCAAAACACATATTTATTCTTAATTTGAATAGTTCATTTTTACATTTTATCCATGGTGACGATCATTCTTTCTAATTCCATTTATAATCAAAATTTACTATATCATTAAACAGAATGTAAATATCATCTCTCCTATTTTTCTTATATTCCCTATTTTGGTAAAATCAATGTCTTCTGTTGCAGAGGCATTAGTGCAGAGGTTTTTCTATATCTGAAAGTAGAGGGATTTGAAACTGATGAAAATTTACAGAATTTATTCATTCCATTTTTTAAAACATTTTAACGGAAGTACATGTTTTATACAATAAAGTGATAAGAACAAATTTTCACTTTTCTTTTTATAATATGAATTGGTTAATCATTCTGACCATGTGCAGGTAATTTTTTACTATGTTTGGCAAGCTAAAAGATATTGGAGCTTTGCTATCACTGAATAATTTTATTTATTTTGATGCAATATTACATCTTTTTTCATACTATTATTGGAAGTATTTTCTTGTAGCTGTTTTTTTATTTTGTGTTAGTAAATTATAACTTTTCTATTATCATTATATGGTATCGTTATTCTATTTTGATTTCCATGTAAGTAAACAGTATAAATTGATAAGATTACATTAAAAGAAAATATATCATTTCATTCTTAAGTATATTCTGCTAATATGTATGTGATTTTGTATTACATCTTTCATGAATAAATTTGGATAACCAATTCTCGTAAAAGTTCATCTAGACTAGTATACATCTTGTAGTATTCAGTATATGTTGATTAGTATGTTTGCAAAAATGGGTTAAATGATTACAAAAATTATGCTTATCTGAAGCCCAATGATAGAAAATGATTTTTTTGTTTACTATTTATAATATCATTAAATATTTATTTTTCATTGATTTTCATAAGAGGGGAGATATATTTTATTGCATATTATTTAGAATTACTATGATATAAGAGAAAAAAAATGAAACAAAATCATTTTGAAGATTTTAGAAAAAAAGTCAGGGAAAATCAAAACAGCAAAAATGTTGGCTACATTGAAAAAATTTAAATCCAAATTTTCAATAAAAATCTTTATTGAACTATTTTTATATTTAATTCTTCAATTTAATGTTTATACTATAAAATTTTGAGTTTTTTGAAATACAAAGTGAACAGAAAACTTGTAGATACTTTAAAAAATTCTTTGATCTTTATTTTAATAAATAGACTTTATTTTAATATGGAGAGGGATTTTTATTTTATGTGGACTTTATTTTAATAAAGTAAAAAAAAAGATCTTTTTTTTGACAACATAAAGGACAATTATATTTAAAATATGCAAGTTAGATTAGTATTTGTGGACCTGTATGCTCTCAAAAACTCCATTCTATAAAATCTTCTTTGGAAACTACATCACAATCCTGTAATTAGAATGTGTTGCACTTTGTAATTATGCAAGACTTGCTTTTTTTTACTGATTAGACAATTACTCCTAAAAGAATCTGGCATCAGAGTTCATTATATTCTTTCTTCAGTTCTGTGATGTATCTTGAGTGAAACAAGACATATAGTGTAGGACCCTTGCAAGATAGTACAAATTTAGAAGAGCTATATCTTTTTAGTTCAATATAATTTCTTAAAAATGGTACAAACCAAATTTAGAACAAATTAATGTTTACTACTTTTTTTTCTTTTTGCTCACTAATCTTGGTTATATTAACATTTTGAATAACTTTTTCTCTCTGTTTCGTTTTAGTAATAGTAATTGAAAAATCCCTCAGGTTGGGCAAGTTCGACTCAGCCTTTCATCCCTTCAGTGGATCGATAAACTGAGGACCAAGCATGCTTGGGAACTAAACATTGGGGGTTCTGCGTTAGGTTGACCACCTAATTGGGACATATGCTTTGCACCCCAGGGGCCCTTGGTCAAGAAAGCAGATATGGGTACTGTAGGCCTTAGCTTACATGGGCTATCATGCCACTGAGTTTAATTTAATGGAAAAGTCACAATTATGTACAAACAGACTAGATTAAAAGTGAAATAAGTCTGGCAGCAGTTTTAAAAATTATAGAAATATGTCAAAATTGGGTTTTTTTAAAAATCTACATCTCTTTTAAATACTCTTCAAATTTGAAAATGATTAAAGAGAAGATGAGAAAAATCTTGCATTACAAATTTACTGGAAATCATTACAGCTAACTATATTTTTCCAAAAAGGGCTTCACACTTCAGACTGGTCTATAGTGAAGACATGAAAAACATTTATTATTGTAATAAAAATATAAAATTATCATTTACTTTGCATATTTATTCATTTTGTGACAAAAGAACAATCTTGTGCATAGAATTCACTTTCAAAAAAAAAAATTAGATTACGAATTTTTTTTTTTTAGGAATTTTTGGATCTTTTTAATCATCTAATATATATATAAATAATATGGTTTCCAATAAAGTTAAAATTTATTTCTGAGAAAATTCCTTAGGTGTGATTATATAGTTGTATAGCTTTGTTTAATTTTATAACTGTGGAGTTTTACTTATTATTATTTATTTTTTTCCCACCAATAGATCCTGCTGTAGTTTTAAATCCAACTGTATCCTACAAAAAACTTCTCTCAATGCCTCATGTTATTGTTGTGTGTTTTATACTAGCAGTTGCATCCCAAGCTCAGGGTTTTATTGATCCCACATTAGAACCTCATATGCGGCAGGTTAGTTTTATCAAGTATTCTATGTTACATATTTAATTGAAAACATTTAAAATGCATTCTAATATGGATTTTAAGATGAATTAGAATTTTGTATATTAAAAATAAATTTATTTCTATTGCAGTATAACTTAGATACAGGTGTTGTTGGTCTTCTGTTTCTTTTATTATCTGGTGTTTATGCCGTATCTTCTCCACTTGTTGGTTGGATTAGTGGAAGAATGGTATGCATTGTTTTGTATAAGCATTGAATGTTGTATTGTATGTTTAATAAGAATTAACTAATTCAGATTTATCAAATAATTGTTTTACCAATTTTTTTATGATGCAATAGCAATGATGTTTTGTAATTGATTTTTCATTTAATTTCTTACTTCTTTTTTTTTTTTGCTGGTCCTAAAATTCTGTATAATTGGGAGTTTCTGTTGATAATACAATTTTTCACAGTGTGTAATTATTAATTTTTATTTAACTGCATTCAGTGAGAAACACTATTAGTGAATTTAAGGAA